>CM035155.1:57961584-58489458 GCA_020205615.1 Panax quinquefolius
ATCACTAAGTCCTCAGATATATATTATTTTAAGGACTTTATATAATAATCGCGATCATTTACTTTAAACATCAAATCAAGATATGCATTCTTCCAACACTTCGTAACTATTGTTCACCATCAAGATATATGTGTTCTATGTTTCAATCATGTTGTTTATTAGAATTGTAGTACTTACTGAGCTAGTCATGCTCACTCTTGCTTGAACCATATGAAACAAATTTAAGATCGAGTGGATCAAGGCTCTGTGCAAGGATAAGGGCAAGGCTAAGACGAACCCTTAGATTGCTTGTGTAATAGAATAGTAGAATGTACGTAATATATTGAATATTATGACAAGAACAAACGAACGGGTTACAAAAGAACCCGGGAAATGTAATATTATTTTGGATATAAAGAAGTTGTATTAGTCCTTTCGAGACTATTCAATTGAATGAATGAATGAATGAATGGTAAGACTGCAGAAGACCATCCGCTGTCAAGTTTGAAGAGACCCTTGATTTGGGGGGCGCCACAGTTGGTATCAAAGCATTAGGTTATAAAAACTTAAGGGGGATTAAAACCTAAGTCATAACCTTAAGAGAGGTCAAAGAAGTAAAAGAAGAAAGTAACCTTATAAAAATGCATTATGATTATGTTATGTGTTTTATTATTCTAACGACGAGTACTAATCAACTTAACTGCTTTGTGTAGATGTCGGAGTAAATGGAATGTATGTGATGGTCGTGCCATTAGTGAAGAGTCATGTGAACCAAGCAGAAGTTATACCAACTCCTATAAAGCAAAGCAGAGATGATGTAGTGATTATCGAGTCCTGAGACTCTGGATGATGCCGACTTATATATCAAGATTCACGGGATGATAGAGGAGGAAGTGGAGACAAAGTGTCAATGATGTTCTATTTATGTCAATTGATAGAAATATCCATTATCGCTGTGAAGTCAAGGAGTCGAAAGCAGAGCTCCAAATGGTTATAGAGGACAAGATTGATGTCGAGTCCACGGGAGCGTGAATACGACGAGAGGATTTTGGCCAAGGATAAAGTCCACAATTTAAAGCACGAGGTCTTCGAGCTCAAGGAGGAGCTAAAGACTAAGGTGCGTAAGATAGGGAGAATGTCCTTTATCTATAAGAGTTCACATACGATTTCCAAAGCAATGTAAATGGATATCTTGTGGAGGTGGGGCAAACACTTACATACTATTACCCGTGATATCATCACGGCCTTGCCAAGGTAGATTTTGAGAATTCCTCGAGGCGTATGTAGACTAGTAGTAGTTAGAGTAGTATGTAAATATTTTGTAAGTAGTAGTGACGTAAAGCCCTTTTGTATAAGAAAGGTAGTCTTTGTAAATCCCAATTTTGGAAAGCGATAGCGGAAAGTAATGTAATCAACTTAGGCTTAGTATGTAAATCATGTAGTATTATACTACTAAAAATGAATATAAGTCCTTTTTATGGAAAGCAATGAAGTTATGGATGTTGAGTTATTATTTAATATTAATGATAACTAATAAAGAAAGGAATAATAACAAAATGCGTTTATCAGATCAACAAAATGCCGCCAAGAAGAGTGCAACGTAATCAAGGTGCGAAAGCGTAAATCAACCTAGAGGGAGGTCCAAGCTAATCCGACGCAGGAGTTTGTTAATTTAATAACAAACCGCTTTAATAGAATAGGGGCTAATATCCCTCAGAATCCGTGAGTAGTACCAGCTATTACCTTTAAGGATTTCAAGAGCGTGGGTCCGCCGGAGTTCAAAGGAACTACGGACCCTATTGAAGCCCAAACGTGGGTTAAGGAGATAGAGAAGGCATTTGTATAGAAAATGTCGATGAGGCCCAAAAGGTTGCCTCATGCAATTTATATGATGAAGGAGAGACCAACTTTTTGGTGGGAAGCCAATCGTGCTAGGGTCTGAATAAATAACTGGATGCGGGAGAGGTTCAAAGAGATATTCTTCGAGAACTACTTTCCCACTCTAACATGCAAGGGAGGATGGAGATGCGTTTTTGAGTTGAACAAGGGACATGATGGTTCCTCAACACGCCGCCAAGTTTAATGAATCGGCAAGGTTCGCCCACATCAAGTGGATAATTGAGGTGAGGAAGGCGCGATAGCTCGAAAGGTGGCTTGAAACCCCGGCTCTATAATCAGATATCGGTGTTCCAAAGTACTTCTTTTGGAACTGCTTTTAGAGAAGGCGATAATCGCCAAGGTGGTGGTAAGAAGCTCTAAGTTAATACCACAAGGACAAGAAGAGTTAAGGTTAAAGTAGACGGGAGAGTAAAGATCGAGGAAGCCAAAGGGTAGTGGGCGAGGGTCAAGAGAAAGGTATTTAGCTCGGGAATACCGGAGGAAGCAAGGAGACCCAAAAGAAGAATGTAGGATCGCATGACTGTGGAAAGACTCACTTAGAGTCTGCCTCAAGGGAAGGCCGCTCTGTTATAACCGTGGATAGGAGGGCACATCATACTTAATTGTCCGAAGTCCAAGAAGAACCACGGATGCTTGTGTGTGGATCAATCACCACATGGAAAAAAACTACCCAAGAAGGGGATGACGTGAATCGGGCGCTAATAGCGTGAAGTTAGCTATCAAGTGACCAAAGCAACCGAGTAAGTCGATGGGTCGCACTTTAATACGATACCCAAGATGCAGAAGATCGTGGGGAGGTCGTCAGCTGTATTATTTCGATCAACGATATCAATGCGTATATGCCGCTTTGATTCGAAAGTACTACTTGTTCGCTTATTACATGCGATTTTGCTATAACGATTAGGATTACTTCTCAAAAGTTTCCTATACCTTTAACTATTAAGGTAGCAAATGAAGAAATAATTTTGTTCAAGATGTTCATAGAGTTGTGTGTAGATATATATCGGGTTGTAAATTATCTGTAGATTTGTTACGGATAAAGTTAGAGAATTTAACGTAATTTCTGAATGGATCAAGTTAGTTAACCATGGGCAATTATAGATTATCAAAAGAAATGTGTGAATATTAAGACGTTAGTAACAACCTTAGGTAGTATTTTATGGAATAGATCACGGACGCTCGCGGTTGACTCAACCATGACACAAACTAGAAAATTATTGAGGAAGGGATGAGGTTATCGTGGCCATGTTGTTGATACCAAGAGAGTGGTAGCAACCATGGAACAAATAATCATATAGTGAGAGAATTCATCGGATGTATTTCTAAGTGAATTGGCTTGTCTTCCGCCTTGACAGGGAGACACAAGGCCAGATAGACATTGTACGTGAGAGGCACACTTCAGCTCAAGGCATGATCGTATGGCGCTAGTGGAGATGAAGGAGTTGATGGTGCAGCTTGTAAGAACTGCTGGACCGAAAGTACATTCAACCGAAAGTGTTTCACCGTGGGGAGCACCTGCATCGCTTTGTCAAGAAGAAGGATGGATCGTTAAGATCTGTATCGACTATCGAGAGTTGAACAAGTTAACGATAAAGAATAAATACCCATCGCCAGTGATCGATAATCTCTTTGATCACTTGAAAGGGCTAAGTATTTTCTAAAATAAATTTAAGAACGGGTATCATCGCTGAAGGTTAGGAAGGAGGATGTGCCAAAGACAAAGATTTAGGACTCGTATGGTCATTATGAAGTTCTCGTGATGTCGCTTGGGTTTATAAATCCACCAACAGATTTATGGATATGATGAATGAGTGTTCAAACAATATTTGGACAAGTTCATCGGTGTTTATAGATGATATTTTAGTCTATTCTAAGATGATGTAAGATCATGTCAACACCTTAGATTAGTGTCAGAGACACTAAGAAAGGAGAAGTCAGATGTAAATTTACTAAGTGTGAATTTTGGTCAAGAAGGTACAGCTTTTTAGGTCATGTCATTGACTATGAGGGAATTTCAGAGATCCAAGAAGGTGGAAGCCGTGATGAATTGGGAATAACCGAAAAATGCCGATCGAGGTGCGGAGTTTCCTGGGGTTAGCGGGTTACTATCAAAAATTCATCCAGATTTTTGAAGATACCATACTGCTCACTAACTTAACAAGGAAGACGGTGAAATACGCTGACCGACAAATGCGAGGACAAGATTCAAGAACTAAAGAAGAGATCGAAAGAAGTTACCGCTTTGTCATCGCTCAAGACACAAGAAATTTTATATTTTATAAGCGATGCTTCAGATAGAGGACTTGGTTGTGATGTTTCACGCAAAGATCGCAAGGAAATTGCGATGATCTCAGCATTTGAAGGATTATGAGAAAGTTTACCCTACTCATGATCCGAACTGGCCAGTAAAGAGTTTTTGCTCTAAAGATATGGAGACATTATCTTTATGGAGAAAATATGAGATATACACTGACCACAAAATTTTAAAATATATCTTCACACGTAAGGAGTTGAATACGAGGTAGTAGGAGATGGTCGGAGTTGATAAAGGATTACAATCGTGGAAACTCGTATCACCCGAAAAGCTAATGTAGTTGCCGACGCCTTTAAGTAGAAAGGGTTTCGAAAAGTTGTCTATGTTAACTACTTCAAACCGAAAGTTAATAATGTAGATGGCTAGGATGGAGATAGAAGTGAAGTTGCCATGAAGAGTAGATACTTTTTACGACAGAGATGCAATCTACTATCGAGAAAGAATCAAGGAGGTAAAACTCAAAACGGATAAGTGTGGATCGAGTAAAGGAGCGATTAACCAATGAAAAAGAGACTAAGTACAGTCTTGATAACGAGGGGTTATTAAGATTTGAAGGAAGAATTTGGGTTCCGAATGAGACGGAATTAAGGGAGCAGGTTCTACAAGAGGCTCATAGTTCAAGGTTTTCGATTCATCCTGGTAGCACTAAGATGTATCAAGATCTTCGACAAAGTTTCTGGTGGTCGAACATGAAGAGAGAGATCGCCGAGTATGTGAGTAGGTGCTTGACTTGTCAAAGAGTTAAGGCCGAACATCAACGACCAAGTGGCTTACTACACTCATTGGAAATTCCGGAGTGGAAGTGGGAGATTATCACGATGGATTTTGTGGTGGGACTTCCGACTACGACCAAGGAGTATGATGCGATTTGGGTAATAGTAGACCGATTGACAAAGTCGGCTCACTTTTTTCCAATTAGGGTCAAGTATAACTTAGACCAGTTAGCTAGACTCTATATTAAGAAAATAATCTCTAGATATGGAGTGCCAGATTGATTGCAGGTCGATCGTGATCCACGATTCACGTTGAACTTTTGGAGGAGTCTACAAGAGCAGTTGGGAACGTAGTTAAAGCTGAATACGGCGTATCTTCCACAAATGGATGGATAGAGCGAGAGGACAATTCAGACGTTAGAAGATATGCTGAGATCTTGCATCATGGATTTCAAGGGTAGTTGTGATGATCATCTACCATTAGTGGAGTTTGTGTATAACAATAGTTATCATGCAAGCATAGGTATGCCGCCTACTAAGCTTTGTATGGGAGGAAATGCAAATGCAAATCGTATTGGGATGAGGTAGAGAACGCCAATGTTGGGACCAGAGTTGGTACAACAGATAAATGTAATATTGCCAAAAAGATACAAACGCGCTTTCTAGCAAATTTCAAGATGCATGTAAGAAGTTTACGGATCCGCATAGAGAGAATCGGGAGTTTCAAGTAGGTTCATACGTATTCCTAAAAGTAACTCCCCGAAAGGAAAGATGTTTTTGGGAAGAAGGGAAAGTTAAGTCCAAGGTTCATAGGACCTTTTGAGGTATTAAACGGTAGAAGTGTAGCTTATACGATAGCCTTACCTCCGCACTCTGTAAACTAATACGTAATGTATTTCACGATGTCGCAGTTACGCCCTTATAAGCCGATTATAAGCACGTGATAGAATATGAGCCTATTCATATCGAGAAGGACTTAACGTATGAGGAAACGCCGATTCAAATTGTTGATAGAAAAGAACAAGTTCTACGTAAATAAAGTCATACCTTCTAGAAGAAGGTGATATGGAAGAACCACGATGGCGCGTAGAAGCAACGGGAGTTAGAAGAAATGATGAAAAGAATTACCTCATTTATTTGTGTAATTTTTTTTATATATATTCGGAACAAAATCCTTATAAGGGGAGAGAGTGTAACGCCTCGTAAAATCGAACCTTTGTAAATACTTTTAATAATGAATAAAATAATATTATTTATTATTATTACGTGGATAAGATGAATGTCGCTCTATAACCTAGAAACTTTGGAATGTCGAGTATTTTAACCACGGGAGAATTAAAGTGTTTGAATTTCTAAGACAAAAATAAAAGCTTTTCGAGAAATTTTTCCTAAAACACTATTCATAGATTTTTGCTCGGGAATTATTTTTGAACTTCCGAGAAATACGTAATGTTATAATATCAAGGTGATATGGATTATGTAATAATAACCTAAGTATGGAAAACGTAATATTTTGCATGCGGACTTAATTTGGGAACGTTAGGTTTATTAAGCATTAAAGGAAGAAAGTTGTGATCAGATAATGTGTATTCATTATATGAAGGTAATGAATTTACGATAATACTGCGATTGTACTATTATATATGAAGAATGAGATAACGATATTATTTAATTAAATATACTAGCTAGTATACGAGGATTATACATGGGGTATAAATGTTAAGTTGTTAAATCTAAGGTAATGGACTTGTTGGATTATTAGCCTAATAAGAGAAGTCCAATAGAAGGTGACAATCAAGCCCAATGGTTTGATAGATCATAAGTCCAATCTATTTGTAGCATAAGCCCAACAAGAAATTAGTTAGATTTAATTAACAAGCCCAATAAGAAGCCATGATCCATGGGGCAATCCAAGTGTAAAGTGGGTAAACTTGATGGGCAAACATTATGTGTGATGACCAAGTATAAGAAGTGGTTAACAAGTAGACTTGGAGGTTAAGTTATGAATAGTAAGGAGGTGTAAAGTGAGGAGGTTATTAAGGAGGTGGAATAAGGAGGTGGGATGGTATTATTGACCATTCTACCCTAGCTTTGAGTTGCCTATAAATAGAAGGCTCCATTTCATTTTGTTGGTTGTTATTCATCCAACACTTTCCTCTCAAAGATAAGCAACTTATTTGGTAGAGAGAATAAGCCACTTAAGACTTATAAGCCACTTCAACTTTTGCTAGATTTTCCAAAGTGAATTGAAGTCATAGTCTTCAAGGGTGAGACTCATATCTTTTATCTACATCTCTTCTATGATAGGATTAATAGAGAAGGGAGATCGTTTGTTAATAACATGTAATAAGTTATTAATGAATGAACTTAAGCCGAATAAGATGAATAAGCAACTTGAACTCTAATAAGTTGCTAGAATCATGAAGAACTTATCATATGTTGGTCATATGATGTTAGTATGTTCAATATAGTATGAGAATATTGATGATGGACTTAAGTTCATAGTAAGTCATAAGCATTAGGAATTGTAGTTCATAAGTTAAATATGTCATCGATTTTATGAGAATAAGTCAAAACCTACTTTGATTATAAGTGGTGTAATAAGTAACTTGTAATGATCATATGTTGGTTAAAATCCATTTAGAATAATTAAGAATGAGTTTGCTTTTTAATTCACACGATCGATCTATAATCTTAATTCGTGAAATTTCTGAATGGAAGTAGATTTTGTGTTTAAAGTCGGAAACGTTGGTTTTGATGGAGACAAGTCATATTTGGCATTATAGAGTCATGACTCAAAAATGACCGAATTCGACTTAGAACGAAGAACGAAAGGTTGAACGCTCACTTGACGCTTATCGCTTTCGCTAAAAATGAACTCATAGGTGAAATTTTAGCAAACGTAAGTCAAATAGATAAAATTTTGCATGAACGCATAGAGTATGTAATTAGAAACGTAGGCTTTGAAACGAGCCAATTCGGACTTATAACAAAGAAGTTATGAGTCCCAGAGTTTCATAAAATTTTAAAAATTGCAAACTATCTCGAGGCATAGAGTCGAGTCGCTACGCCAACCTAAGGCCAAATGAGTGGCACCGCAGTCACGTCAGAATAAAGGTCTCGAAAGACATCGCTAACTCACGCCGATCGTGAGATAAAGAATAAAGTGTGGCGCCAACGCCAGATCCGGATGTTAGACATCGCTAACTCAGGGCCATAAATACGAGATAAAGAGCAGCGGGTGGCAGCCACGTCATTCAACCCTAGGTAATGATCCAGTAAAGAATGTTTTCAAGCATGTAATGAAAGAAAACTTGTTAGTAATGAACTAAGATATAAGCATAACATTGTTAAGGCATCAGAAGACATTTAAGTATGATGATTAAGAGTTAATAATCAATTGAAGAAGAATGAAATATGAATGACGAATGAAAGTCAAAACCCATAATAGTAGATCTAAGTCGATTTACATTGAGATGAAGGGTAAGATATAATAGTATACATACTTGATTATATATGACCTAATGTGGTACGTTATATGATCACGTATTGTAGAAACATAGAGACTTAAAGTGTACGTGGTGTTAATCAAGAAGCGTGACGCCAAGGAAAGTATTCTAACCCTTGTTCCAGCTCACCGACAAGTTTTGTAATTCATATATTCTTTCACATGAAGTCTTGAATGATGAAGTCTAAAGCCAACTCTTTCAACCAGACTTATATTATGATTCTCAAGCATGATTTATGTTTACCGAAAGTTATATTGGTATGGTTTTCAATCAAGACCAAGTATGCTAAAATGTTTTTTGTCGCTTAACGCATTGTGCATGTGAGGTTGCC
Source organism: Panax quinquefolius (assembly GCA_020205615.1). Taxonomy (NCBI): domain Eukaryota; kingdom Viridiplantae; phylum Streptophyta; class Magnoliopsida; order Apiales; family Araliaceae; genus Panax; species Panax quinquefolius. Next base: position 57,970,330 of record CM035155.1, read on the forward strand.
ACAACTTAAACGATACATGTTTAATGAATGAAGTGTCGATCAACATAGAGTACTATGGGCTTATCACCCGTAAGTGGTCATAAGCTACGCCGGACTTATGGACTTAGTGTCGGTTGTCCTTTTCAAAAGAAATTATGAACGCTTCATAGTTTTGAGCCTTAGTTGATATTTCATCAATATTGTTGTTGGAAAACATTTTGAATGAAAAGAAGTGCTATTTTTAATTATCGATAGTACCAAATTAATTATGTTAGTTTCAATGTTGTTGTAATGAAGTAATGTTAAGGATAACATAATATAGTGATTGGGGTTAGTAAAGTTCAAAGTTGCAAAATGTTTAGTAAGTCGAGAAACGGAAATGTAATATGTTGCAAGTTAGTCCTTTTGGACAATGAACGTTAGTTAAGTCAAGGTCATGGCGCAATGTTGCTTGGCCCCAAGCAGAACACTTTGAGAGTTTCTAAAATGTAAATGGTAATGATCATGTTATGATATGTGTAAAGCATATCTAATAGTGTATTGTTTGGTTCTAAAATTATGTAGGTGATCGTGAGTTTAATTTTATAGCTTACGCCAAGGCAAGTTTTCTAACTCTATATTTACATCGAGCAAGTTTCTAAACTTATTTTTACATCGAGCAAACTTTCTTTATCCTTACATTTATGTTGAACTAGTTCTTACTTTAAAGTTTCGTTAAACTAACTATCAGATTCTTAATCATGATTTGAACAATCTAGCTATGACATTATTTTATTCAAACAAGTTTGAAGTCCAATACTTATTGATGCATTCTAACTTGTTTATTGTTAGACAAGTTTCATTATTGTTATTCTGATATTATGAATGCAGCTTTTCTTGAATTCTAATTTCAAATGTTGAATTATTATAGTTCATTTACTTGACACAAGTCATTTTCATAATAAGTAAGTTTTATTTTCAAATTTTGCTATTACTTAATGTTTATTCAATAATTCATAGTCCTAGCTTAATTTTATTCAAGCAAGGTTTATTATTGTCATTCAATACTTATGCTTTGTAGTTGTTTCTAAGCATGAGATCAAGTATAGCCGGGCTCACTCGCTTACACTTATTCATTGTTTCATATTATGTTATTATCGATCAACCTGTTGTATTATCAAACACTATTGATTCAACTAGTCCACTAGTCGATGTTCGTTGAACTTCAAATTACCCTTGATAGCTTATCCAAACCAAACCTTCTTTGGTGCGGACTTGTACTCTAAATATCGAGATGAACAACCCTATTATTATTAGGGGATAACTTACGCAGAATACGTTAAATGTTTGTGCACAATACATGGTACAAAGGGTCGATCCCTAAGCACGAGGAGTCCTTATAGTCTTATGACTATTAAAGTCAAGTTGAAAGATTACTCAGAATCGTGGACATGGTTCATGGTCTTATGACCTCGCTTATGTTTATTCCATATTTTGGATTCTAGTTTCGATTATCATTGTTAGAGTACTATTCAGCTTTTTGATGAGCCTTCATTGGCAGCGCTTATTATTGTTATTCTCATGTTGATTCATTGTTATATCCAAGTGAGAAATTGTTTTGCTCACTCTTGCATATTTATAAACTCATCAGCCTAAAGAGAGAAGGTAGATGAACCTTCGACTAGCAAAGGAAAGGAAAAATGTACAAGTGATGAAGACTTGTAATTTTGATTATGATTATGATGTTAGACTTTTATTATGATGATCTTAGATTTTATTTTAAATGATGTAATGTTATAATTTTAATTTCAAGATTTGAATGACGTTTAAAGGTTAGATAACCCCGGGATGTTTTTGAACTTAATGATGTAACCTTATTTAAGGGAGGTTTTATGATTCAAATATTGTTTTATTTGGGTAGATAGTATGAATGTTTGAATAGTGAGCACCAAATCTTGTGGGAATGAAGTACCTAGATTTGGGGGTGTCACAGGTTGGTATCAAAGCCTTAGGTTATGAACCTTAGGTGGGGGAAAAGCCTTAGGAAGTAACCTTTGAAAATATAGTGATGATAAACTCTTATCGAGTTTCAGGAAAAATAAAGTAATAAAACACTTATGTGCTTATGTGATAGTAATCTTTGTGCTCGTGAGTGTCGAGTTGTAATGATTAGTAATTAAAACTTAAACTTTTTGACAGATGGATGGCTAATAGGAGGATCCAGCCAAAGCTAGAGAGGAGGAGCCTCGAGATATTCAGTGATTTGGGAACAACCATCGCCACGGGAAAACAGCCCGCTTGGCACAAGAGTTGAGCAAGAGAGAGTCCTCGATGAGGATGATGAGATAGAGACGGACGAGGAGGATCCCGTGAGGAGCGCCACAATGGATGAGGAGGATGAGGAGGAAGAGCTTCCACTTAACTCGATAGTCATGCCAGATGTATTTACGAGGTGTATGATCGCAATGTGGAACTTCAAGATACCGTCGAGGAGTTACAAGAGATAGTAGTCGAACAATGCACCTCCTCGGCATGTAAAGATGATGAGATCCAAGATCGAGAAGAACGACCGAACAACGTTGAAGAGAAGTTGGTCCACATCAAGGAGAGAATGAGCGAATGATGGAGAAGATTGCAGAATCGGAGAATAAGTCGAAAGAAGAATCTACAAAAGGGCAAGAGCCAAGACGCGACAAATGAAGCTTATCAACGAGCCTAATAATAAGTAGAGAGTGATGCACAAGCCAAGAGGAGGAAGATGGAAGAAATGAGCAACGATTCAACACCGTGGTCAATCGAGCTCAAGATCGAGTCCACGAGTTATCCGATTTAGTTCGAGACGCTACCATCATACGTATTGATCGCCAACAATGTTTCAATTATGGAGGAAGAGCGTCGTAAGGCTACGCAAAGATCTTAGTAGGACATTGTAGAGATTGTAATTGATAGGTGATTTTGAAAATAAATGAAATGTAAATCCGTGTATGATAACCAATGGGATAGATGATGATGATGTTATCCTCAATCAAGTTATAGTTCAGAAAGTAATGTAAATAAAATGATGCTATTGTTTTGATGTTTTTTATGATGAATGAATAAAAGTTATTATTTTATTCAAAGTGTTAAGTGTTACGTGATAAACTTTATGATGTGAGACTTAAGTATATAATACTTAAGAGATTGAATAGAATCTAATGGATGTATTTTAACAGTAAAATGGCTTCAAGACGTCAACCACCACGATTTAAGAACCGCTGAGGAAAACAACAACAACAATGTGGGAAGGAAACCCGCTCAAAGCAGCCTAGTTACATTATCGACGGTGCTTTTGCAGAATCAACCTCGTAACCAAGGTACTACGTTTAAGGACTTCAAGGTGGTTGGACCAATTGAATTTTGTGGGTCCATGAATCCAAATTGAAGCACGCACCGGATCATGGAAATCGAGAAGGTTTTTGATGTTGCTAGGGTTGAGGATAATCGTAAGATCGCTTTTGCAACATTCATGTTGAAAAGGAGGCTAGCTATTGGTGTGTGCCAACAAAACTCCTGGAGAAGGGCCAGGAGTGATGACCGGGATAGGTTTAAGGAGCTATTTTTCGAGACTTATTTCCCAGAGAGTTCAAGAGTCACTAGAGGTTCGCTTTTGGAATCAAGCAGGAACAATGCTGTGTCTCGAGTATGCCGCAAGGTTTCAACGAGTTGGCGAGGTTTACGCCATATCAAGTCAAGATGATGAGCGCAAGGGGCTAAGAGGTTCGAGCAGGATCAAACCCTAGGTTGTAAAGAGGGTTTCCTATTCCAATTGAAGACATTTTTGCATAGTGATGGAGAAGGCGATTCTCACTAAAGTGCAAAGAGGCAAGAATAAAACATAATCAAGAGCAGAGGAAGAAGAAAAGTGAAGGTGAAACTAAGAATGGTGGTGGTGGTAATGGCGAAATGGCAACAACAACCTCAAGAGGAAGTGGAATGCGAATGGGGAGCCGGAAATCAAGCAAAGAAACCAAAGCAAAATAAGAAGTTCAAGCACGTGCTACATGTATGAAAAGTTTCATAAGGAGTGTGTTCATTGGGAAACGAGTATGCTTTAATGTGGCCAGGAGGGTCACATCGCCCCAAATTGCACTCAAGCTTAAGAAGAATGTGTGTTTCACGTATGGATCCAAGGATCACTTTTGCTCGTGAATGCCCTAAGAAGAGATCCGTGAGACAAATGGGAGCAAAGGAAATGCTAGTGGAGGAGCATCGCTATGTTTGGGCCAACATCAACAAATAAGCCCACAACTAGAACCTTCAACACGATGGTGCAGCAGACGCTATGCAATCAAAAGATGTCGTGGTCGTATTATCCCAATCAATGATATAGATGCATATGTATTATTTGATTCAAAAGCTACTTGCTCGCTTATATCTCGATGAATTTGCTAAGAAGTTAGAAATACTTTGTGAAGAGTTGAAATTTCCTTTAAACATAGAAATTATGAATAAGGAAGTGATTCTGTTAGGTTCAGATACAAGAACCGTAGGGTGAACATTAAGGGAATGTTATGAAAGTAGATTTAATTCGATAAAACTCCGGAGAGTTCGATGTTATTTTGGGAATGGATTGGCTATTCAATTATGGAGCGATAATCGATCGCCAAAAGAAGTGTGTAAACCTTTTGACCACTAAAGGTAGTTTTTCATGGTAGCAAATCGCCTAGACAAATGAAATGTTCGACGATGATGCAGCCGTGAAGTTGTTAAGTAAAGGTTGTGTAGGGTACTTAGCCTACATAGTTGATACTCAAAAAGAGAAGGGTATGAAATTGGAGGAAATACCAGTGGTTTGGGAGTTCGTGGACGTGTTTCCGGAAGATTTGCCAGGACTTCCACCTGACAGAGAAATCGAGTTCGTGATCGACTTAGCGCTGTGAACCGCCTCCTATATCGAAGGCCCCGCATGTAATGGCTCCTAGAGATGAAGGAATTAATGGTGCAAACCGCAAGAATTGTTAGACAAGAAGTATATTCAACCGAAAGTGTGTCACCGTGGGGAGCACCCTGTTATTTGTGAAGAAGAAGGATGGGTCGATGCGCTTTGATCGACTATAGGAATTGAACAAAGTCACTATTAAGAACAAATATCCATCGCCAAGAATAGATGACTTGTTTGATCAATCAAGGGTGCTAGATATTTCTAAAATAGATTTGAGAAGTGGGTATCATCAATTGAAAGTGAGGAAGGAGGATGTACCAAGACGGCATTCAACTAGGTATGGACATTACTGAATTTTTAGTGATGTCATTTGGTTTGACAAACGCCCCCGCAGCTGCTCATGGATTTGATGAATGTGGTGTTTAAACCATTTTTGGACAAATTTGTGGTGGTGTTCATCGACGATATTCTCGTGTACTCTAAAACTCAAGAGGAACACACGGAACACTTACGCCCCGACGCCGGAGACGCTAAGAAAGGAAAAGTTGTATGCGAAATTTCTAAATGTGAATTTTAATCGAACGTACAATTTTCGGGCATGTAATTGATAAGGATGGGATTTCAGAGATCCATCAAAAGTCAAGTCGTGATAATTGGGAACAACCAAGAACACCTTCTGAGGTAAGGAGTTTCTTGGGGTCAAGGTGATATTATATAGACATTTATTCAAGATTTTTCTAAGATCGCTATTCGCTGACAAATTTGACAAGAAAATCTATAAAATTTGTTTCGACGGAAAAGTGTGAGGAAAGTTTTCAAGAACTCAAGAAAAAGTTAAGTGTGGCACCTGTGTTGTCAGCACGGATAATACACAGAAACTTTGTGGTGTATAGTGATGCTTCACACAAAGGATCGGGTTGTGTCCTTATGCAAAATGGCAAGGTTATGCAGTATGCATCAAGGCAACCGAAAAGACTACGAAAAAGGGTATCCCACTCATGATTTAGAGTTAGCAAGGGCTGTTGTGTTCAGATCAAAGATATGGAGACACTATCTCTATGGAGAGAAATGTGAGATCTACATGCACCATAAAAGTCTCAAGTATATATTCACACGTAAAGACCTAAACACGCGCAAAGGAGATGGATGGAACCTGATAAAAGATTATGATTGTGAGATCTTTTATCATCCTGTAAAGCTAATGTGGTTGCAGATGCCTTGAGTAGAAAGGAAGAGAAAAGTTGATGATGTTAATCGATAAGGAGGAGCTCATTTCAAAGAATGGCAAGATCGAGTTGGAAATCAAATTTCCGTAAGAATCCGATGAAAAATTGTTCCAGATAGAAGCTAGTCCAACTTTGGTGGACAAAGTGAAGAATGCTCACCATGTGGATGAGGAATGCAAGAAAATAAAAGAAAATGTGGTCGAGGGTAAAGAAGTGAAGTACTGTGTCGACATCAGGGAATACTAAGATTCGAGGGGATTAATTTGGGTTCCAAAGAATTCAGATATTAAAGAAGAAATCTTGATGTAAGCACATAGCTCAAGATATTCATTCATCCGGGAAGTACGAAAATGTATCAAGATTTGAGGCGTCATTTTTGTGGTTAACATGAAAAGAGATGTTGCAGAACGCGTTATAAAAGTGCTTCGATATGTCGTAAAAAGTGAAGGCCGAAAGCATCAACGCACAAGCCGGATTACTTCAACCATTGGAAATACCGGAATGGAAGTGGGAGCATATCACAATGGATTTTGTGGTAGGTCTTCCAACGACTCGTAAAGGATACGACGCGATATGGGTGATAGTGGATGATTAACAAAATCAGACACTTTTTGCCAATAAAGATTAGATTTAATCTTGATCACCGCAAAATTATACGTTAAGGAGATCGTTTCAAGACATGGAGTTCCAAGTATCAATTGTATCGATGTAGATCCGAGGTTCACATCAAATTTTGGAGGAGACTACAAGAATGCATGGGAACACAATCAAGATGAGCACACATCATATCATCCGCAAACCGATGGGCAAAGCGAAAGAACGATCCAGACGTTTCAAGATATGCTCAGAAGCGCGCATCATGGATTTCAAAGGAAATTGGGATGATCATCTACCATTGGTGGAAATTTACATACAACAAAGCTACCACGCAAGCATCATTGGTATGCCGCCATACGAGGCGTTATACTACAGAAAAGTGTAGAACCCCACTATGCCGGGATGAAGTTGGAGAACGCCAACTCGTTAGGCCAGAATCGGTTCAAGCAGATCATCAAGTAGTCAAACTCATCGAGCAAGATTGGTAGCCGCTCAAGATCGATGTAAAAAGTATGTCGATCAACATGCATAAAGTCGTGAATTTGAAGAAGGAAGTTTCGTGTTCCCGAAAGTCTCTCTTGGAAGGGGAAGATTCATTTCAGCAAGAAAGGCAAGCTCAGCCCGAGGTTTATTGGACCTTTCAAAATTCTACGCAGAGTGGGAGAGGTGGCTTATGAGGTAGCTTTACCTCCGTAATTAGAGCATGTGCACAATGTTTTTCATGTGTTTCGGTGTCATGACCGTATAAACCCGATTACAAGCATGTGATCGAATATGAACCGCTGTAGCTTTCAAGAAAGATTTGTTTTATTTAAGAGATTCCTATCCAGATAGTCGATGTGAAAGAACAAGTGCTCAGAATAAAGTGATACCTTTCGTGAAGGTGATATGGAGGAACCACAACGTCAAGAGGCTACGTGGGAACTCAAAGTCGATATGATGAAAAATTACCCCGAAGTTATTTGTTTAGTCGTGTCTTCGATTCTCGGGGATGTAATCTTTGTAAGTAGGGGAGAATGTGACGATTTGATTGTTTGAATTATGATTCGGGGATGTAATCCTTGTAAAGAGGGAAGGATGTAACGATCCAAAATTTCAAAAGTGTAATTTAAATATTTATTGAAAGTTATATAAATATTATTTGAGGTGTTTATTGTTAAATAAATATTTTATTGATGTGATGGTTGATGAATCTAAATGATTAGAGAATTTTCTAAATTAAATTAATTTATAATTTAGAGGTTTGTATTATAGCATGAGGTGTTATGTGAGTTGTGTTGATTTAATAATTTAGATGGTGTTAAATTATTAAATAAAGTTATAATGAAAATTATAAATTGGTGATATTTGCTAAATGGCTATATTTAATTAAAATATAGTATGTGATTAATTTAATGGGTTAATGTTGGATATGAAAATAATATGTGATTATAGTTTATAAACTAAAGTGTTTATTAAAATAAATTAAAAAGGGTTTAAATTAGTTTTTGTCAAACAAGGCTTAAGTATTTTAACTCTTTAATTTTAAATGATTTGCCAAACAAGCCTTAGGCTTTTGAATTTCTAGTTTTGAAATTTAATAAAAAATAAATAAATAAATAGAATAATAAATATAATATATTTATAATTTGAGCATTTGTTTTTAAATCGCCATTTTATTAAGTCAGTATTAAGGTCCCGCGCTTTTATTTTTATGCTGTTGTTTCATCGCTTGGTTTACGATTCTATTTGCTAACCTAGAGTTCGTAGAGAATCGAGAGTTGAGAAAATTAAGAACTTGAGAGAGAATCGAGAGGAGTTTAGGAATTTTCACGTCAATTCCAAAGTGTTTAGCAAGAATTTCACAAACAACAAAAGGTATGTTCTACTATTTTGATATTACTTTATGTAGTATCTCAAAAAAGTTTGCTATATTTCGTGAATTATATGTTTTGCCGAATTGTTGTGAGGTAACTTAGTTATGATGATTATATGCTATATATGATGATTATATGTTATGTTTAAACCAAAATTGCATGTTAATTTTGGATATTAGAGACATTTTTTGACAAAGATATGTATTTTTCCATATGCTCATGAAAAGTATCAATTTTAGTGGCCAATTCATATGAGAAATAGTAAATTGAAGTTTGCATATGGTAGTTCATTGAGATACAAACGTAACGTAGTTTGAATGGAGTAATTTGGTCAAGTAATGAAATCACAGTGATGATTTCTAGAATGAATATCAAAAATGGAGTTTTATATGAAAAAACATGAATTTTGAGAAATTAAAATAGCTTTAGTTGGTGTTAAATTGTTCCAATTGGTTGTAAATGTGAGCAATCATGTTTATGATTGTGGTATATTTATTTTACGTGTTAATTTCACTGCATTTGGTGGGTGAAATTTGTGTTTGTTTGGCTAAAGTCGGCCATCGCTCATTAGCCTCTCTCTCTGTCTCTGTTCAACACCTACAAGCAATGCTACAAGTGTTAAAAAAAATGGCAGCATTGCCACAATCCCAAGCCTTTCAGATGGCGCAAATGCAATACATATACCCGGTTTGAGATTTTCGCTTTTGTTATTCGCGCAATTTGGGATAGCATCATGGTATGGCTTCAAATTATGTTAAGATGTTAAATGAGTAATGTTAAGGATAACATAACATAGTGAATTGGGGTTAGTAAGTTCAAAGTTGCAAAAATGTTTAGTAAGTCGAGAACGTTATGTTGCAAGTTAGTTCGACAATGAACGTTAGTTAAGTGTTCATGTAAGTAAACACTTAGAGTTTTCAAATGTAAATGGTAATGATCATGTTATGATATGTTGGCATATCTAATAGGTATTGTGGTTCTAAAATTATGTGTAGGTGATCGTGAGTTTAATTTTATAGCTTACGCTCAAGGCAAGTTTTCTAACTCTATATTTACATCGAGCAAGTTTCTAAACTTCTTTTTACATCGAGCAAGCCTTTTATCCTTACATTTATGTTGAACTAGTTCTTACTTTAAAGTTTCGTTAAACTAACTATCAGATTCTTAATCATGATTTGAACAATCTAGCTATGACATTATTTTATTCAAACAAGTTTGAAGTCCAATACTTATTGATGCATTCTAACTTGTTTATTGTTAGACAAGTTTCATTATTGTTATTCGGATATTATGAATGCAGCTTTCTTGAATTCTAATTTCAAATGTTGAATTATTATAGTTCATTTACTTGACACAAGTCATTTTCATAATAAGTAAGCTTTATTTTCAGCTTGCTATTACTTAATGTTTATTCAATAATTCATAGTCCTAGCTTAATTTTATTCAAGCAAGGTTTATTATTGTCATTCAATACTTATGCTTTGTAGTTGTTTCTAAGCATGAGATCAAGTATAGTCGATTCATTTTACACTTATTCATTGTTTCATATTATGTTATTATTGATCAACCGTTGTATTATCAAACACTATTGATTCAACTAGTCCACTAGTCGATGTTCGTTGAACTTCAAATTACCCCTTGATAGCTTATCCAAACCAAACTTCTTTGGTGCGGACTTGTACTCTAAATATCGAGATGAACAACCCTATTATTATTAGGGGATAACTTACGCGTAGCTGCGTTAAATGTTTGTGCACAATACATGGTATTTAAGGGTCGATCCCCTAAGTACGAGGAGTCCTTATAGTCTTCTTACGATCGTTAAAGTTCAGTTGAAAGATTACTCGAATCGCGGGATATGGTTCATGGTCTTATGACCCTCGCTTATGTTTATTCCATATTTTGGATTCCAGCTTTCGATTATCATGTTAGAGTACTATTCGGCTTTTGATGAGCCTTCGTTGGCAAATTATTATTGTTATTCTCATGTTGATTCATTGTTATATCCAAAGTGAGCAATTGTTTTGCTCACTCTTGCATATTTATAAACTCATTGCAGCCTAAAGAGAGAGAAGGTAGATGAACCTTCGACTAGCAAAGGAAAGGAAAAATGTACAAGTGATGAAGACTTGTAATTTTGATTATGATTATGATGTTAGACTTTTATTATGATGATCTTAGATTTTATTTTAAATGATGTAATGTTATAATTTTAATTCAGATTTGAACGACGTTTAAAGGTTAGATAACTTGGGATGTTTTTGAACTTAATGATGTAACCCTATTTAAGGGAGGTTTTATGATTCAAATATTGTTTTATTTGGGTAGATAAGTATGAATGTTTGAATAGTGAGCACCAAATCTGTGTGGGAATGAAGTACCTAGATTTGGGGGTGTCTAGGTGAATTATTCAAGATTAAGTGTATATGTGAATATGTTCTGTGTATATGGTTATGTATATGTATAGAATGTGGTTAAGGGTCAAGGGTTGACCAGATAAATTATATAAGTGTCAAACCCTAATCGTATATTATGAACGTCAACGTTTAGTTAGAAAACCCTAACGTCTGATAAGAAACCCTAGAAATCGGTTCTGGAACCCTAATTTCAGTTCCGGGAATCTGAAACCCTAATTCAGAAATTGAATCCCCTAATTCTGGAAATTAAATGATATGTATAAGGTTAAACGTTATTAATTATAACTTAATTAGGAAAAACCCTAATAATTCACTTGAAACACTAATTGATTTTCTTAGAAAACCCTAATACCAGATCTGAAAATCCTAATTTTAGACTGGGAATTTGGAACCCTAACTGGGAACTTAACGGAGATTTTTAATGCTTATGTTACATTAATTAATTAGGGTAAAGCTTAATTAATTAGCAAACCCTAATTTTAAATTTTTAAACCCTAATTGTCCAAATAAACCCTAATGCATTAGCCAGGATTTAATTGCTAAATTAGCAATATTAATTAATAAATATTAATCCTAATTTTTTTAAGTCCTAATGTGATTAGGAAATTATAATATAATTAGGAAGCCCTAATTATAATCATGAATTGCTATTTTAAAATCTAATTAGAAAATGTTAGAATTTAATTTGCTAAACCCTAAAGGGCTAAAACCTAAACCCTAAAGGGCTAAAACCTAAAGCCTAAAGGGTTAAACCCTAAACCCAAGTGGTTTCATCAAATGACCATTCTAGAAATAAAATTGCATGGAAATGACAAAAATACCCTTATGTCACATTTTTTAATAACTAACTTGCAGATCCTTCCATAATTGGAGTGGTTAACCAACTTTTGACTTGGTGACTCATTAGACTCCAGCAAATCAGTCTATAACCTCGGCTATGCAAGCAAATTAATTGTATCATATATTATATAAGATTAAGAGAGAGAGAAAAGTTCACTTCATCACTCACAATTAGCCAACCTCTTGTCTCTCTCTAGAAATTCGGGATTTAAGTGTGATATAGAGTGAGGAGATGAATAATATCAAAACTTAAAGAAGGTATAAAACCCTCATCTTAGAATCTAATGATTTGATGTTAAACGTTGTTGTTGATTTGTTAAAGTTGTGTATTAAGGTGTCTTTAAGTGATCTGGGTTGTTAAATCCCAGATCCATAACATCAAAGTGCTCAAAATGAGCATTTCTTGGAATCTGGAAAAATATAAAAGATTGGTCTGACAGTCATATGTCAGGGCCTTTAGATCCGTGTGTGTTAAGTGTTTTGTGTGTTTTATGTTATAGATCTGTAGTATGCCATGTGGAATTCGATATGGGACTGAAATCAGGTTCATGTCATGTTTAAATTGAAAGTTATGAACGGTTAAACCTTGTCGATCGATCATTTAAATTTGAATCTGGTAACCTGCATTTTTCCTGTGTCATTCGACAAGCTTTTTTAAAGCCATTGATCTTTCTGTATGTTAGTGTTTTGACTTTGTTGTTGGTTTGATCGTGTAGCCTGCCATTAAGACTACATGCTCATGACTATATTTTACCCAGATCAGTAACAGAATTGTAGATAATCGTGGTTAAACTAGGTTGACCAATCTACCCGGATGAAGATTCTGGAAAACCCAGAATCTTCAAGAACAAAATTTATGACAGTAGTTTGACTGGTTAGATCTCTCTATTTTGATGTTGTTAAGTTGATCTGGTGATTTGTCGTTGTACCTTGACATAACGACTATAGATCTGAACCTTAACATCACGTGGAACATGACTGGAACATGTATAAAATTTAGCCACAAAGTAATCATCGAAACTAATGGGAATCAAAACCTGTAATTCCTCAAAGCAGCCTCCGACAACAAATTTGTAGGCATGGATCTCAAGAATCGTGATGCGTCTTGACTTATATGATGGTGTATACTTGTAGTATTACATAAATACTACAAGATTAATGTCTTAACAAACCCGTAAATCAATTAGAATAATCGAATTAAACCCGAAATCAAACTACCCACCTGTGCAATTGACGTAATTTCTTGGTTCTTGTTTAAGAAACACCTATAAATGTATTTTGCCTCGTCGCTTATAGGCCCTCTTTAGTTACACTTATTTTTGGAAAATAGATTAATTAATTAAATAAATTAAAATAAATAGTTTTTAATTATTAAAAAAATATAAAAATTATAAAAAATTATTTTAAAGCTCGGAAAATAGATTTTAATTTTTTGAGTATATTTCAAAAATATTTAATATTTTTGGAATATAAAAGGTATTTATTTATTTAATTATAATATTAAATAAATTATTAAAAAATGGTTTTAATTCATGAAAAATTATATTATGGTATTAGAAAATATTTTAAGTTATTTTGATGACTTTTAATATTTGTGATGAATTTCATTAATAATTTATTATTAATGGTAATTAATTTATTTAATAAATATATTAAATAAATTATGGAAAAATAGAATTAATGTTTTAAAAATCATATAAAAATAATTTATGTGTTATAAAATATTTTAAGTTATAAAATATAACTTTTGATATTTTTTTTATGAAAATATTAATATTTTAAAATTAATAGCAATTATCTGATAATGAATTTAAGTTGTTTAAAAATTATATAAATATGGTTTTAAAGTATAAAAATACTTTGTGATATTATAATTATATTATAATATTATGTTATAATTTTCATTAATATTTAATATTAAATAAATATTAATGATTAAGGAATTATGTGGTATTTAATTCATTTAAATATGATATTAATGATTGAAAAATCATGATAAATGATATTAATTATTTGAAAATTATTGCAAGTCTATGAAAATTGTTTTGACTGATAATATGATTATCCGTGATGATTGTTAAGTGTTTAAGCAGAGTTTAATTGAACTCAAACTCGTTATTTGTCCGACTAGACCGTCGAAAAGATAGAATTGTGTCGGTTTCAACTCGAAATTAAATAGTCTAACTTGATGCTAAGTCTTATGTGTTGTATAAACTGATAGGGTTATATGTTATGTGTTTAGGTTATTCTGTGTATATATATATAATATTATACTGTGATGATATTATTCTAATATTGGAGATCTATATTACTAATATTAGGTCTTCAGATAAAGCGATATAAATCATGTGAGCAGAATCAAAATTGCTCAGTAAGTTTTTCTTAAACTCTACTAAGAGTTGTTTTATTCGGATAAGCTTATGGTTAATCATTCTTTGGTTGCCATGAATTTTTACAGATATATATATATTGCATGTATAAGTCTGGTATGAAAGGCTGATCAACTTCATTACCAGTTGGTCCAGATATATTTGTTCATGTATAATACTTGTTTAGTCAAAAGTTTGTTCGTGCTAGTTCTCAATTATATTGATGAATTATAGCCAACCTATTATTCAGACTCTTTCAATCATGATATATCTTTAAATTGTATTTAAACTTGCTGGGCAACTTTTATGTTCACCCTTGCTATATCATGATAAACATTGCAGATAAGGCGAATATGTTCGAAATCAAGGAAAGGTTAAAGGCGGCCCAAACTTAAAGTTAGTAAGGTAATGCGATTAGATTTTTAATAGTGTTGTATGATAATAATGTTATGTTTTCGATAAGTTGTTATTTGTGTATAAGTTAAGGTTACTCGACCTTGGGGAAAATAGTGTGTAATGTATTGTATAAACAATTTATGGTTATATCTTCCGCAAATAGTTATAGAATGATTGAACCGAATCCGTGGTGATTCGGGACCCGGATTTGGGGTTGTGTCAGCCTAACACCTTCCTTCCGCATAATCAAACCCCCGAACCCAAATGAATCTCGCTTTTATGAGACTCGCTTAGCGTTGTCATATCATTTGGGTCAATGTGCAAACCTTTTTCAATCATACAAGTTAGTGCAACGATTAAAAACATTAACTAGCGACTCTTACAAGTCAAATCCTCGATTATTATACATGTTGGACCTTTTTGACTTATTTTTCAAACAAATCTCACATAACATGAGAACACCAAAGAACAAGAAAAGAAAAGGGACAAATAAAAATCTCGACATAGACACATCTAAATTATCATACATCAATCATGTCACTATTTTCATATGTTTTAACGAATACTCATAATTTTAAGTTAAACTAAACTCAACTGATGAATAAAAATATAATATTACAATAATGAATCAAATTTGGAAAGAATGGGATTCTAATTTCATTTCATACTTCATCTAACTATTACCATCATGTAAAGCTTATATATTCATCATGGGAAATTAGCCAAGAGCACAAAGGTGGACATAACCATTTTTTAATGAATTATGACCTATTTACATAACCTCCACATATAATAGAAATCATGTAATCAACATTATTACCAAAATCACTATATGTCTATGTGAAATTGTAGCAATAATGAATTAAAGCATAGGCTCTTACATTACTACACAAGGTGAAAGAGTATATTTCTATCTGGTTCACGAATTACAAAGCTAAACAAACAAATTTTTATAAACGCATGCTATTATGATTATATCCATACTCATATTTCATTTTTCAAATCTATATAAGTATATAAAATGAATGGTGATCAAACATTCATTCATTACGCTCAATCATAATAGATAATCCAATGATAAACATACAATCAAATAATTAGGCATGTAAGTATAGACTACATATCAAAATCCATTAGAATCCCATAATGGGGTTTAGTTCATTTCTGAACCAAAAGCCATTATGGGATTGAAGTAATACATAGAATTAAATAATACAAATGATAGATGAAAGAGAAATGATTAAACCCAATTGCAGAATTTGTTCCAATGTGTTGTTCCAAATCACCAATAATCTCCAAGAAATGAAATTACTAATTATTCAATAACTAAATTGAAGAGAGGATATATAATATCTAAAACTTTTGATCACAACCTCTGTGACGCCCCCAAAATAGGTATACATCACCTATCTTGAGTTGCTAGATACATGGTACATAACTCAACTACAAACTTAATTATACAATTGTCGTGCAAAATACGACAAAACATAGCTGAGAGTTTAAACACGAATATTGCCTTATAGGCAATATTCACACTCAATGGAGTCCTCATTACAATTATTATCACACTATTTTATAAAAATAGTGAGGACTACTATAGCCACCATCTCGAACCGTCAATCCATTCCCCGACCAGTCCCAGCTATATTCTCATTTCCTAAAGAGAACGTTGAAAGAAAAGGGTGAGCTCAACTAGCCCAGTAAGAATTATTATGACTAAGATAATGCAGAATAAATTATCCTTAGCCTTCAACAGTATAACAACTGATGGAATATATTAGACAACAAGTTTTAGATCAACAATTACAGCAGAATAAACAATCCATTAGAAGAGTCAAGTAGAACATAATGTCTACTATCTCTTCTAGATTAAAAGTCCATCGTTAATATTTCATTCTTGTAATACTTAACAACAGTTCTTTGTTATACCCAAGACAAAAAGAACTATCATCACCTGTCTTCACCTAAACCACCAAAGATTATAGTTACATACATAATTCATATTTATAATCATATAGCTCAACAGTTTCTCCTTGCCACAAAGGCTTAATAGAATGTTTACTCAATATCCTTACCTCAAAGGCTAAAGATATTCAAATGTAATAACAATGATCATACCAATCAGTTGTCTACCTTTGCACTACGGGCCAAAGATATTTAATTATAAAACCAATGGTCATGATCATACCAATCAATTGTCTGTCAGTGCACTACGGCCAAAGACATTCAACTGTTAACTAATGGTCATGATCCTGCCAATCACATCATCGAATTATCCATGCACTACGTGCCAATGATATTCGTTATTATCACCAGTGGTTATGATCATGTCATACACATGTCCATCTTTGCACTTAAGCCAAAAATATACAACTGTAAAACCAATAATCAACAGTCCATCTATGCACGTAAGCCACAGATGACTTTCATCACAATATAAGCACGAGGATGATGACAATTATATAGGCATTAATCAAACAAAATCAAGGATAAATATTAAAGACTTTAAATTAATATTTATCCAGAGTTTAAAAATATCCAAATTGTCAACATGATACTGCTTTGTGGAGTAAAATTCAAGAATAATATTCATGTACCAAAAATAATTTGGACAGAAAAGAAATATATTTTTCGAATGAATAGTACCCCGTGAATAGTACTTTGGGAATAGTACCCCATGAATAGTATCCCGACACGAAAAGTGTCCCGAATACCCAAGTGAATGATACTAGAGTGAAGAGTAATTAGGTGAATAGTAACTCATGAATAGTACTCCGGCACGAAAAGTGGCCCGAATACCTGAGTGAATAATACTAGATTGAATAGTAACCTATAAATAGTAACTCATAAAAAAAATACCAAAGAAAATGATATTCCATGACGAGTACAAAAGAAATGATATCTCATACGAGTATAATAGAATATACGAAATTGCAAATGGATTTTAACCCGCCATGCGGTAATCCACGTAGACAGATTATTTCCACAATTTAATAAAGAATGAATACAAAGGATTATTCACAATGCATGCGGTAATCCACATAAATAGGTTATTCCAATAGAATAATAAAGAATGGAATAACAGAAGAATTCACCATGCATCCGATAGACCGCACAGACAGGTTATTCCCAACAGAATAATAAAGAATGGAATAACAACAGAATTCACTAGGCATGCGATAGACCGCACAGACAGGTTATTCCAACTGAATAATAAAGAATGGAATAATAAAAGAATTCACCATATATGCGGTACTTCGCATAGACAGGTTATTCCAACATAATAATAAAGAATAGAATAACATCTCTTACGAGTATTGAAAGAAAATAATTCTCTTCATGAATACGAAAGAATAATACCCCTTACTATAATAATAATATCTCTTACCTCAGAAGAAGACTGGATACTGGAATAGTGAGGTAGCAGACTTCTCTTCTTCTTTCTCTCTATAATAATTGCTCTATAACTTTAGTGAATTGGTGAAAAATAATGATGGAATGAGCTTCTATTTATAGAAAAATATAGTTTCGATAATTTCACATTTTGGGGCTCAAAATATTATAGTATAATACCTTCCTCTTTTCCTTCATCTTTAATTTAGTCCTGCAAGTATTATCAAACTTGCATCACCTCCCCTAATAGTAAATCATGTGAATCAATAGTTCTACACATGTGAAAATACGAATTACAGTATAGTACCCCCATCTATACCTCCATTTTTAACTTAGTCATGCAAGTATTATCAATCTTGCAGCAACTCCCCTAATAGTAAATGAATGTGAATCAATAGTACACACATATGAATAAATAGTTATAATTATGTGAATCAATATCAATTAATTGCTCATTTATCCGGTTAATTACCCAATTGGTCAATATAACCTCCAGACATCAATTATTATCGAAATAAATGTCAATTTTTCACTAACACTAATAATTCCAACACAAAGGAACTATCAATTTCATCTTTAATCAACACGAACTTATTCATCATTAATATTATAATTCACAATATTTAACAACCAGGTCATTTCCAGGAAAGAGGGGGCTTTCCGATAAGGGTTTCTCCTTATTGGCGCGCAATTAGGTGACCAAACCTCTCCTTGACAAAACTTCTAGACATTGTCAATATTGCAAATAATAATATGAATAACTTCATTGAGCCTTAATTATTGATTTAATAATATAACATATTATGCGGATGATCTCAGTAACAATAATTGAATCAATAATATGAGAGATATGATGCAACAATTACTGTAGCAATAATTGAGTATAACCGAGTGACTTCTTACGTAAGCATCAATAATCAATACCGTGTGCTACTATGCAACCATGTGTATTACTGTACTTTTATCACCGATTATTTTATGATAACTTGCTTACTTTAAAAAAAGATTCACATATCACCCTTAACTTTAACCTTTTATCAATTTAACCATTTACTAAATAGAATAATTATAAGAAAATTGAATACTTCCATTTCATAAATTTTGGGTCTCACAACCTCTCTAAAAATAGTCAAAACTAAGAACCCTAATTACTTGATATGAAAAACTGATGAAAAGACCTAATAAGACACGTTTGGTACCAACCAGTATTGTTCAGATGAGCCTCAAGCGCTCAAAATTCAAATTAAAAAAAGTCAATAAACAGACTGCAGAGGACTAACATGGCCGCGCGTGATCCTAGTGTAAAGCGGGCGCGGGCGCGCGATAAGTATGTCTATCGAAACTTTGGCGCGGGCGCGCGAGTTTTCTTCTTTGTTAAGGCGTGGCCGCGCGTAGGTGCAATTTAGCTTCTGTAGGCATGCAGCGCGGGCGCGCGAGATTTAGCTTATTTAGCAATGTGGCCACGCTGCTTCTATTTCCTGTCCTCTAATGTTTTGTTGCTACTGCTTCTTGTTCGTTGTCATTCGTTCTTCATCTCTTCTCTTCACTGCATTCATTCTCTATCTTCTCATGTTCCTTTTGCCATCCTTTAGCTAGCTTCATAACAACATGTCAATGCAATTCTTTGCTCGTTTCCATGCCTTTCCCTGCCATAAGAGTTCCACTACAAGTAATGCTAAATGAACATAAAAATTCACTAAAACATAGTAAAAACTACTTGAGATGAGCATAATTCTCGTGAATTGATATCTAATAAGTACGTATAAAACCTACTTATCAATAACCCCAGGAGATCCAGTTCCAACCCCAGAGATAACCCCTGGAGATCTAGTTCCAACCCCGGAGATAACCCCGAGAGATCCAGTTCCAATCCTAGAGATAACCCCGGGAGATCCAGTTTCTAATCTCGAAGATAACCCCGAGAGATTCAATCCAAGTTTTAGAGATAACCACGGGAAAGTCAGTTCTAACCTCGGAGATAACCTTGGGAGATCCAGTTCCAACCCTAATGATAACCCTGGGAGATCCAGTTTCCAATCTCAGAGATAACCCCGAGAGATTCAATCCAAAATCAAGAGATAACCCTAAGAAAGCCACTTCCAACCCCAGAGATAACCCTAAGAGATCAAGTTCAAAACTCAAAGATAACCTCAGGAGGTAAAGCCAACCTCATAAATAACCCTGAGGATAGTCAAAGTCAATAGTAGGCCAATCTCGGAGATAACCCTAAGAAAAGACTGCTACAATTGCGCCAAAGTCAGAGATAACCCTAATAGGGGCAAAATGGTCATTTTTCCACCTTAACATCACATCAACGTCGTCTCAACAAAGTTTAACTTAAACTGCATCCTAAGATGTCCCACAAGAACCATAGCTCAAATCCCGAGTGACAACTACACAAGATAGCTCAAAGGATAGACAACGAAGACTTGGAGATCTGGTCATGGACCCATCTTCCTGACTTTGGACAATCTCTGATCCTATGTCATTGTGTACCTCTTGACAATGGCTTTTTGAAAAGGTATAACAACCTTCCATCGGATGCCCAGATTGAAAGTTATGAAGGTTCGAGCGGACAACGCGTAGCCCGAGTACACGTACTTCAAGATAATGGGACCCACAAAGCCCAAAGAAGCCTGGGCAGCCGCAGGTAGAACAGCGGCCGGGTTGACCTGCGACCACTTGGTCTATAAATATGAGCTCCCATCAGCTCATTTGAAAAAAGAAGAAAATAGAAAAAACTTTATCCATTTCAGCCCTTAACCTTTTCTCGAGTGCTTCAAACTAAGTGATTCTTCTTTCTAAACACTTGTAAGCTCATGTCCTACAACATACTGAAGTTTAACTTGTGGAAACCGAGTTTTCAGGCCCCAAAAGCTATCTGAAGTCTTCTTGGTAGCCCACTATAAGAATTTTCATATTTTTAAGCTTTCTATATATATATATATATCCTTTAACTTGAACTGTCGAGTCGAGATATTATATCTGGTCTTGCCAACGGGGATTTTGAGAATGCTATATGGCAGATATAACCTAGTATTAGCTAGAGTAGAGTTAGATATGTAAATATGATGTATCTTGTAGTGACGTAAAACCCTCTTTTGTATAAAAAAGGGTTGTCTTTTGTAAATCCCAATTTTTGGAAAGCAATAGCGGGAAAGTAATGTAATCAGCTTAGGCTGTGTAATGTGAACGATGTAGTATTATACTACAAGAAGCAAATCAATATAAGTTTTCTTTTATGGAACATATTGTGCAATGAGTATGAGTTATTGTTTAATAATAAATAATAACTAACTAACAAGAAGCAAATAATGATGAAATGTGTTATTTACTTTAACAGAAAGATGCCACCAAGAAGAAAACAAAGAAATCAAGATGTTAATGGTAATCAATCAGAAGGAGGTTCGGTTAATCCGATGCAAGAGTTCGTTAACTTGTTAACGGCCGCTTTTAATAAAAATGGGGCTAATATACCCGTAAATCCTGCAGTATTACGAGCTACTACTTTTAAAGATTTTAAGAGTGTCGGTCCGTCGGAGTTCAAAGGAACTACGGACCCAATAGAAGTCCAAACGTTGATA
Organism: Panax quinquefolius; assembly: GCA_020205615.1. NCBI lineage: Eukaryota > Viridiplantae > Streptophyta > Magnoliopsida > Apiales > Araliaceae > Panax > Panax quinquefolius. The sequence goes on from CM035155.1 coordinate 57,991,887, forward strand.
AAAGAAATAGAAAAGGCATATGTTATTGCAAATGTCGACGAGGGGAAAAAGGTTATTTTTGCTACCTACATGTTGAAGGGAGAGGCCAACTTTTGTTGGGAGGCAAACTAGGCTAGGGATGGTATAGAGAACCTTACGTGGGTGCGATTCAAGGAGATTTTCTGTAAGACCCCAACTTTTATGAATAAAGATGAATTTTTCTATAAATATCATTTTTGAATATTATGGTGTGGATTTAATATAATGTTATAGTTGTGGGTAATATTTACAAATTTTGCAAAGTATGCAAGTTGTTATATAATATTCGATTGGTCGGGGAATATTCGTTTTAATAGGGAATCTTTGTACGACGGCACAATCATTGGTGGACCCCACAACGGAATTATTGTCAGAGTTAGAAAATGACAGAAATATCTTTGTATGAAATTTTACCATTAACTGTTAAAATTCTCGGTATTAAAAGTACAATAATACGCGTGGTTGCATAGTAGCACATAGTATTGATTATTGATGCTTATGTGAGAAGTCACTCAGTTTTGTTTAATTATTGCTATGGTAATTGCTGCATAGTATCTCACGTTATTTGATTCAATTATTATTGATATTTTATATTTTATTAAATCAATAATTGAGACGATAAAGTTATTCATATTATTATTTAAAATATTGACGATGTGTAGAAAGTTCTGTCGAGGAGAGATTTGGTAACCTAATTATGCGCCAATAAGGAGAAATTCTTATCGAAAAGCCCCCTCTTTCCTGGGAATGATCTGGTTGTTAAATATTGTGAATAATAATAGTGGTGAATAAATGTTGTTAAAAATATTGAGGAGATTTTATGAAGTACTTGTTGTAAATTTTGGCGTATTATTTGGACCCCCACTTACTCTTTTTCAAATTAATCGGTAAAGTATATATATATATATATATATATATATATAGAGAGAGAGAGAGAGAGTCCGAATCTTAAGCTCACCCCTTATCCAACTCACCCGAGCTCACCCACCTTTAGTAGACGGACAGACATGACGATTCGATTATATATAGCGTCGTCTATACTTTTAGCAACGGACAACATATAGCGTCACTAAAAGTATAGACGATGGTTATATGACCGAACCGTCGCCAGGTCCGTCGCTAAAGAGAGGCTGAGCTCGGGTGAGTTGGATAAGGGGTGAGCTTAAGATCCGGACCGTATATATATATATATATATATATGACGTGTGTGTGTGTGCACCGTATGTGTAGGAGTGTGTGTAAGTTGAAAAAGTGTGGTGGTGGGAGAAAAGAAAAAAGAATGAAAGTGATGTGTGTATGTTGGATGAAGTATGAGTGGTGGTGGAAAAGAGTGAAAGTGATGTGTGTGTGTGTTGGATGAAGTGTGAGTGTAGTTTTTGTTTTTTCTTGAAGATTGCATGGAAATTTCAGTCATCTGTGATTGTGCATAAGACATCCGTGAATTCGCAAATTGTTTTGCCCGTGAAAATTCTTAACAGTGACCCTTCCATTCTCCTATAGATAGGATGCTTAGTTAGAATTGAAAATCACACTAGAATTAGAGAATTCTTCTTCAATAATATTGGGCGTATTTCTTTAGAGTTTTAAGAAGTTTTGAGTGTAAAAAATAGTGAAAGTTTTCTTCAAGAATATCCCCGCTATACCAGTTGGAATACTCTTCTTTTTAAAGTAAGGGATGTTATTTTTGTTCAATATTCGTATGAAATAATATTTTCTTCCATACTCTATAGTATGTAAGTAATATTATTTCGTTTAAGATTTCGAATTCTACACTCGTCTTGTTAAAGTTTTGGCTTCTCTACTCCATGAAATTAGTAGAGTATCCTTTATATTTGCGCTTCATCCAGTATCTTTTCATGGAAATATTATTCTGAGCATTCTTGATAAGTTTTAACTTTTTCATGCCGGACTACTATTCATGGGTTACTATTCTCGAAGTACTTATCACGGGGTACTATTCACCCGGAGCACTATTCATGATAAAAATTGATTTCTTTTCGATCCAAATCATTTTTGATACAATATTATTCTTGAATTTTAATCCACAAAGCAGCATCATGTTGACAATTTGGACACTACTGAATTATTGATAAATTAAATTGTTAAAGTCTTTAATATTTATCATTTGCTTTCATTTAATTGAATTCTTATATCATTGTCATCATCTTCATGATTATATTATCATGAAAGTCATCTGTGGTCCGTAGTGCATAGATGGACTTGGTATGATTATAACTAGAGATTATTTGGTATAATCATGACCAGTAATGTTACAAATGATGTGGTAAAAGTTCTCATTGGCCCGTAGTGCATTGATGGACAGTTGTTAGCATGATCATGACCATTGATGAAAACACAAATATCCTTGGCCCGTAGTGCATGGATAATTCGTGGTTGTGATACTAATGAATATCCTTGGGCATAGTGCAGGGGTGATTCGATGATCGATGTGGATTATTTATTAAGCTGAGTCTCATTGATAAAATTGATGATAAACTTTTTAAATCATAAAAGATTATAGATATCATGCTGTACTTAACTCTTCTAATGGATTTCTTGTTCCGCTGGAGTTAAATTTGATATCAATTGTATTTTATCAGTTTAACACTGTTGAAGGCTAACGATAATTTATTCTGCATTATCTTAGTGATAATATTTCTTACTGGGCTAGTTGAGCTCACCCTTTGCTTTCATTGTTCTCTTCAGGAAATGAGAACATAGCCGAGTCGGGGAATGGAGTGATGGTCCAGATGGTGCATTAGTAGTCCTCACTATTCTTTGAAATAGTGATTTAATAATTGTAATAATATTGAATTTGAGTTTGGATATTGTCTAGATGACAATATTCGTGTTGAAACTCTCAGCTTATGTTTTTTCATACTTTACACATCAGTTGTATAATTAAGTTGTATTTGAATTATGTACCATGTATTTGGTGACTCATAATGGGTGATGTATACCTATTTTGGGGGCGTCATAGTTTGTATTAAAGCTTAGGGATATGATCCATGGCTAAGATGTGAGACTAGAACTAGGGGGGAGAGACGGGGAAATCCTTCGCTAGTATAACCTACCTAAGTTTATTTGTTATTTAATTGGTCGGTCAGAATATAGGGATAATATGTTGCATGTCAATTAACCCTTATTTTGTGGTAGTATTTGAAAATCACTTCCGAGAATGTTGAGAATAGCAATTGAGCACATGAGACCGTTGAATCACCAATGATCAATAACCATGATAATGTGCATCAGGAAGGCAACAATCCTCATGCAAACAACAACACCAACCAAATAATGAATCACAGAATGTTTAGGAGCTTTCTGAAATTCGTGCAACATCAGGCAAGAGAGACTTATGTTCAAAATGCAGGTGGAAACACTAGAAACTCTTGGACGGTCACCGCAAAGCAGTTCAAGGAACCGGGGCCACCAGAGTTTTTGGGAAAGCCAAAACCACTTAAGACGGAGACGTGGATAAAGAATATCACCAAGATATTTGATGTCTTGGGATGCTTGAGGAACAAAAGGTTCCCTTTGCCACCTTCATGTTGTGAGGAGAGGCAGATTATTGGTGGGAATCTGTAAAACATACCTAGCTTGCCGCACTGAAAATGTCTTGGGAGAAGTTCTAAGTAATGTTCAATGACAAGTACTTTCTCGAAAGTATTCGTCACATGAAGGAGGTAGAGTTCATCAAGTTGGAGAAAAAAAATATGACCATGTCACAGTACGAAGCAAAGTTTGCCGAGTTGTCCCGGTTTGCGTCCCACTTGATTGATAATGAAGTGAGAATGACGTGGATGTTTCTAAGAGGTTTGAAACCCGAGATACGTCAATACCTTATTTTTCACAAACTGTGTTTGTATTCAGATGTTGTAAATAGGGCTCAGTTATTAGAGCACGATAATAAGTCAACCCAACCAAGAGAGAGCAACCAGCAAAATGATAATACCAGTGGTAGAAGTCATCAAAGCGGTGACAACAAACGTGGAGGGAATCAACAGGCCAGAAATGGTAACCACTTCGGTGGTAATCATGTCCAAGATAATAAAAGTGGATATTTGAAGAAAATGAGATTCAACAATGATGGAAAGACGTCAGTGATAAGTGTATTTTATATATGAAATTTCATGTCTAAATCATGCTTATTCTTTGCTATGTTTTTGTAAACAAGTGCATTTTTACTTGGTTTTTGTTGTTTTATGTGTAGGTTGGTGGTTGCGGTGATTCATAGATTATTCAGGATATTTGGTGCATTTGCAATTAAGTTGGAGCCATAGAAATAACTCAGTGTTGATAGCAAGCAAAGCAATGAGGATATCAAGAGGAATGCTCACGAGATGGGGTCTACCTGATCAACTAGCTAGCGAGAGGTGAGTTCACGGGCTGGCCTTTTACTGCACACCCAGGTAGGGTATGGGGTCACTCGACCAAGGTAGAACTTAAGCCCTCCGGGGTGGGCATTTTGCATACATACACCCCCACCGGGGCGGGGGTTGGGAAAACTGGGACTGTCCTGTTGCATTTAAACTTCCTATTGGACTCGAATTTCAGTTGTTTTAATGAGTTTATAACTCTATTTGTTAGGGGATGTAGCTGGAGTATTAGACTTGATATATATTACTTTTTAGAAACACAATAAGGGAGAATCAAGAAGTTTACGAAGATCAAAGTCATCTTATTGGAGAGCAAAAGTGGAGGAGTATTTCGAAGAGTTTTTCACGACGGTTACATTTGTAGTCTACGAAAAGGGTGTTTTCTAATATTCTTTGTGTTAGATTATTATTTGTGATTGAAAGAATGATTTCTATGATTTATTCAGTGCTTATTTCATTTATTATGAACTAATTCACTTTTTAGGCTTGTGATGGATCCTTAAGTGAATCGATGGTTTTGTAATCTTTGATTCCCAATTTAATAAATTATCTTCAGTTTATCTATATTGATTTATGCTTGAATCTATGAATTGTCTGGCCAATAATTCTTCGTGGGGTTGGATGGAATCGAGAGAGGATATTAAATTCTAGACCTAGTTGATATAGCATGTGTTCAGGATTTTGTTAGTAGCTTAAACCTGATTCGTGTGAAGATAGAGATATACTTAACACCGCATGTAATCGGATAAGAGAACTTGTTCTTCAACCTTCTTCAATTGTAATTCACATAGAGATATAGTGCGTTAGTTGATTAAGGTGTTTAACAGATTTCTATCTTAATTATGGATTGACGTTAATATGGTATTAATGCATCGAGAGGTGGTTAGTACTATGTTTGTGTTCTTGATTAATAAACTGAGATAGTGCATTGAATTGGGATAAAAGTGTTAAAACCAAAGTGAAGCTTAAGGTGAAATCATCAGTCTAATTCTCCATTAATTGCTTGAAAATCCAGATTTTGATATTTGTGGTTGTTTCATTTTAGTTTAAGTATTCTTAATTTTAGTTTAATAATTTCAATCATTGAATTTGATTTGTTTAATAAAATTAGGGTTAATAGAAGATTGGTAATTGTAAGTTAAGGTATTTTTCTAATTAGTCTCTGTGGGAACGATACTCTACTCATCATTCTATTACTTGTTGACCACGTATACTTGCGTGTTGTGCGTATATAGATTTTACCCAACAAGTTTTTGGCGCCGTTGCCGGGGACAAATTAGTATAATTCTTAATACTTTTACAATATCAGTTTAATTAATCCAGTTTTACTTAGACATTTTTATTTTTTTTGTGTGCTTCTTATTTCAGGTGTGGGAAATAGTTTATGCAAACTCGGTCTAAAAATCCAGACTTGCTGCATTTTGACAATGACATTGAAAGAAGGTTTCAGAGGTTGAGTAAGTGGATAAAAGAAACGAGGCAAGAATTTGAAATACCTGAAAAGGAAGAGGAAATAGTGATGGCGGCCGAAGATAGGAAAGCGTTGAGAGACTTCACAATACCCAAAGTAAGGCTGCATTCAAGTATACTTGAGACCCGACAATAGCAAACAAAACACGTTTGAGATTAAGCCTGAGATGATTCAAATAATACAAAATTCAGTTCAGTTTGGGGGATTGGCAAACGATGATCCGAACGAGCACTTAGTCAGTTTTCTGGAAATGTGCGATACTTTTAGGTTTAATGGAGTTTCAGATGAGGCGGTGAGACTTGGTTGTTCCGTTCTCTTTCTGGGAAAAGGCGAAGAGTTGGTTGCATTCCTTACCATCGGGCTCGATAACAACGTGGGAGGATCTAGCTCAGAAATTCCTTGCAAAATTCTTCCCACCGGCAAAAACCGCAAAGATGAGGAATGAAATTACAATGTTTGAACAGCAACATGGGGAGTCGTTATATGAGGCATGGGAGAGATATAAAGAACTACTCAAAAAATGCCCACATCATGGATTGCCTCAATGGCTGCAAATGAACACCTTCTATAACGGACTACATGGGAATCTTAGGACAAGTATCGATGCAGCATCAGGCGGAGCATTTATGGCCAAGAATTACGAAGAAGCTTCTGATTTGATTGAAACCATGGTCATGCTAATAATTACCGATGGCCCACATGAGAATGATTAGTGAAGGCGGTTTGGGGTGTTAGAACTAGATGATAGAAACAATGATACAAACATAGATGGTCTGCAATGTCAAAGAGGATGAAGCAATTGGCAATAGCCCAATCACAAACAACCACGAGACTGACACCACAAGTAGCGGTCATATGTGAATTGTGCTGTGAGAGAACATGCGGAACAATGTGCAATTAATCCAAAGAAATTTATGCGGTTCATTGGCAATTACAACAGAATTCCTCAAAACACCTATCAGAACACATATAATCAAGCGAATAGAAATCATCTGAATTTTCATAGAGCAACAATCAGCAGAATCAAGCTCCATGACAATCATATCCTCCGAGTTTTCAGAATCAACAACTAACAGTGCAACATCTGGATGAGAAGTTAGATAAATTCATGGCTACCACCCAATTGGCGATCAAGAACATCAAAATTCAGATAGGTCAAATAGGAATGGAATCGAACAGTAGACCACAAGGAACACTGCCAAGTGACACCGAGAAAAATCCTAAGGATAATCAAGAGCAGTGTCAAGCCATTATAGTGAGAAGTGGAAAACAACTTGTGGGCAAAGAAGTAGAGATTTCAGTTACAAAGGAAAGAGAAACAGAAATAGAAAAGACAGGGGGTGAGATAAAACAAGGAAAGGAGAATCAATCGGATAAAATCAACCCAGTGAACAAACCAGTTGTTTATCCTCCCCCACCATTCCAACAAAGAGTTCAAAAACAAAAGACAGATAAGCAGTTTTCAAGATTTTTGGAAGTTTTCATGAAACTTCAAATTAACATACCATTTGCAGATGCCCTAGAACAAATGCCCAGTTACGCGAAATTCATGAAAGGGATTCTGTCAAGGAAATAGAAATGGGAAGATTTTGAAACGGTGGCATTAACAGAGGAGTGCAGTACGGTATTACAGCAGAAATTACCACCAAAACTCAAGGATCCGATGAGTTTTACGATTCCATGCACAATCGGTGAGAGGCATTTCAGTAAACGTTTATGTGATTTGGGGGCAAGTGTAAAACTTATGCCATTATCTGTATACTTAGAATTAGGTTTGCCTGATCCAAGGCCTACAAACATCTCCTTACAGTTGGCAGATAGGTCAGTCATATATCCGAGAGGAATAGTTGAAGATATCTTAGTGAAAGTGGACAAATTTATATTCCCTGTGGATTTCATCATTCTGGATTTTGAGGAGGACAAGAACATACCAATCATCTTGGGGAGACCATTTTTGGCTACAAGGAAGACTCTTATAGATGTTCAAAAGGGAGAACTTATGATGAGAGTTCAAGATCAAGAAGTGAAATTTAATGTGTTCAAGGCCATGAAGTTCCCTACGGATGAAGAGGAATGCTTCCGAATGGATCTAATTGATCAAATCATTAGTGAAGACATGAGAAAAAGTTTTGTGAATGATCCGTTAGAAACAACATTGGTGGGAGATGAAGAGATCGACAATCCAGAATTGGTAAATTACCTACAGTTGCTTGATTCATTGCCACGGATACCAAGATTCAGACCACCATTTGAACCATTGCACACGGAGGAGGTAATTGTGGAAAAGTTGAAACCATCATTGGTGGAGTCACCAAAGCTGGAACTTAAACTACTTCCTAAGCACCTCAGATATGCATATCTTGGTAATTTAAATTCTTTACCTGTTATTATTTCAGCTGCACTTAACGAATTACAGGAAGAAAAGTTGCTGAGGGTAATTAGGGAACACAAGTCATCTATTGGATGGACAATTGCAGACATAAAGGGAATCAGCCCCTCATTCTATATGCATAAAATTTTGATGGAAGATGAGGCAAAACCGAAAGTAGAGCAACAGAGATGACTCAATCCAATTATGAAGGAAGTGGTAAAGAAAGAAGTTCTGAAATGGTTGAATCTTGGCATCATCTATCGATATCAAGCGATAAATGGGTGAGTCCAATCCGGTGTGTACCAAAAAAAGGAGGAATAGCGGTGGTGCGAGAATGACAACAATGAGTTAATCCAACGAAAGCGATGTGGCGGGTTGGCGGGTTTGCATGGATTACAGGAAATTGAACAAAGCAACCCAAAAAGACCATTTTCCGCTGCCCTTTATTGACCAAATGTTAGACAGATTAGCGGGACATCAGTATTACTGCTTGTTGGATGGGTATTCAAGCTACAACCAAATAGTCATTGCTCTGGAGGACCAAGAAAAGACCACATTCACATGCCCCTACGGCACATTTGCATTCAGGAGGATGTCATTTGGGTTATGCAATGCACTAGCAACTTTCCAAAGGTGTATGATGGCAATTTTTTCCGATTTGGTGGAGAAAAGTGTCGAGGTCTTCATGCATGACTTTTTGGTATATGGGGACAGCTTTGATAATTGCTTGAAGAATATGGTAATAATACTGCAAAGATGCAAGGAAATGAATCTCATTCTGAATTGGGAAAAATGCTACTTCATGGTTGAAGAGGGTATAATTTTGGGCCATAAGGTATCAGCTCAAGGACTTGAAGTGGACAAGGCAAAGCTGGAAATAATTGAAAATATGCCCCCACCAACCTCAGTGAAGGGTATTAGAAGCTTTTTTGGGACACGCGAGATTTTACAGGAGGTTTATTAAGGATTTCTCAAAAATTGCAAAACCTCTTTGCAGTCTTTTAGAGAAAGAGGCTACATTCAACTTTGACGATGATTGCAAAACAGCGTTTGAGATATTAAAAAGGAAATTATCTACAGCCCCCGTGATAGTTGCAACGAATTGGAGCATGTCGTTCGAGTTTATGTGTGATGCAAGCGATTTCGCAATTGGGGCAGTTTTGGGTCAACGCAGAGACAAGATGTTTCATGCTATATACTACGCAAGCAAAACACTTACCGAAACTCAAATGAACTATACAACCACAGAGAAGGAGTTACTTGCTGTGGTATATGCATTCGACAAGTTTCGGGCTTATTTAATCGGGACTAAGGTGATAGTCTACACGGACCATGGCTGTAATTCGGTACTTGATAGAAAAGAGAGATGCAAAACCACGCCTTATCAGGTGGATTCTCCTTCTGCAAGAATTTGATTTTTTAATAAAGGATAGGAAGGGGACGGAGAACCAAGTTACCGATCACTTGTCAAGGCTGGAAAACCAAGGGAAAGAAAAAGATGACAAATGCGAAATCAATGAATCATTCCTGGATGAGCAGCTATTTAAGATTTCAGCAGAGATTCCATGGTATGGCGACTATGAAAATTTTGTTGCAAGCAATATTCTACCACCAGACCTCCTGGCGTGAGAAAAGAAATTTACGCATGATGTTAAGTGGTACATGTGGGATGATCCATATCTGTTTAAGCGATTGTGCCGACAAGGTGATTCGACGGTGCGTCCCATACAAACAAGTAAAGAATATTACGCATGAGTGTCACTCATCGACCTATGGTAGGCATTATAGAAGCGAGAAACAATGACAAAAGTGCTACAATCACGGTTTCTATTGGCCCACATTATTCAAAGGCGCTCATCGGTTTGTTAAACAATGTGATAGGTGTCGAAGGGTGGGAAACATCTCAAAGCGTAATGAGATGCCCTTACAAACGATTACGGAAGTGGAACTTTTTGATGTATGGGGTATCGATTTCATGGGACCATTTCCATTGTCCATGAAAAATCAATACATTCTCCTCGCGATGGACTACGTGTCAAAGTGGGTTGAAGCTAGCGACTCTACCAACGAATGATGCCGAGTGGACCTCAAATTTACGTAAAAGAACATATTCACGAGGTTTGGCACACAAGAGCAATTATAAGTGGCGAAGGTAGTCACTTACGCAATAAACCGTTCTTTGCTCTTTTGGCCAAATATGGAGTAAACCACAAGATAGCCACATGACATATCACCGCAAACCGATTGGACAAGTTGAGGTATCAAAGCGAGAGAAGTTAAAAAGATATTGGAGAAAGTGGTGAATCCGAGTCGGAAAGATTGGTCACTGAGATTGGATGATGCTCTATGGGATTACCGAACCGCATATAAAACACCAATCGGGATGTCACCATATCAATTATTGTACGGGAAATCATGTCATCTACCGGTGGAACTATAACACAAGGCATACTGGGCAGTGAAAAAGCTAAATTTTGATCAAAAGGCTGTAGGGGAAAAGATACTATTGCAGTTGAATGAACTAGGCAAATTTCTCCTTCAAGCATATGAGAATGCCAAGATATACTGAGGAAAAAGTCAAGCGATGGCACGATCCGAAAATTCTACGTCGGACATTGAAGCCGGGCCAATCGGTTCTATTGTTTAACTTCGAAAGGCTACGGTTGTTCCCCGGAAAGCTCAAATCAAGATGGTCGGGACCATTCACAATCAAACAAGTTTTCCCTCATGGGAGCGGTTGAAATTTACAAATAGTAACCCTCTCAAAGCGTTCAAAGTCAGCGGACATCATTTGAAGCATTCTTTGGGCGGAGAGACCAACAAGCGTGATCACCATCACGTTGGTAGAATCAACAAACAGAAGTAGTCGGTGAAAGACTTAAAATCAAGCGCTCATTGGGAGGCGACTCAACTTTCGATTTATTATATTTTATTTTTCATTCGCATTTTAGGAATTCATTAGATAGAAGAATAAGATTAAATTCTCGTGATACTCCACACAACATACCATACATCCAATACTAACGAAAGTTCATGTGTCATACTATACAAGCTGAGAAACAAAAGCACCATTGGAGTACAAAAGTAGCAGAACAAAGGATCTGACAGGGGACTAGCTCGGCAATAAAATCCTGCCTCTCTAGTACAACACCCTTCAGGAAGTGGGGTCGAGACTAGAGCCAAAAGCAGGGGGGCCATTCAAATAGGGGGTGGGCAATTATAGCATGATACCCGTAGCAAAATGGGTCTTAGTATATGAAGGACTTGGTAGTTTTGTTACACCTCTCTTATAACCAATCACCCCCCACTCTTTCATTAACCCACTACTCCATAACTACCACCCACTTCCCCACTTCCCCAAAACCATTACTACCCCTGACTTCCCACCTCCTCACTCCACCGATACTAGATTAACCACCCCATCTATAAATACTACACCCATTCATCCAACCTTCTTCACCAAATTTCACATTCTACATACAAATTACATACTTGTGAGCTAGAGAGGTCTAATTTCAAGGTTTGAGGAAAGTTAGGGTTATCTGACTACAAATGAAATGGCTTTTATCATCATCTAAACGCCAACGGGGAGAGAGTTCACGCCCATCCCAACCAACTTACACCTTCGATCGTCGAAAGTTTGCAAGTCATGCATGCATTGTTGCCAGGGTATGACTACATGCTCACCAAAGCTCTTACACCGGAAAGGGGCATGGCACTAGAGGGTAATGACGGGGAGCTTATGCAGCAAATTTACCAAAAGGGATGGGTGAAATTCATTGAGGATCCGGAACCAGCCGTAGTGAATATAGTCAAGGAGTTTTATGCGAATGCTGAGGACAAAGAGCCATTCTAAACTTATGTACGTTGACGGTTGGTCCCATTTAGTGCGGATGCTATCAATACGTACTACCAATTGCGGGTGCCACGCCACTGCCAATATGAGCATTTCCGCACTTCTGATCCGGATTTTGATGAAGTGATCATGACAATGACGAAGCCTGGAACATCATGGACGAAAGGCCGAAAGGGAGGCACAGTTTTCCCAAGTAAGAACCTAAGCCTCTATGGTAAAATATGGTATGCATTCCTTTGTGCTAAATTGCTTCCATCCCAACATACTTCCGACGTCACCAAGGAGAAGGCGTTGCTGTTATTCGCCATTGTGCAAGATTTTATCATAGACGTCAGGGCGATCATATGCTTTTCTATCCGCCTGTGCTTAAGGGGAAATTTTTCTGGAGGCTTGCCACACCCATCACTAATATGTGGGTTGTGTCGCCATGGCCGGGAGTTGATGGTCGATGGCGAGCCCACGCAATTGCCACTCGCCCTCCTTGATTCACGACTGATTGGACGATACACTGTGTGGGCAGGAGGCGAGTCTCACCCACATGGCGTGGGATTAATTTTTTCTTCATCGTCGGAAGAAGCAGAGAATCCTACAGAAGCCTCGGGGATGAGGATGACGACATGGGAGATCAAGGGAATGAGCAGGTACCACGGACCGATGCTTTATCCAGAACTCAATTCCTTGAGGTTCCAAAATCAAATGATGAAAATGCCGAGGAAACTCGTAGGGAAATCGTGCGATTGGCGATGAGGCAAGACCATATTTTGAGGCTATGCACACTTCATTTGCCTCGTTGACCACAACTCTCGAATTTCCACCCGTGGGACAAATTTCATATAATTCGCTTGGGTCCAATGCCCGAGTTCCCCCGAGTGACTTAGATGAAGACCAACAACCACCCCCTCGGACTTAAGCATCAAAAAGGAAGTCCTCACACTTATATTGCTATATCATACAATGAGGACATTGTTCATCTTAAGTTTGGGGATTTAAATACATGTGTTGCATGCATTTTAGTTTAAATTTGCATATTTTGTTTGATGACATTTATTTTACGTATTGCATTTTATGTTTGGTATTTGCATGATAGCTTAGGGCATTTATCGTAGCTTAGGATTGCATAGTAGAAGGAGTATAAATGCATTTTGTTATCTATCAATTTATTAAAAAAAATAAAAAATAAAAAATAAAAATAAAAAAATAAAAAAATAAAAATAAATAAAAAAAAATAAAAAATAAAATTTAGTTAGTAATTATTGTGTGTTTTAATCCTTTAATGTCGTGTTTCATGTTATTTAGGCCTATGATGTGATTGTAAAATAAGTAGCAAATCTGATTATTGAATATTAAGCGTGACCTGATGATCGTATTTGAATCGAATTTTGAGTTGCTTGAAAGCTGGTATCTGAGGATATACGTTTTAAGAACATCTTTGTTAATTGACTAAGTTCAAACCGGTACTTAATTGGTTTCTAAAGGTTAAAGCTAGGGCAAGGGATATAATGACAAAAATGGCTAGTTAAGGCTGAAATGAGGCAAAAACATAACTTTGGGGGATCTTTGGGGTATATAAGTTATATATTTCCTTATCTATATATATATATATATATATATATATATATATATGAATAAACACCGTGGCGTGCTTGTCTAGTTTTGTGGCCTTTGTTACTTGAGTAAGTAAGCTCGAGGGGATTGTCTTTACACCTAGCGCCCTAAGGTCTTTATAGTCTGGGAGTCATTGGTCGAAAGCTCGTTAAGGTCGCATTGAAAAACCTAAGGGAATAAGACATTGCATAACTATGTGTATAAAAAAAAGAGAGAGAATAAAACGGGAAATAAGAGCAAAAAGCCCTCGTGGATGGAAATAGAGCATAAGTATCCCGAGTGAACCCTGGTGATGTGTGATTGCTTGAGTTTTAGCTGAAACTAGCTAATTTTTGAAGTTTTGGAGTTTGTGCTGCATGAGTCCTTCTAAGAGGCTGATTATGTATTGAATTTGAATCGATATCAGTTATCATGGATGTTACACACACACACGATACCAGTGATAATATCTTAAGATTCGAGGATTAAACGTGATTTGTAGATTAGTTTTGATGGTTGATGTTGTATAGTTGCTTATTTTCGCTGAGGCCATTGAGATAATTGTGATTCCGTGATATTGTTAGATTGGATAGTATGTAGAGTAGGTCGTATTCATATCATTGCATTGCATGTAGTGTCTCGTGCTTGAGGACTAGCACAGTTTAAGTTTGGGGGATTTTGATAAGTGTATTTTATATACGCAATTTCATGTCTAAATCATGCTTATTCTCTGCTATGTTTTTGTAAACAAGTGCATTTTTACTTGGTTTTTGTTGTTTTATGTGTAGGTTGGTGGTTGTGGCGATTCATGGATTATTCGGGATATTTGGTGCATTTGCAGTTAAGTTGGAGCTATAGAAATAACTCAGTGTTGCAGCAAGCAAGTCAGATATCAGAAGGAATGCCATAAAAAATGGCATGTCTAAAACAAACACCCGTAGGAAATGGGTCTACCTAGTCAACTAGCAGAGCAGGAGCCCGCCGGGGAGGGCCTTTTACACTTGTACACCCCCGCCGAGGCGGCGGGTCAGCTCTAGACCAAGACAGAACTTAAGCCCTCCGGGGCGGGCATTTTGCATACATACACCCCCGCTGGAGCGGGGGTTGGGAAAACTGGGACTATCCTGTTGCATTTAAACTTCCTATTGGACTCGAATTTCAGTTGTTTTAATGAGTTTATAACTCTATTTGTTAGGGGATGTAGCTGGAGTATTAGACTTGATATATATTACTTTTTAGAAACACAATAAGGGAAAATCAAGAAGCTTATGAAGATCAAAGTCATCTTATTGGAGAGCAAAAGTGGAGGAGTATTTCGAAGAGTCTTTCAAGACGGTTACATTTGTAGTCTACGTAAAGGGTGTTTTCTAATATTCTTTGTGTTAGATTATTATTTGTGATTGAAAGAATGATTTCTATGATTTATTTAGTGCTTATTTCATTTATTATGAACTAATTCACTTTTTAGGCTTGTGATGGATCCTTACGTGAATCGATGGTTTTGTAATCTTTGATTCCCAATTTAATAAATTATCTTCAGTTTATCTATATTGATTTATGCTTGAATCTATGAATTGTCTGGCTAATAATTCTTTATGGGGTTGGATGGAATCGAGAGAGGATATTCAATTCTAGACCTAGTTGATATAGCATGTGTTTAGGATTTTGTTAGTAGCTTACACTTGATTTGTGTGAAGATAGAGATATACTTAACACCGCATGTAATTGGATAAGAGAACTTGTTCTTCAACCTTCTTCAATTGTAATTCACATAGAGATATAGTGCGTTAGTTGATTAAGGTGTTTAACGGATATCTATCTTAATTGTGGATTGACGTTAATATGGTATTAATGCATCGAGAGGTGGTTAGTACTACGTTTGTGTTCTTTATTAATAAACTGAGATAGTTCATTAAATTGGGATAAAAGTGTTAAAACCAAAGTGAAGCTTAAGGTGAAATCATAAGTCTAATTCTCCATTAATTGCTTGAAAATCCAGATTTTGATATTTGTGGTTGTTTCATTTTAGTTTAAGTATTCTTAATTTTAGTTTAATAATTTCAATCATTGAATTTGATTTGTTTAATAAAATTAGGGTTAATAGAAGATTGGTAATTGTAAGTTAAGGTATTTTCCTAATTAGTCTCTGTGGGAACGATACTCTACTCATCACTCTATTACTTGTTGACCACGTATACTTGCGTGTTGTGCGTATATAGATTTTACCCAACAGTCAGCACCAACACCCATTGTTAAGGAAGGAGAACAACCACCTGTCATATGCTTCAAATGCGGAGGTGAGGGACACATCAGTCCAAATTGCATACAGCGGTCCAAAACGTGTTACAATTGTTGAAGAGAAGGTCACCTAGCTTGATTTTGTCGTGCAGCGAAGCCAAGCCCAGCTGGGACGGAGGCACCAAAGGCCATTCCAGAGAAGTCAAAACCGGTAGTTCAAGGGAGAGCGTTTGTCGTGACCTTCCAAAAAGCAAGGAACCTGAACAAGGTCATCACGGGTAAGCTAATCATAAACTCTTTTGAAGTCTATACCTTTTTTGATACCGGTTCTACCCATTCTTTTATTTCTCCTACTTGCGCTCAACGTTTAAATTTAACTCCAGAGAAATTAGACTTTGACTTATCTGTTGAAACTCCGTTGGGAGAAACCTTTATTACATCCACTGTTTATAAGACTTGTTTAATTCAAATCGACACCCGCACGTTACCTATCGATCTTATTTCTTTGAAAATACTTGCATTTGACGTGATTCTAGGGATTGATTGGTTAACGATTCATTATGCTAAAATTGATTATTTTCGTAAGGTTGTTAGCTTTTATATTCCTAACCAACCTATTATGCAAATTCAAGTGACAAAACAACTAAAGTCAATCACTATCATATCAAGCCATAAAGCTATTCGTTTATTGAGAAATGAATTTTGTATCGACCTTGAACCCGGTACAAAACCCATTTCCAAAGCCCCATATCTAATGGCTCATGTTGAACTTCAGGAGTTAAAGACCCAACTGCAGGAATTGTTACACTTCGGTTTCATTCATCCTAGTACGTCTCCTTGGGGTGCTCCTGTTCTATTCGTAAAGAAGAAAGATGGAATAATGCAACTTTGTATTGATTATCGGGAGTTGAATCATATCACCATCAAAAATAGGTACCCGTTGCCTCATATTAATGACCTGTTTGACCAGTTGTATGGCGCCAAATTCTTTTCAAAGATCGATATTCGTTCTGGATATCATCAATTGAAGATTAAAATTGATGACATTCCAAAGACTGCTTTTAGAACTCGGTACGGGCATTATGAATTCCTAGTTATGTCTTTTGGATTGACTAATGCTCCTGCTACCTTCATGGATATGATGAACCGAGTATTCAAAGAATATTTGGATCACTTTGTGGTTGTCTTTATTAATGACATCCTCATTTACTCCAAAAGTCGTGAAGATCATAAGCAACACTTGAGGCTGATACTCCAAAAGCTTCGTGAAAATAAGCTTTATTCCAAGTTGAAGAAATGTGAGTTCTGGCTTGAGGAAGTAGCATTCCTTGGGCACGTGATATCAAATCATGGAATATTTGTTGACCCAACAAAGATTGACAAAGCTGGGAGCAACCTAAGTCATTGATCCAAGTACGTAGCTTTTTGGACTTAGCTGGTTATTATCGGAGATTCGTAGAAGGTTTTTCTCAAATCGCTACTCCATTAACTCAGCTAACTTAGAAAGATACAAAATTCGATTGGAGGGAGAAATGTGAGAAGAGTTTTCAATAACTCAAGAGGAGACTCATTTCATCACCTGTTCTGACAATACCATCTGGTTCAGAGGGATTTGTCATCAATAGTGATGCTTTAGGGAAAGGCTTAGGATGTGTTCTCATGCAATATGGGAAAGTTATAGCCTACGCCTCACAAAAACTCAAAGAATATAAGATGAATTATCCTATTCATGATCTACAGTTGGCAGCAATCGTTTTTGCGCTAAAGATCTGGAGGCATTGCCTGTATGGGGAGAAAGTGGAGATCTATATGGATCATAAAAGCCTCAAATATTTATTCACCCAAAAGGAACTAAACATGCGACAACGATGTTAACTCGAGTTGTTGAAAAATTACGATCATACCATTCAATAGCATCCTGGAAAAGCGAATGTGATAGCTGACGCATTAAGTAGAAGATCATATGCGGGTACGAGTGCGATATTGTCAATACAAAGGCCCATTTTGTATGACTTACAAAGTATGGAGATAGAGTTAAAGACTCCAAGGACCCACGTGGATGACCAATATACGAATAGAACCGACTTTAATTGATAAAGTTAAAGCTGCTCAAGCTACAGATTTTGAGCTGATGCGTATAAAGAAGAAAGTGGAAGAAGGTGCTATCCCAGAAGCAAGAATCGATGAAGAAGGAATACTTAGAGTCAACTCTAGACTTTGTGTTCCTAACGTCCCTGATTTAAAGTATAAAATCATAATGGAGGCGCACAACACATCGTTCGTAATCCATCCTGGAAGTACCAAAATGTATCGTGATCTTCGACATACATTTTGGTGGAGCAATATGAAGAGTGAGATCGCAGAGTTTATCTCAAGGTGTTTAACTTGTCAACGAGTCAAGGCGGAGCATCAAGTACCAAAAGGTCCATTGCAACCACTTGAAATTCCAGAATGGAAGTGGGAGCACATTACCATGGATTTCGTTACTGGTCTTCCCAAGGTTTCTCATGGCATTAATGCAATTTGGGTCATTGTTGATAGATTGACCAAGTCTGCTCATTTCTTACCTATATGATAAATTTATTCACTTGAACGTCTTGCTCGTATGTACATAAATGAGATTGTAAGACTGCATGGCATGCCAGTATCCATAGTTTCTGATCGAGACCCAAGATTCACTTCACGATTTTAGGTTAGTTTGCAAAAAGCTATGGGCACGGATTTATGATTTAGTTCGGCTTATCATCCTCAAACGGACGGGTAGTCAGAGAGGACTATTTAAACTCTTGAAGATCTATTAAGACTTTGTGTCCTTAACTTTAAAGGAAGTTGGGGCAAGTTCTTACCATTAGTGGAATTCTCCTACAACAACAGTTATCAAGAAAGTATCAACATGACTACATTTGAGGCGTTATATGGAAGAAAGTGTCGATCTCCAGTTTGCTGGGATGAGGTGGGTGAAGCAACATTGTTAGGACCCAAATTGGTACCCATGACTACGAAAAAGATTCAAATGATCCGGCAATATATAAAAACCTCACAAGATCAAAAAAAGAGTTATGTTGATCTTGATCGGAAGGACGTGGAATTCAATGTTGGAGAACATGTGTTGTTACGTGTTACTCCATGGAAGGGAGTTACGAGATTTAGAAAGAGAGAAAAGCTCAATCCTAGATTCATTGGCCCATTTGAAATCCTTGACCGAGTAGGAACTGTGGCCTAGAAACTCGCGTTATCGCCAAGTATGTCTCGTGTTCATAACATTTTTCACATATCTATGTTACGCAAATATGTGGAAGACCCGAACTATATTATTGAGTTAGAACCAAACGAAATAGCGAAAGATTTATTGTATGAAGAGGTACCTGTTAAAATCTTGGATAAGAAAGAATATATTCTACGCTCCAAGGTTATACCTCAAGTTAAAGTTTTGTGGAGAAACCACGATGTTGAGGAAATGACCTGGGAGTTAGAATCTGAAATGAAATCAAGGTATCCTCACCTCTTCGACATACCAGGTACGCACTCTAATTTTGAGGGAGAAATTTAATAAGAAGGGGAGGTTGTAAGACCCCAACTTTTATGAATAAAGATAAATTTTTCAATAAATATCATTTTTTAATATTATGGTGTGGATTTAATATAATGTTATAGTTGTGGGTAATATTTACAAATTTTGCAAAGTATGCAAGTTGTTATATAATATTCGATTGGTCGGGGAATATTCGTTTTAACAAGGAATATTGGTTCGACGGCACAATCATTGGTGGACCCAACAACGGAGTTATTGTGGGAGTTAGAAAACGACAGAAATATCATTTTATGAAAATAACGGCGAAAATTTTATCGTTAACTGTTGCAATACCTAGTGTTAAAAGTACAATAATACGCGTGATTGCATAGTAGCACACTATATTAATTATTGATGCTTACGTGAGAAGTCACTCAGTTTTGTTCAACTATTGCTACAATAATTGCTGCATAGTATCTCACATTATTTGATTCAATTATATATATATTTTGTATATTATTAATTCAATAATTGACACGAAAATGTTATTCATATTATTATTTACAATATTGATGATGTCTAGAAAGTTCTGTTGAGGAGAGGTTTGGTCACCTAATTGCGCGCCAATAAGGAGAAATCCTTACCGGAAGGCCCCCTCTTTCCTGGGAATAATCTGGTTGTTAAATATTGCGAATAATAATAGTGATGAATAAATGTTATTAAAAATATTGAGGAGATTTTATGAAGTATTTGTTGTAAATTTTGGCATATTATTTGGACCCCCACTTACTCATTTTTCAAAATAATCGGTAAAGTATATATATATATATATATATATATATGACATGTGTGTGTGCACCATGTGTAGGAGTATGTGTAAGTTGAAAAAGTGTGGTGGTGGGAGAAAAGAAAAAAGAATGAAAGTGATGTGTGTGTGTTGGATGAAGTGTGGGTGGTGGTGGAAAAGAGTGAAAGTGATGTGTATGTGTCGGATGAAGTGTGAGTGTAGTTTTTGTTTTTACTTGAAGATTGCATGGAAATTTCAATCATTCGTGATTGTGCATAAGACATCCGTGAATTCATAAATTGTTTTGTCCGTGAAAATTCTTAACAGTGCCCCTTCCATTCTCCTATAAATAGGATGCTTAGTTAAAATTGAAAATCACACTAGAATCAGAGAATTCTTCTTCTATAATATTGAGCATATTTCTTTAGAGTTTTAAGAAGCTTTGAGCGTATAAAATAGTGAAAGTTTTCTTCAAGAATATCTCTGCTATACCAGTTGGAATACTCTTCTTTTTAAGGTAAGGGATGTTATTTTTGTTCAATATTCGTATGAAATAATATTTTCTTCCATACTCTGTAGCATGTAAGTAATATTATTTTATTTCAGATTTCAAATTCTACACTCGTCATGTTAAAGTTTTGGCTTCTATACTCTATTAAATTAGTAGAATATCCTTGATATTTGTGCTTCATCCAGTCTATTTTCACGAAAATATTATTCTGAGCATTCTTGATAAGTTTTAACTTTTTCATGCCAAAGTACTATTCATGGGTTACTATTATTGAAGTACTATTCATGGGGTACTATTCACTCAGGTACTATTCACCGGGACACTATTCATGATAAAAATGGATTTCTTTTCGGTCCAAATCATTTTTGATACTATTATTCTTGAATATTACTCCACAAAGCAACATCATGTTGATAATTTGGACATTATTGAATTCTGGATAAATTAAATTGTTAAAGTCTTTAATATTTATCATTTTCTTTCATTTAATTGAATTCTTATATCATTGTCATCATCCTCATGCTTGTATTATGATGAAAGTCATCTGTGGCCCGTAGTGCATAGATGGACTTGGTATGATTATGACCAGAGATTATTCGTTATAATCATGACCATAATGTTACAAATGATGTGGTAAAAGTCCTCATTGGCCCGTAGTGCATTGATGGACAATGTTGGCATGATCATGACCATTGATGAAAATAAGAATATCCTTGGTTTCCAGTGTATGGATAATTCTTGGTTATGATACTAATGAATATCCTTGGGCATAGTGCTGGGGTGATTCGATGATCGATGTGGATTATTTATTAAGCTAAGTCTCAGCGATAAAATTGATGACAAACTTTTTAAATCATAGAAGATAGTAGATATCATGCTCTACTTGACTATTCTAATGGATTGCTTGTTCCGCTGCAGTTAAACTTGATGTCTATTGTATTTTATCAGTTTAACACTGTTGAAGGCTAACGATAATTTATTCTGCATTATCTTAGTCATAATATTTCTTACTGGGCTAATTGAGCTCACCCTTTGCTTTCATTGTTCTCTTCAGGAAATGAGAACATAGCCGGGACTAGTCGGGGAACGAAGTGATGGTCCGAGATGGTGCATTAGTAGTCCTCATTATTCTGTGAAATAGTGATATAATAATTGTAATAATATTGAATTTGAGTTTGGATATTGTCTAGATGACAATATTCGTGTTGAAACTCCCAGCTTATGTTTTGTCGTACTTTACACGTCAGTTGTATAATTAAGTTGTATTTAAATTTTGTACCATGTATTTGGCGACTCAGAATGGGTGATGTATACCTATTTTTGGGGCATCACATTTTCTTCGAGAACTACTTTCCCACAAGTATGCAAGGGAGGATGGAGATGCGGTTTTTGGAATTGAAACAAAGGGAGATGACTGATCGCCAATACGCTGCCAAGTTCAATGAAATGGCAAGGTTTGCTCCACACCAAGTGGACATGGAGGTTAGGAAGGCTAGGAGGTTCGAGCATGGCTTGAAACCCTGGCTCTATAACTGGATATTAGTGTTCCAAAGTACTTCTTTTGGGACCATTCTGAAGAAGGCGATAATCGCCGAAGGTGGGGATGAGGCTTTAAGCCAGTACCACAGAGAGAAGAAGAATAAGGGTAAGGTAGATGGGGGAGTAAATATCGAGGGAGCCAGCGGGAGTGGTGATGGTCAAAAGAGGAAGGGGTTTAACTCTGGGAATACCGGAGTAAAACAAGGAGATCCTAAGAGGAGGATGAAGGCATGTACGAACTGTGGGAAGACTCACTTAGGAGTCTATCTCAAGGGGAAGGTAGTATGTTATAATTGTGGATAGGAAGGGCACATTTCGCCTAACTATCCAAGTCCGAAGAAGAACCATGGATGTTTTGTATGTGGATCAATTGACCACATAGCAAAGAACTGCCCGAAGAAGGGGACGAACGGAAATAAGGGCACTAATAGTGGTAAGTTAGCTATTAGTGGTCCAGTGCAGCCAGGTAGGCCGATGACCCGCACCTTTAACATGACGGTCCAAGATGCAGTTGCATCTGGAGATGTAGTTGCAGGTATTATCCCGATCAATGATATAAATGCTTACGTGTTGTTTGATTCGGGTGCTACTTGTTCGTTTATAGCATGTGATTTTGCTAGATGATTAGGATTGCTTCCCGAAAGATTGCCTGTACCTTTGAATATTAAGGTAGCAAACGACGAAATAATTCATGTTGAAGATATTCATTGGAGTTATTGTGTAGAAATACGGGGGTATAAATTATCGGTAGATTTGATACCGATAAAGTTGGGAGAATTCGATGTAATTCTCGGGATGGATTGGTTGTTTAACCATGGTACAATCATAGATTGTCAAAAGAAGTGCGTAAACATTAGGACGTTAAGATAGCCTAATGTAGTGTTTTACTGTAATAGATCGCCAGGGCGTTCATGTTGTCTTTCTATGATACAAACTAGGAAACTGTTGAGGAAGGGATGTATAGGTTATTTGTGCCATGTTGTTGATACCTAGAGAGTGTGAGCAACCATGGAACAAATCCCTATAGTTAAAGAATTCATGGATGTATTTCCAAGTGAATTATCGGGTCTTCCACTAGATAGGGTGACCGAATTTGTGATAGACATTGTACCATGAGCGGCACCAGTTTCTAGGGCACCATACCATATGGCACAATGGAGATGAAGGAGCTAATGGTTCAGTTACAATAGTTGTTGGATAGAAAGTACATTCAACCGAGTGTTTCGCCGTGGGGAGCACTGGTACTATTTGTAAAGAAGAAGGACGAGTCATTAAGACTTTGTATCGACTACCGAGAGTTGAACTAGTTAACGATAAAGAATAAATACCCATTGCCCAAGCTCGATGATCTTTTTGATCAGTTGAAAGGGGAAAATATTTTTCTAAAATAGATTTGCAGATGGGGTATCATCAATTAAAGGTTAGGAAGGAGGATGTACCTAAGACGGTATTCAAGACTCGTTATGGTCATTACGAGTTTCTGGTGATGTCATTTTGGTTGACTAATGCACCAGCTGCATTTATGGAAATGATGAACAGAGTGTTCAAACAATATTTGGACAAGTTCGTCATAGTGTTTATCAATGATATTATAGTCTATTCTAAGATGCCAGAAGATCATGTTGAACACCTAAGAATAGTGTTGGAGACACTAAGGAAGGAGAAGTTATATGCAAAGTTCACTAAGTGTGAATTTTGGTTGGAAAGGGTAAAATTTTTAGGACACATTATCGACCGGGAGGGGATTTCAGTATATCAACCGAAGGTGGAAGCCGTGATGAATTGGGAACAACCGAAAATGCCAACTGAGGTTCGATGTTTCCTAGGGTTAGCAGGATACTATCGAAGATTCATCCAGGATTTTTCTAAGATAGCTACACCGTTGACTAACTTGACAAGGAAGACGGTGAAATACGTATGGACTGAGAAATGTGAAGATTGTTTCCAAGAACTGAAGAAAAGATTGAGTAAAGCACCTGTATTGTCATTACCCGATGATACATGAAATTTCGTAGTTTATAGCGATGCTTTGCATAGAGGACTTGGTTGTGTGCTCATGTAGCATGGCAAGGTCATTGCGTATGCATCACGCAGTTGAAGAATTATGAGAAAGTTTACCCTACTCATGATCTGGAACTGACCGCGGTAGTGTTTGCCTTAAAAATATGGAGACATTATCTTTATAGAGAGAAATATGAGATATACACGGACCATAAGAGTCTAAAATATATATTCACACAGAAGGAGTTGAATATGAGACAAAGGAGATGGATGGAGTTCATAAAGGATTATGACTGTGAAATCTTGTATCTTAAGCTTCTTTAACTCGCGAGATAAGAAAGGGCTCCACTCTCATACCAGCCAAATGCCCATCTGAACCTTGCACATACAACTCCAACTCTAGCCGCTCCATATCCGAAATAAGCTGAGGTAGTGTAATAAGGGCTGCTACACTCCTAGAATTATTTCGGCTAAGAGCATCTACAACCACATTTTCCTTCCCCGGGTGATACTGAATCCTCGCATCATAATCTTTTAGAAGCTCTAACCAACGCCTTTACCTCATATTGAGCTCCTTCTGACTGAAAATGTATTTAAGACTTTTGTGATCGGTGAAAATATCACAAGTCTTTCCACACAAATAATGCCTCCAAATCTTTAAGGCAAAGATTACTATTGCCAACTCCAAATCATGAGTGGGGTAGTTCACTTGGTAAGGTTTAGCTGCCTAGAAGAATAAGCAATCACCTTACAATATGGCATTAAAACACACCCCAAGCCCTTCTTAGTAGCATCACTATAAATCTGGTAACCTCCAGTCCCCGACGGTAATGCAAGTATAGGAGCTGTCACAAGTCGTTTATTTAACTCCTTAAAACTCTTCTCACGCTCCTCATTCCACACAAACTTTGTCCCCTTTCTCATCAACTAGGTCAATGGTAAGGCAAGTAAAGAGAATCCTTCCACAAATCGCCTATAGTACATTGTCAAACCCATGAAACTCCTAATCTCTGTCACTGTAGTAGGTCTCGACCATTTAGTGATAGCCTCAACCTTCGCAGGATCTACCTTAATGCCTTCAGCAGAAACAACGTGGCCCAAAAATGCAACCTGCTCCAACTAAAACTCACATTTAGAAAATTTAGCATACAACTTCTCTTTTTGCAAAATCCCGAACACTGTGCGAAGGTGCTCCTCATGCTCTTCCTTAGACTTGGAATAAACCAAAATGTCATCAATAAAGAAAATAACAAATTGGTCCAAGTACTCCCTGAACACCCGATTCATCAAATCCATAAACACCGCCGGAGCGTTAGTCAACCCGAATGGCATCACCAGAAACTCGTAATGCCTATAGCGAGTGCGAAAAGTTGTCTTAGGGATATGCCCATCCCTCACCCTCAACTTATGATAATCTGATCTCAATTCTATCTTCAAAAAATACATTGCCCCCTGAAGTTGGTCAAACAAGTCATCAATCCTCGACAATGGATAACTATTCTTGATGGTAATCTTGTTCAACTCCCTGTAGTCTATACACAGCCTCATAGATCCATCCTTCTTCTTTACAAACAAGACCGGAGCACCCCACGGAGAAACACTCGGCCGAATCACACCACGATCTAACAGTTCCTGCAACTTCTCTTTCAACTCCTATAACTCTAATGGTGCCATTCGGTATGGCGCCTTAGAGATAGGCTCCACACCAGGAACAAGCTCAATAGAAAACTCCACTTCCCGCTGTGGTGGCAACCCTGACAACTCCCTAGGAAACACATCGAAAAAATCATGAACAATTGAAATATCTTCAATACGAGACTCACCCTTAGAGATATCTTTCACAAATGCCAAATACCCCTCACAACCCTTTGCCACCAACTTTCCATCCTTTAAAGCTGAAATTAACTTAACCACTCTACTCGGCTGTGAACACTGAAACAGGAGACTTCACATCTCCAAGTATAACCTTCTTCGCCTGACAATTTATAGTGGCTTGGTGTTTATCCAACCAGTCCATCCCAAGAATGACATCAAAATCGTGTATACTCATCGAAAGAAGATTATCCCTATGAATCTTATCCCCAAAATTGATCGGACACCCTCGATACAAATCAGAAAGAACAACAGAAGTCCCCATCGGGGTAGCAATACACATAACAGAATCTAAAGACTGAGATGGCACACATAGGTGCCGAACAAAAGACTGAGCAACAACAAAATGAGTAGAACCCGTATCAAACAAAATTGACACCTCATGATTTCCAACTAAAAGAGTACCAGAAATAGTACCTGGTGAACCTGTCGCCTAGTTATACGTCAGAGCAAAAACTTAACCACCCTGACGTTAACCTCCATATCCACCATTATCACCACCTCCACCATTTCCATGTGGCCCGGTACAATCTCTAGCCAAATGGCCCATCTATCCACACAAGAAGCATACACCTGTGAGTCTGTTGCACTGTCTCCCCGGATGATTATCCCCACAAATAGCACAAGGTGCTATCGGAATAAGATTTGGGTTACCCCCACTAGCTAGTCCCAGATAACGACCTTGATTCTGCCCATGTTGACGATTCTTCCACTATTGACAATTCTGACCATACCAAGGTAGCTGAAGCTGATGATTTTGGACTTGATGTGGCGTCTGCTGATAACCCCTGTGTTGATTCTGGCCACGCCACTGCCCCTGTTGGCCACCACGGTTCCTGTTCCACTGACCAGCTTGATTCTTCCCATGTTGACCCAAAGTTTGACATTGCTAGTCATCTTTTTCCCTCTTTCGACTCCCTTCTGGTTTAGAAGACCGAAAGTCCTGTCTCTCCATCTTAATATTCTTGGCAGCATTGGCCACTACTTACACATCTGTAAACTTGGTGTTAATAAGATACTGGCGATACCTATAATGAATTCACCACTTGATCTTCTTTGTCTGTTCTGCTACGGTCCCTGCTGAGGTTCCCACAAATCCTGTCAACCTGGTGAACCTCGTCATGAAATTTGTGATGGGCTCATCATCTCTCTGTCGAATAGATAGATATTCTCTGGCATAGGCCTCTTTATCAGCAGCTGGGAAGTACTACTGTTAAAAGACCTTACAAAACTCTGCCCAGCCAAGTGTCTCAACTTAACCATCACCCTTTGTTATTTTCATCGCTTTCCACCACCTCTATACATCCCCTTCTAGCTTGTAAACTGCAAGCAATACTCTTTGATTATCCGAGCACCCCAACACATCAAAGATGTTCTCTAAGTGGGCAATCCAATTCTCTACCTCAATTGGAGTCGGAGCTGAACTGAATGACTATGGTTTCTGCTTTTGAAACCTTTCCAAACATACATACATTGCAACCCCCTGCTGATCATGACCATCTGCATTCCCTTCCTCAACATTTGCATACTGACAATAATTTCCTGGATTCCCTTGCTCAGGAATTTCTTATGGAGGCTGCTGTATTTCCTGTACAACTTGTGCCACCAATTGAGGTAAAGCCTGATTCACCGCTAGATTCACCAAGGTAGCCAATTGAGCATTAATCTGATTATTAGGTTGCTCATTGGGCTGACCCTCACCTCTTCCCCTACTATTACCTCGCCTCGCAACAACTCTAGCGGATCTACGAGCCATCTAAAAAAGAGATCACGAACATAAACAAAGCAGATTAGAGACAAATTCAAATATAGCTGATATGATAGCTGAACAGAAAATCAAACAAAACAAAAACCTAACCCAGAAGTCTACCCATAACTCACAGGTCAAACCTAAATAGGTTTTCTACAAGAAAGAACCTAAGCTCTGATACCAACTCTGTTACACCCCGTTTCCAAAATAGAAAGAGAGGTTACTCAAAACATAACAAAACTGATGAATATATTAGAAAGGCTCAAAGCCATACAAGAATAGTCTTAATATCTGATAAATACCACAAGTCAACCATAATAAATATCAAACTGTCTCAAACCACAATCTAAAATAATTATAACAATTCCGAACAAACTAATGTATCACAACCTAAACATAATATATCTAAATTATTTGGATAAAATGGAGCTCTCATCATACTTGCCCTTGATCCCCTTGATTACCCGCCAGAAGAAAAACACAGCATGTGCCAAATGCCCAGTATGAATATAGAATAAAAATAACGAACCGAAATAACTAACTTAATTAAATGAAATGAAATGAAACGAACAAAACTAACACAACAAAATAATAGGCTGAATCAAATGGCTGGGTGTTATTTCATACTGAGCTCAGAACAAAACAAAAATATACCTTGCCACATAAGCAAGTCAAATAATGCCAGACAGGCAAATCAAATACTGCCACACAAGCATGTCACACACATTGGATCGCGAATCCAATAAATGCAAAATCGGAAGGCGTGTTTAGAACAAACATCACCACTCCACAAAACAGAATAGAACAGAAAACTAGGGTCGACCCATACGCCTCCCACAACAAAACACCAAATGGCCAACTCCCACCAGAGCACAAAACGGAGATGCCGTGGACTGATCATGCCGCCATTGAAGGTGTCATGCCTCGGTGCCAAGAAGACATGCATGTGGTACCCTCACAGGTGGTTATAGCTCAGGTATACCTACGGTATTCTAACAAAAATATCATGTCACAACCCATGCGACACAATATCCTCACAAAGGGGTTCTAACGTGTACATGTTAAACTGAAATGAATTTTCAACAGAAAGTCTCCAATATATATTAACATGTACATCACTACAAATATCAAAATAAAATTTAGACATGATACACTAGTCTAAATAGTACAAATATGAGTTCTAATACTACGCCAAAACAAAACTATCACAATAAATTGACAATGAATAATTATGAGAGGCAATGCTGAATTTCAAAATGAATAACGAAACAAACAAATCAAAAACAAAAGAGTGTCGCTGAAAGAATACGAAATTCGTACCTGGATTAAGCAATGTAATACCAAAAATTATTATCCCAATATAGTTCGTTAAATTCTTTTGTCTGGGCTAATTAAAAGAAAAAAAATAAATAATTAACATATAAACTTAATAATAATTATACTATTAAATTTAATGATCATAGTCTGTGATAATTATGTTACTATGACATAACACTTAACCAATTCCATTACCTAGTTATTATAATTATAAGAAAATTTACTGTCTTTATTCGCATGGTACCAATATTAGGAAACTCTGATTAATTATAGTCTATTAGCAAAGATTTTTTTATGCCCACAATACAATTTAAACTAATATATGTTTATGTTGACTCTAACAGATCACCTAAATCTATTAGCATTTAATAGGAAAACATTACTTTTCTTTAATCAATATATATATACCATCTTTCTGAAGCAATCCACTTTAACCCATCAAACATCAAATTCCATGGAAGCAATATACGTATATAAAATATGTATTTTAACTTTAAGAGGCATTGAACATTCTACAAGAAAGATCTATCAAAATTTCAAAAGAAAATAGTAATCACTTACCAAATGGATCTTGCCAAAAAAATCAACTTTTAACAAATTTCCCCTCCTCAGTTGTTATGCGATTACGCCTACTTCTTTTCTTTTATCAGACGAGTAAAGGTAATATATATTATGTAGGGTTCTTGTTTTAGTTATTTATTTATTAATTACTTTTTTTACTAACTCTCCTAATTTTGATAGAATTTTAATTTGACCCACATACAAATTAAATCAAATTAGTTTTATGGCCCAATTTTATCAACTTAATTTATTCATCATTTATTAATACTCATTAGCCCAAATGTAAATGACTAGTTTGACCCAAATAAATAACAAAGTCCAATTAATATATTTTAAATATAAATTTAAATGTTATTTATTTATTTATTATTTTACTTGGGTATTACATAGTGTCTATCATATGTGTATAGATTTTTTGTAGAAACATTTTGTATAAGCACGTAATGATAATATATTTTAGGCGCCATTTCATTGTTATCTCATATTGTGATTATTGTTCTATATTTATGTAGTTTAGTTTTGAAGTTTATATAAGACATTTGTAGTTTATAAGTTTAGTTTAGTTTAGTTGTAGAACGTTGGTTGATTATGATATATGTTGTTGTTGGTTGTTGGATGTAGTTGTAATATGGGTTGAATATTATTGTATATATTGTGGTGATAAACAGTTTTCAGGTACAAAAAATGTGGTTTAAAAATCTGGAAAATGAAAAAGCAAAAGAAATCTGAAAAAATATATATATAATTCTGACGGAATAACCTAAAATCGACGGACGTTCTTACAGAAATAATATATTCAATTAGTTTAAATAAAGCTATTAATATAAATACTTAATTTTATCGTAGTTAATTCCGACAAATATGAAGTTATGTCCGACGGACATTCCCTTGGAATTAAAAAGGACAAGGTTGTCGCACCTGTCCACGTGACAAGCTGTACTCGACGTAATTTTTTCATCAATATAAATTTTATCAAATATAAGTTAGTTCTGACGAACATTCTGTCAGAACTAAATCCCTTGGAAATAATTATTTTCGACAGAATAATCGACAAAAATAAGATCGACGACATTATATTCGTTCGAATTTTCGACAGGCTATTCCATCAGAAGTAGTGCTATTTTTTACGGAATAGCATTAAAACTGATGGACTAGTCCATCGAAAATAGCCGGTTTTCTTGTAGTTTTATTGTACAAATTGTGTCGACTACAATGGGTAAATGTTATTTTTGCCCTTATTTTTGTATAATATTATGTGACGCCCCCAAAATAGGTATACATCACCCATTCTGAGTCACCAAATACATGGTACAAAATTCAAATACATCGTAATTATACAACTATCGTGTACAATATGACCAAACATAAGCTGAGAGTTTTAACACGAATATTGTCTTCTAGACAATATCCACACTCAATGGAGTCCTCATTACAATTATTATCAAACGATTTCATAGAATAGTGAGGACTACTATAGCCACTTATCCTGGACCATCACTCCATTCCCTGACTCGTCCCAGCTATATTCTTATTTCCTGAAGAGAACAATGAAAGAAAAGGGTGAGCTCAACTAGACAAGTAAGAAATATTATTACTATGATAATGCAGAATAAATTATCGTTAGCCTTCTTCAACATTGGTAAACTGATAAAATATAATAAACATCAAGTTTAATTGCCACTGAATAAGTAATCCATTAGAAGAGTCAAGTAGAGCATGATATCTACTATCTTCTATGATTTAAAAAGTTTTTCATCCACTTTATCGCTAAGAGTCAACATAATAAATAAACCACATCATCGAATCATTCTTGCACAACGGGCCAAGAATATTCATATAATCATCAATGGTCATGATTATACCAAATAATCCCTGGTCATAATCATATTAACAACTGTCCATCAATGAACTACGGGCCAATGAGGACTTTTACCACATCATTTGTAACATTACGGGTCATGATTATACTGAATGATCCCTGGTCATAATTATACCAATCAACAGTCCATCTATGTATGTAAGCCAAATATGACTTTCATCACAATATAAGCATGAGGAAGATGATAATGATATAAACATTAATCAAATGAAATCAAGGATAAATATTAAAGACTTTAAATTTATCTAGAGTTTAAAAATATCCAAATTGTCAACATGATACTGCTTTGTGGAGTAAAATTCAAGAATAATATTCATGTATCATAAATAATTTGGACAGAAAAGAAATATATTTTTCGGGTGAATAGTACCCTATGAATAGTACTTCAGGAATAGTACCTCATGAATAGTACCCCAGCATAAAAAGTACCCCATATACTCGAGTGAATAATATTTGGGTGAATAGTAACCGGGTGAATAGTAAACTGTGAATAGTTCTCCGGTATGAAAAGTGCCTCGAATATCCGAGTGAATAATATTCAAGTGAATAGTAACTAGGTAAATATTAACCCGTATATAGTAACTCATGAATAGTATTCTGGCATGAAAAGATCAATAATTATCAAGAAAGATCAGAATAATATTTCCATGAAAAGCTACTGGATGAAGCCCAAATATCAAGGATATTCTACTAATTTCACGGAGTATAGAAGCAATACTTTAACAGAATGAGGGTATAATCAGGAATATGAGACGAAATAATATTACTCACATACTACAGAGTATGGAAAAAATATTATTCCTTATGAATATTGAACAAAATAATATCCCTTACGAATATTGAACGAAAATAATATTCCATACGAAAGTTAAATGAAAATAATATTCATACGAATACGAAAAATAATATCTCTTCATAATATAAAATAAATAATACCCCTTACCTCAGAAGAAGACTGAATACTGGAATAGTGAAGTAACAGACTTCTCTTCTTCTTTCTCTCTATAGCTTCTCTCTCTATAATTGCTCTTGTGAGTCTTAGTGAATTGGTGAGAATGAAAGAAGAATAAGCTTCTATTTATAGAAAAATATTATTTCAATAATTGCACGTTTTGGGGCTCAAAATATTACAGTATAATACCTTCATCTTTTCCTCCATTTTTAATTTAGTCCTACAAGTATTATCAAACTTGCACCACCTCCCCTAATAGTACATCATGTGAATTAATAGTTCAGTCATGTGAATCAATAGTTCTATACATGTGAAAAAAAATAGTTACATTATAGTACCTTCATCTATACCTCCATTTTTAATTTAGTCATGCAAGTATTATCAATCTTGCACCACCTCCCCTAATAGTACATGTATATGAATCAATAGTACATACATGTGAACAAATAGTTATAAGCATGTGAATTAATAGCAATTAATTGCTCATTTATCCGATTAATTACCCGATTGGTCAATATAACCTTATCAAAATAAATGTCGATTTCAATAACACTAATAATCCCAACACAATGGAAATATCAATTTCATCTGTGACGATTTGATTGTTTGAATTGTGATTCTGGGAACAAAATCCTTGTAAGGAGGGAAGGATGTAACGATCCGAAATTTTAAATTATAATTTAAATATTTATTGAGTTATATAAATATTATTTGAGGAGTTTATTGTTAAATAAATATTTTATTGATGTGATGGTTGATGAATCTAAATTTATTAGAGAATTTTCTAAATTAAATTAATTTATAATTTAGAGATGTGTATTATAACACGAGGTGTGTTATATTGTGATTAATAATTTAATATGGTATGATATATTAAATTATCAAATAAAATTATAACATGAAATTATAATTTTGTGGTATTTGATAAACGGGGAAATATTTATCTAAAATATAGTATGTAATTATAATCATAAACTAAAGTGTTTATGTAAATAAATTAAAAAGGGTTTAATTTAGTTGTTGCCAAACAAGGCTTAAAAGTATTTGAATTCTTTAAAATTTAAAGTGTTTTTGCCAAACAACCACTAAAACTATTTTAATTTCTAAATTTTCATGTCTAAAATATAGTATGTAATTATAATCATAAACTAAAGTGTTAATACCACTTAACTCTCGTCTCTATTATTAAAATGTTTTACTTCTTTGCATGAGCTAATACCATGTTAGGCAAGTTTTTTAGTTTCCAGCTTGCTATCAGTCAATGTACGTTCTGTGATTTCATTTCTAATGTTATAAGACTCTAACCTTAGCTTATTTACTGTTCAAGCAAAGGTTAACCATTTTATTCATTTTATTGAATACTTATGCTCTATAGTTATTTCAAGCATGAGTTTGATATGTATAACTAGTTAATTTATGATTCCCAATGGTATTATGTTATGTTGTAATTACCAAACACTATTGATTCAACTAGTCCTCTAGTTGATGTTCGTTAAACTTCAAATTACCCTTGAAAGCTTATCCAAACCAAACTTTCTTTGGTGCGGACTTATACTCTAAATACTGAGATGAACAACCCTATTATTATTAGGGGATAATTTACGCTTAGCGTTAAAATGTTTGTGCATAATACATTGTACGAAGGGCTGATCCCCCTAAGTACGAGGAGTCCTTATAGTCTTATGACTGTTAAAGTTGGAGTTGAAAGATTACTCAAAACTGTGGACATAGTTCATGGTCTTATGACCCTCAATTATGTATATTCCATATTTTGGATTCCAGTTCCTGATTATCATTGTTAGAGTACTATTCAGTGTTGATGAGCCTATTCGTTGGCAATTATTATTTTTATTCTCATGTTGATTCATTATTATATCCAGTGAGCAATTGTTTTGCTCACTCTTACGTATTTATAAACTCATTGCAGCTAAAGTGGAGAAAGTAGGTGAACCTTCAACTAGCAAAGGAAAGGGAAAATTATATAAGTGATGCTGATTTGTACTTTTATTTATTATGATGATCTTAGACTTTTTGATAATGATGTGATGTAATAAATTATATTTTCGCACTTGAATGATGTTTAAAGGTTAGATAACCAGGGATTATTTTTGAATTTATTAATGTAACCCTAATTAATGGAAGGATTTATGATTTAAATATTATTTATTTGGGTAGATAGTATGAATGTATGGATAGTGAGCACCAAATCTCGTGGGAATGAAGTACCTAGATTTGGGGGTGTCACATCATCTTTAACCAACACGAATTTATTCATCATTAATATTATAACTCATAATATTTAACAACCAGATCATTCCAAGGAAAGAGGGGGCTTTTTGATAAGAATTTCTCCATATTGGAACGCAATTAGGTGACCAAATCTCTCCTCGACAAAACTTTATAGACATCTTTAATATTACAAATAATAATATGAATAACGTTGTCGTTTCAATTATTGATTTAATAATATAAAATATTATGCATATGATACTGTGACAATAATTGAATCAATAATATGAGAGATATTATGAAGCAATTTCTGTAGCAATAATTGAGTATAACTTAGTGACTTCTCACATAAGCATCAATAATCAATACCGTGTGCTACTATGCAACCACGCCAGTATCGTATTTTTTACCACTGTGTAGTAGTTCAACGGTTTAACAAAGAAAACTTTTCTTTGTTATTTTTATAAAAGATATTTCTATCATTTTCTAACTACGATAATACTTACATTGTGGGGTCCAATTAATGATTGTCTTGTTGTCATTACAAATATTTCCCGTTAAAACGAATATTCCCCGACCAATCGAATATTTTATAACAACTTGCTTACTTTGCAAAATTTATAAATATTACCCATAACTATAACATTATATCAAATCCACACCATAATATTCAAAAATATATTTTGAGAAAAATTATTCTTTATTCATAAAATTTGGGGTCTTACAACTCGGTCTATGAAAGGGATTGGAGCACACGGGAGTGTTTCGTATGAAAACCTTTGTATATTCCCTAGGGTTCATTATCTAGAAAAGTTCAAGACTCCTGACTTTGAAAAGTATGATGGGTTGGGGGATCATTACACACATTTAAAGGTATTCGTTGGAGAACTCGGATCTTATGCTAAGGATGAGAACCTCAGAATGCAGCTGTTCCAGAAAAGTCTGATCGGAGAAGCCTGATCGTGGTACACCAGATTAGACAACTCCAAGATTGATAGTTGGGAAGAGCTGGCTCATGCCTTCCTCAGTCAGTATAGTTTTCAGTCTCAGATGGCTCCAGACCGGTACCAAATTACCACGGTCAAGAAACAAGCCAATGAGTCTTTCACAGAGTATGCTCAAAGGTGGAGGCGCCTTGCTGCTCAAGTTATTCCCTCTATGACTGAGTCTGAAATGGTGATGACCTTCATAGACATAGAAGAAGCTCTATTCTATGAGAGAGACTTAGCTGGCATTGGCAAGCCATTTTCTAAAATGATTAAACATTGAGAGATGGCTGAGATGGGATTAAAGTCAGTAAAGATTCAAGACCTAGCCGCTCTGAAAGCTGTTGCTAAGCATATCCAGTCGTGAAGTTATGGGAATAACCCCCGGAGGGTCCATAAGAAGAATGAAGTGGATGTTTCCTTGATACTACAAGGATAGAAAGGCAGTCAGAACATGCCTATCCAGAGGAGAAACTACTCCCCCTTTCAAGCACAGTCTTCAAACCCTCCATTGCCAAAAAGTGGAGAAGTCCAACGCACTCGAATGTTCACACCCTTAGGGGGCTCACTCGAGAACATTCTCAATCTTCTGACAACTCAGAAGAAAATAATCCATCTTCTTCCACCAGACAACCAGAATGGGAAGGGTTTCAATGCTAACAGGAAGTGTGCTTATCATGCTGGAGCTCCAGGACGTGATACTTAGAATTGCTGGGCCTTGAAACATAAGATCCATGATTTGATTGATAATGGTGAGATCGTGGTTACTAAATCTGACCAACCTCATGTGCAAGACAACCCTCTTCCCTAACACAAAGAAGAGGAAGTTAATATGATTAATTAGAGCAATGGACAGAGTTTCAATTATGGTCGTGAATCCTCCCAAACTAGCAAGGATAGTGCTAATAAATGGGATTATTCGCAGTTCCAGTTTATGATGGAGCGGAAGATGAAAGCTCTTTATAAGCAAGTCAACCAATTGGCAGAACTGGTGTTCCATCAGCACCAAGTCACACGCCAATTAATCAATCAAGAGCATGCTAGTCTCCTTCCTCTTATTATGAATACTCCACCATTGACTCCAGAAAGTGAAACAATAGAGAATAAAATTGCAAAAAGAGCAAGTGCCAAAGCCCGTCGGGATTTTTCCAACAAGAGGGAATTTATATATCTGGGCCAACTAAT
The DNA here is from genome assembly GCA_020205615.1 of Panax quinquefolius. NCBI lineage: Eukaryota > Viridiplantae > Streptophyta > Magnoliopsida > Apiales > Araliaceae > Panax > Panax quinquefolius. The sequence goes on from CM035155.1 coordinate 58,028,881, forward strand.
AAATATTTCAGATGCTGATCAATGAAGGAAGAATCACAGCTCTACTACATCCAATCAATCCCCGTTCAAGATGGTTCAATTCTAATGGAGTATGTCAATATCATTCCCACTCTCGCGGACACAACACTGAAAAATGCAGGGCACTCCACCATCTTATTAAGAACCTAATTGACAGCGGTGTCATGCAGTTGACAGATAATGACACTGTATTACTTGAGAGTGGGAACACATTTCCTACAAAATAGAAGGAAGTCATAGTAGTTATATCCGCTGAAGATGATTTGGCTGCCAGACCACTCACACTACAAGCAATTCAACTCAAAGGTGTTGACAATCCTTTGAAAGTGGCAGCACCAAAGCCAATTATCTTACCATATAGACCACAATATCCTGTTGTCAGCCAATAAAAAGTGCCATGAAATTATGGAGAGGCTGAAGGATTCATATCTCACATAACTATTACAGTGTTGAAGGAAAATCCATTGTATCTTCCCCAATGGGTGATGAAGCCCACCATCAGATCAAAGGGGAAAGTTCCCATGGAGAAGATTGAAGAGTTCCTCCATACTATGGGCCATAATGAAGCTAAGGTGGTTTTAAGCTTGAGAGAAGCTCCATAACAAATTTCTATACTGGACTTGGTTTTCTCTTCCGAAGATCATAGGAAGGTCTTGTTAAGGGTTTGGAGGAAGCCCACTTGCCAAAATCAGTGGATGTTGAAAAATTCCAGCACCTAGTCGATCACATTTTTAACAACAATGTGATATCTTTCACTGATGATGACATACCTTCCGAAGGGACTGGTCATTACAAACCGTTGCACATAGCGGTTCTGTAAGACCCCAAATTTTATTAATAGAGATTTAATTTCTTAAAATATTTTTTTTAATATTAAGGTGTGGATTTGATATAATGTTATAGTTGTGGGTAGTATTTATAAATTTTGCAAAGTATACAAGTTGTTATAAAATATTCGATTCACCGGGGAATATTCATTTTAGCAGGGAATATTCATACGACAGCACAATCACTGGTGAACCCCACAACAGAATTACTGTCGAAATGAGAAAACGATATAAATATCTTTTTGTGAAGATAACGGTAAAAGTTTTACCGTTAGATTGTTGAAATACCCGTTGGTAAAAGTACAGTAATATGTGTGGTTGTATAGTAGCACACGGTATTGATTATTGATGCTTACGTGAGAAGTCACTCAGTTATACTCATTTATTGCTACAATAATTGCTGCATAATATCTCTCATATTATTGATTCAATTATTGTCACAGTATTATCTGTATAATATTTTATATTATTAAATCAATAATTGAGACGACAAAATTATTCATATTATTATTTGCAATATTGACGATGACTAGAAAGTTCTGTCAAGGAGAGGTTTGGTCACCTAATTGCACGCTAATAGGGAGAAATATTATGAGTTATAATATTAATGATGAATAAGTTCATGTTGATTAAAGATGAAATTGATATTTCCATTGTGTTGGGATTATTAGTGTTAGTGGAAATCAACATTTAATTCACATGCTTATAACTATTTGTTCACATGTATGTACGATTGATTCACATACATGTACTATTAGGGGAGGTGGGGCAAGATTGATAATACTTGCATGACTAAATTAAAAATAGAGGTATAGATGAAGGTACTATACTATAACTATTTTTTTCACATGTATAGAACTATTGATTCACATTATGTACTATTAGGGGAGGTGGTGCAAGTTTGATAATACTTGTAGGACTAAATTAAAAATATAGGAAAAGATGAAGGTATTATACAATAATATTTGGAGCCCCAAAATGTGCAATTATCGAAACTAGATTTTCTTATAAATAGAAGCTCATTCTTCTTTCATTCTCAATTCACTAAGACTCACAAGAGTAATTATAGAGAGAGAAGCTATAGTGAGAAAGAAGAGGAGTATTCTGCTACTTCACTATTCCAGTATCCAGTCTTCTTTTGAGGTAAGAGGTATTATTTTTTTCATATTCGCTTACGATATTATTTTTCGTATTCGTAAGAAATTTTATTTCGTTCAATATTCACAAGAAATATTATCCTTGTTTAATATTCGTAAGGAATATTATATTCGTTCAATATTCGTAAGAAATATTATTTTCATTCAACAGTTGTAAGGGATGTTATTTATTTCTTATTCGTAAAGGATATTATTTTTGTTCAGTATTCATAAGGAATAATATTTTCTTCCATACTCTGTAGTATGTGAGTAATATTATTTTGTCTCATATTCCTGATTTATACCCTCATTCTGTTAAAGTATTGCTTCAATACTACATGAAATTAATAGAATATCCTTGATATTTGCGCTTCATCCAGTATCTTTTCATGGAAATATTATTTTGAGCTTTCTTGATAATTATTGATATTTTCATGCCAGAATACTATTCATGAGTTACTATTTATAGGTTACTATTTACCCAGTTACAATTCACTCGGGTATTCGGGGCACTTTTCATACCGGAGTACTATTCACGAGTTACTATTCACCCGATTATTATTCACTCGAATATTATTCATTTGGGTATTTGGGGCACTTTTCATGCTAGGGTACTATTCAGGAGGTAATATTCCCAAAGTACTATTCACAGGGTACCGTTCACGGAATACTATTCTCCCAAAAAATATATTTCTTTTCTGTCCAAATTATTTTTAATACATGAATATTATTCTTGAATTTTACTCCACAAAGCCGTATCATGTTGACAATTTGGATATTTTTAAAGTCTTTAATATTTATACTTGATTTCGTTTGATTAATGCTTATATCATTGTCATCATCCTCATGTTATATTGTGATGAAAGTCATCTTTGGCTTACGTGCATAGATGGACTATTGATTGGTATGATTATGACCAGGGATTATTAGGTATAATTATGACCCGTAATGTTACAAATGATGTAATAAAAGTCCTCATTAGCCCGTAGTGCATTGATGGACAGTTGTTGGTATGATTATGACTAGGGATTATTCGGTATAATCATGACCATTGATGATTACATGAATATCCTTGGCCTATAGTGCAGGGATTATTCGATGATGTGGTTTATTTATTAAGTTCAGTCTCAGCGATAAAGTGGATGAAAAACTTTTTAAATCATAGAAGATAGTAGATATCATAGTCTACTTGACTCTTCTAATGGATTGTTTGTTCCGCTATAGTTAAACATGATGTTTATTGTATTTTATCAGTTTAACATTGTTGAAGGCTAATGATAATTTATTCTACATTATCTTAGTAATAATATTTCTTACTAGGCTAGTTAAGCTCACCCTTTTGCTTTCATTGTTCTCTTTAGGAAATAAGAACGTAGTTGGGACTAGTCGGGGAATGGAGTGACAGTCCGAGAAGGTTATTTTAGTAGTCCTCACTACTTAGTGTGATAATAAACGCAATGAGGATTAAATTTGAGTTTGGATATTGTCTATGAGACAATATTCATGTAAAATCTCAGTTATGTTTTATCGTATTTTTACACGACAGTTGTATTAAAGAAGTTTGTATTTGATTTCTGTACCATGTATGTGGCGACTCAGAATGGGTGATGTATACCTGTTTTGGGGGCATCATAGTTGGTATTAAAGCTTAGGGATGTGATCGCTGGCTGAGATGTGAGACTAGAACTAGCAGGAGCGAGACGGGTTAATCCTTCGCTAGTATGACCTACCTAAGTTATTTGTTATTTAATTGGTCGATCAGAGTATAGGGATAATATGTGGCATGTCAATTAACCCTTATTTTATGACAGTGTTTGAGAATGGCATCTGAAAATGTTGAGATAAGCAATGTAGCATATGAGATCGTTGAGTCACCGACGATCAATAACTAGGATAATGTATATCGGGAAGGCAATAATCCTTGTGTAAGCAACAACACCGGCCAAATGACGAACGATGGTATGTTTATGAACTTTTTAGATTTTATACAAAACCAAACGAGAGAGACTCCTATTCAAAATGCAGGTGGAAACATTGGCAACTCTCGGATGGTCACTGTTAAGCAGTTCAAGGAGCTGGGATCGCCAGAGTTTTTGGGAAAGTCAGAACCACTTAAGGCGGAGACGTGGATAAAGTAGATCACCAAGATATTTAATGTCTTAGAATGCTTAGAGGAGCAAAAGGTTCCCTTCGCCACCTTTATGTTGCATGAAGAGGCAGATTACTGGTGGGAATCTGTTAAATGTACCCAGCCTGACACACTCAAGATGTCTTTGGAGAAGTTCTGAGAATTATTCAATGATAAGTACTTTACTGAAAGTATTCGTCACATGAAGGAGTTTGAATTCATCAAGCTGGAGCAAAACAATATGACCGTGTGGCAATACGAGGCTAAGTAGGCGGAGTTATCCCGGTTTGCATCCTATTTGGTTGATAATGAGGAGTGAATGACATGAATGTTTTTGCAAGGTTTAAAACCTCATTTCTCACAAACTTTGTTTATATTCAGATGTTGTGAATTGGAGCGCGATAATAAGCTAGCCCAATCAAAAGGAAACGACCAACAACATGATAATAATCGTACCGGTGGCAACGGCCATCGAAACAATGATAACCATCTTGAAGGAAATTATCAAGCAAGAAATGGTAACCACTTCGGTGGTAATCATGGCCAAGATAATAGAAAAGGTGAACTAAGTTGGAACATTTTTAAGAAAAGAAGATTCAACAATGACGGAAAGACACCGGCAGCAGTACCATCTCACATTTCAAAGGAAGAAGAACGTCCACCGATCGTATGTTTGAAATGCGGACAGGAGGAACACATCCATCCAAACTGTACGCAGCAACCCAAAACGTGTTTCAATTGCAGAAGAAAAGGTCACCTAGCTCGATTTTATCGTGTAATGAAGTCAAGTCCAGCTGGGATGGTGACGCCGAAGGATGTCCTAGACAAGTTAAAGCCGGTAGTTTAAGTGAGAGCATTTATCGAGGAACCCAAATGGAGTTATCACGGGTAAGTTAATCATAAACTCTTAAGAAGTCTATACCTTATTCGATATCGGTTCTACCCAATCTTTTATTTCACCTAGTTGTGTTCAACGTGTGAACTTGACCCCGGAGAAATTAGACTTTGACTTATCTATTGAAATTTCGTTAGGAGAAACCTTCATTACATCCACTTTTATAAATCTTGTTTGATTCAAATTGATACCCTCACATTACCTGTCGATCTTATCTTTTTGAAAATACTTGCCTTTGATGTGATTTTAGGAATCAACTGGTTAACTATTCATCATGCTAAAATTAATTGTTTTCGTAAGGTTGTTAGCCTTCCTAACCAACCTATTATGAGAATTCAAATAACCAAACCACTAAAGTCAATCACTATCATATCAAGCCATATGTAAAGAGCCCCGATCCTTTTGCTGGTGACTACCAAGTCTTGGAATGCACCGAAGCCAGACTTTCAGTAGGGGAAGCTGTGAATGTGAGACCCTAGATTTTACGAATAAAGATTTAATTTTCTCAAAATATTTTTTTCAAAATTATGGTGTGGATTTGATATAATGTTATAGTTGTGGGTAATATTTATAAATTTTATAAAGAATGCAAGTTGTTATAAAATATTCGATTGGTCGGGGAATATTCGTACGACGGTACAATCATTGGTGGACCCCGCAACCGAATTATTGTCAAATTGCAAAAATGATAAAAATATTTTATAAATAACGGCGGAGGTGTTACTGTTAAAACTGTTGAACTACCCGGTAGTAAAAGTACAGTAATACGCGTGGTTGCATAGTATCACACGGTATTGATTATTGATGCTTACGTGAGAAATCACTCAGTTATACTCAATTATTGCTACAGTAATTGTTGCATCATATCTCTCGTATTATTGATTCGATTATTGTCACAGTATCATCTGCAATATATGTTATATTATTAAATCAATAATTGAGACGACAAAGTTGTTCATATTATTAAATTGCAATATTTACAATGTCTAGAAGTTCTGTCAAGGAGAGGTTTGGTCACCTAATTGCACGCCAATTGGGAGAATTCCTTATTGGAAAGCCTCCTCTTTCCTGGGAACGACCTAGTTGTTAAATATTGTGAGTTATGATATTAATGATGATTAAGTTCGTGTTGATTAAAGATGAATTTGATAGTTTCATTGTGTTGGAATTATTTATGTTAGTAGAAATCGACATCAATTCTGATGATAATTGATGTCTGGATGTTATATTGTTCAATCGGGTATTCGGGACACTTTTTATGTCAGAGTTACTATTCACGAGTTACTATTCATGAATTACTATTTATGAGTTACTATTCACGAGTTACTATTCACCCGAATAATAAATTTCTTTTCGGTCCAAATTATTTTTAGGTACAATATTATTCCATGAGGAGTTGTGCTAATTTTTCAGACTGTTGGTTGAATTTATATTAGTAAATCAATATGGATCGTTGGTTTAAAGTTTTAATAGTGAATCAGTATGGATCGCTGGTTTAAAGTTTTAATAGTGAATCAGTATGGACCGTTGCTTTAAGTTTTAATCTGGACCGTCCATTTAAAAGTAAATCAATCTGGACCGTTCAGGAATTAGTTACTATTCAATCTATTCGTCTATAAATAGAATCTTATTCCTTCATTATTTCTTACGAATTCACTGAAACTCTAGAGAGAGAAATTATAAAGAGAAAGAAGAAGAGTATTCTGCTACTTCACTACTTCTATATCCAGTTTCTTTTACGGTAAAGGGTGTTATTCTTTCGTATTCATGAAGAGAACTTCTGTTATTCCATTCTTTGTTATTCTGTTGGAATAACCTGTATACGCGGAAATTCCCTGTATTTGTATTCTGTACCATGTATCTGGCGACCCAAGATGGGTGATGTATACCTATTTTGGGGGCATCACAGTTGGTATCAAAGCCATAGAAAAGAGCCACGAGCCTTTATCTGGTGACTTCCAAGTCTGGGGATGCACCGAAGCCAGACTTTCCGTAGGGGACACCGTGAGTAACGGTGGCAAGTTGATAGGTATCATTGTGAGGTGCTATCCAAGTCTTGGATGCGGGTCACAGTTGGTATCAAAGCTTAGGGATATAATCCCTGGCTAAGATGTGAGACAAGATCTAGGAGGGGAGAGACGGGGAATTCCCTCGCTAGTATGACCTACCTAAGTTTATTTGGTATTTAATTGGTTGGTCAGAGTATAGGGATAATATGTGATATGTTAATTAACCCTTGTATTGTGGCAGTATTTGAAAATGGCATCCGAGAATGTTAAGAACATCAATGGAGCACAGGAGACCGTTGAGTCTCCACAGATCAATAATTAGGACAATGTGCATCAGGAAGGCGACAATCCTCAAGAAAACACAACACTGACCAAATGATGAACGATGGAATGTTTCGAGGCTTCATGCAATTCATGCAACATTAGGCAAGAGCGGCTCCTGTCCAAAATGTAGGTGGAAACACTGGCATCTCTCGGATGGTCACCGCTAAGCAGTTCAAGGAACTCGGACCATTGGAGTTTTTTGGAGAGCCAAAACCACTTAAGGCAGAGATGTGGATAAAGTAGATCTTCAAGATATTTGATGTCTTGGGATGCTCTGAGGAGCAAAATGTTCCCTTTGCCACCTTCATGTTGCATGCAGAGGCAGATTACTGGTGGGAATCTGTAAAGTGTACTCAACCTGCCGCACTGAAGATGACTTGGGAGAAGTTCCAAGAATTGTTCAATGATAAGTACTTTCCCGAAAGTATTCGTCACATGAAAGAGGTAGAGTTCATTAAACTGGAGCAAAACAACATGACCGTGTCGCAGTACGAAGCCAAGTTTACCGAGCTGTCCCGATTTGCGTCTCATTTGGTTGATAATGAAGAGAGAATGACGCGAATGTTTCTAAGAGGTTTGAAACCCGAGATACGTCAATACCTCATTTCTCATAAACTTTGTTTGTATTCAGATGTTGTTAATAGGGCCCAGTTACTAGAGCGCGATAGTGAGTCAACCCAACCAAAAGAGAGCTGCCGGCAAAATGATAATACCAGTGATAGCAGTCATCGAAGCGGTGACAATAAGTGTGAAGGGAATCAACATGCCAGAGATGGTAACCACTTCGATGGTAATCATGGCCAAAATAATAAGAATGGACATTTTAAGAAGAGGAAATTCAACAATGATGGAAAGACGTCAGCACCAGCACCCGTTGTTAAGGAAGGAGAACGACCACCTATCATATGTTTCAAATGCAGAGGGGAGGGACATATTAGTCCAAACTGCGCGATGCCGTCCAAGGCATGTTATAATTGTGGAAGAGAAGGTCACCTAGCCCGATTTTGTCGTTCACTGAAGAAAAGTTCAGCTAGGATGGAGGCACCAAAGCCGTCCCAGAAAAGTCAAAACCGGTAGTACAAGGGAGAGCATTTGTCGTGACCTCCCAGAAAGCGAGTAACCCAAACGAAGTTAGCACGGGTTAGTTAATTATAAATTCTTGTGAAGTCTATACCTTATAAGATACCGGTTCTACCCATTCTTTTATCTCTCTTGCTTGCGCTCAACGTTTAAATTTAACTCAGGAGAAGTTAGACTTTGACCTATTGGTTGAAACTTCGTTAGCAGAAACCTTCGTTACCTCCACTGTTTATTAATCTTGTTTGATTCAAATCGACACTTTCACGTTACCTGTCGATCTTATCTCTTTGAAAATACTTGGCTTTGATGTAATTTTAGAAATCAATTGGTTAACTACTCATCATGCTTTTTGTAAGGTTATTAGCTTTCATATTCGTAACTAACCTGTTATGCGAATTCAAGCAACCAAACCACTAAAGTCGATCATTGTCATATCAAGCCATAAGTAAAGAGCCCCGATCCTTTCGTTGTTGACTTCCTTGTGTGGAATGCACCGAAGCCAAAACTTTCTGTAGGCGATGTCGTGAATGACGATGGCAAGTTGATAGGTATCAATGTGACGTACTATCCAAGTCATGGATGAGAGTCACAGTTTTGAATGATATTTCTATTGTTAATAAAATTTCTTGACGTATTCTTGAAGACTTCTTGGCCTACCCCAGAGCGTGAAATTGAATTTTGTACTGACCCCAGTACAAAACCCCATTTCTAAAGCCCTTAAATATTTTTCAACTAAAACGAGCATAACATGCGCCAAAGACGTTGGCTCGAGCTGTTGAAGATTATGATCGTAACATTCAATATCATCGTGGAAAAATGAACGTGGTAGCTAACGTGTTGAGTAGAAGATCATATGCGGGTACGAGTGCGATATTGTCAACGTAAAGGCCCATTTCGTATAACTTACAAAGGATGAAGATAGAGTTAAAGACTCCAGGGACCCATGTGATGATAACGAATATACGAGTAGAATCGACTTTAATTGATAAAGTTAAAGCCGTGCAAGCTACATACTCAGAGCTGATGAATGTGAAGAAGAAGGTTCAAGAGGGTGTTATTCTAGAAATAAGAGTCGATGAAGAGAGGAAATCTCAACCCTCGATTTTATTGGCCCATTTGAAATCCTCGATCGAGTAGGAACTGTGGCCTATAGACTTGTTTTACCGCTAAATATGTTGCGTGTTCATAACGTTTATCACATACTGATGTTACGTAAATATGTGGATTACCCGAACCACATTATTGATTTAGAACCGAACAAGATAGCAGAATATTTAACGTATGAGGAGATACGTGCTAAAATCTTGGATAAGAAGGATCATATTCAACACTCAAAGGTTATACCTCAAGAGTTAGAATCTGAAATGAAGTCAAGATATCCTTACCTCTTCGGCATACCAAGTACGTACGTAAATTTTGAGGGCGAAATTTCATAAGGAGGGGAGATTGTGAGACCCCGGATTTTACGAATAAAGATTTAATTTTCTCAAAATATTTTTTTCAAAATTATGGTGTGGGTAATATATATAAATTTTGCAAAGTATTCAAGTTGTTATAAAATATTCGATTAGTCGGGGAATATTCTTTTTGTCTGGGAATATTCGTACGACGACACAATCATTGATGGACCCCCGCAACGGAATTATTGTCGGATTGAGAAAACGACAAAAATATTTTATAAATAACGGCGGAGGTGTTACTGTTAAAACTGTTGAACTACCCGGTAGTAAAAGTACAAGAACGCTGCGTGGTTGCATAGTATCACACGGTATTGATTATTGATGCTTACGTGAGAAATCACTCGCTTATACTCAATTATTGCTACTGAGAATTGTTGCATCATATCTCTCGTATTATTGATTCGATTATTGTCACATTATCATCGCAATATATGTTATATTATTAAATCAATAATTGAGACGACAAAGTTGTTCATATTATTAAATTGTAATATTTCCAATGTCTAGAAGTTACATCGAGGAGAGGTTTGGTCACCTAATTGGCATGATAGGAGAAATCCTTATTGGAAAACCCCTCTTTCCTGGAAATGACCTGGTTGTTAAATATTGTGAGTTATGATATTAATGATGATTAAGTTCGTGTTGATTAAAGATGAATTTGATAGTTTCATTGTGTTGGGATTATTTGTGTTAGTAGAAATCGACATCTATTCCGATGATAATTGATGTCTGGATGTTATATTGTTCAATCGGGTATTCGGGACACTTTTTATGTCAGAGTTACTATTCATGAGTTACTATTCATGAATTACTATTTATGAGTTACTATTCACGAGTTACTATTCACGAGTTACTATTCACCCGAACAATATATTTCTTTTCGGTCCAAATTATTTTTGGGTACAATATTATTCCATGAGGAGTTGTGCTAATTTTTCAGACCGTTGGTTGAATTTATATTAGTAAATCAATATGGATCGTTGGTTTAAAGTTTTAATAGTGAATCAGTATGGATCGCTGGTTTGAAGTTTTAATAGTGAATCAGTATAAACCGTTGCTTTAAGTTTTAATCTGGACCGTCCATTTAAAAGTAAAGACTAAAAGACAAATTGCACCCTAAACTTTACTCCGGTGTTGATATTTGCACCCCAAAGTGAAAAAGGTGTCTAAGTACACCCCATACTTTACTTATTGATAACAGTTGCACACTTTTACATAGCTTAAGGTCCAAAGTGACTGGCTAAGGCGATAAATCTTATTACGAGAGGGTAAGTTTGGTATTTTACATTTATTCTCTTCCTCTTTATCTCTCTCCTCCATAACGAAGCAAACAATGGCATATTCACCGCACTACTATCATCATCACCAAAGACCATCGAAATAACAAGGCTTCCAAAACAAACATTTGTGAGATAGATTTTAGGGGTACCCTCAATTCATGCCATCAACATAACTAAACTACCGAGGCCTTAAACGATTCTACTTTATCCCCTTCGAATAACATTTTCTTCCTCTCACAGTCTCCCCAAGGGATCTAGTAAAGCCATAATTTAATTATGACATCCATTCCAATCGAATCATGCTTGCATCAGATGATCATTCTTGACAAAAAGAAAAAAAGACACAAAAGTTGAAAAAGAGCATAAACCAAGTAATTGTTAACAGCAGAGGGATCTGCACTTGAAACCTTTTATCTTGATATTCATTCCATGTTTCCATCCTGCTCCCAACTGATAGTTTTTCTTTCAGACAAGCTTCTGCACACACAAGCTCACAATTTTGATTCAATAGACTGATGTTTTAACTGTTTAACCTCGATAATAGAACTCCTAAAAGATATCAGTAATAGAGTAAACCTTGCACGGACAACCCCTTTTACATTTACCTTCATCATCTGATTCTTCTTTTCTTTCGACTTGAACATATATTACAGGACACCATTTTGCACTTCAAATTTTGATACAAGGAGTAGATCAATAGAGAACAGTAACCCCAATTTCCATAATCCGGAGACATTGTATGGATGACAAAGTATAACTGGAATAGTGGAAATTCTATATAACTGTGTCTCGAGTGGACTCTCCATATCCCCCTTGGAGTTGTCCTAGAAAGATTGACCTGAACCCACCGTCCCCAATTTTACATTTTGGGTCAAAATGATTGGTGGAGGAGTCGAGTTCCTCGTAGGTGAATACAGGTGGGAGGAGACTAGCTGAGCGGTGGCGCGTAGATCGGAGAGTTCAGCCAAAACAGCATTAACAGTTAATAAAACAATACTCGAACCGACAACAACTCCGAGCACAACTCCGGTGGTGCCCAATACCTTATTGAACGGCGGCCACTCGATTTGTCCAATCTCCTCCCCCACTCCGCTCCAAAAGTTTTCACCTCCTTTACTTTCTCTCTCCTTCATTGCCTTCTTAATCTCCGAACCCTATTCAGATAATTCATCTTCCTTTTGTTGGGTACTCGAGATTTTAGATTCAGATTCTTCAGAAGAGACGCTGCTACTTTTAGGTCTTCAATGGCGTTGATAATGGTGAATCGCTTGCTTCTGATTTTGGGATAATTGATGGATTTGGTGGTGAAAATTGATTGCGGTGTGCTTCATAAGGAGATGATTGGGTAATTGGGTTTTTGTGAACTTGAGAAGGATGGTGAGACTAGGAACCGGGAGAGAGACTGCCATTTTTCTGCGTGTATGATATAGCAAGGAGATTTTCTTGATCGATTTTCTAAGATCGAGCACTATGCTACTGAATGACTCTATAATTGCGTTGGAGAAGATAAAGAATATCTAAAGTCTGAAATACCCCTTCAGATGTGGATCTGTGCCTTAGCCGGTCACTTTTGACCGCTTAAGTGTGTAAAGTGTGCAATCTGTTATCAATAAGTAAAGTATGGGGTGTACTTAGACAAATTTTTCACTTTAGGGTGCAAATATCAACACCGGAGTAAAGTTTAGGGCACAATTTGTCTTTTAGTCAAAAGTAAATCAATCTGGACCATTCAGGAATTAGTTACCATTCAATCTATTCTTCTATAAATAGAAGCTCATTCCTTCATTATTTCTTACGAATTCACTGAAACTCTAGAGAGAGAAATTATAGAGAGAAAGAAGAAGAGTATTCTGCTACTTCAATACTTCTATATCCAGTTTCTTTTACGGTAAAGGGTGTTATTCTTTCGTATTCATGAAGAGAACTTCTGTTATTCCATTCTTTGTTATTCTGTTGGAATAACCTGTATACGCGGAAATTCCCTATACTTGGTGAAATTCTTCTGTTGTTTCATTCTTTATTATTACATTGGAATAACTTTTGTATCACATGTTCACCCTATACTTGGTGGAAAAACCTGTATATGCGGTTTACCCTATACTTGGTGAAATTCTGTTGTTATTCCATTATTTATTATTCCGCATTTAATATTCTGTCGGAATATCCTATCGGTGTGAATTTCACCTGACCTGGTTCCATTATTTATTATTCCTTATTTATTATTCTGTTGGAATAACTTGTCTATGCGAAGTACCGCATGCATGGTGATTTTTGTTGTTATTCCATTCTTTATTATTCTGTTGGAACATCCTGTCGAGTGTGAATTTCACCTGACCTGGTTCCATTATTTATTATTCCGTATTTATTATTCTGTTGGAATAACCTGTCTATGCAAAGTACCGCATACATGGTGATTTCTGTTGTTATTCCATTCTTTATTATTCTGTTGGAACATCCTTTCAAATGTGAATTTTCACGACATTTGGTTCCGTTATTTATTATTCATTGGAATAACCTTGTCTGGCGCGGGCAATACCGCATGCATGGTGATTTCTGTTGTTATTCCATTCTATATTATACTCAGTTGGTTAAAGTTTTGATTTCTATACTCCATGAAATTAGTGGAATATTCTTGATATTTGTGCTTCATCCAGTATCTTTTTATGGAAATATTCTTCTGAGCATTCTTGAATTTTACTTTACAAAGAAGTATCATGTTGACAATTTAGATGTTATTAGTTCCTGGATAAATTAATTCTTGAACTTGTTTTATTGAATTCTTATATCATTGTCATCATCCTCATGTTTATATTTTTTTTGAAAGTCATATGTGGCCTGTAGTTCATAGATGGACTTGGTATGATTATGACCAGAGATTATTCGGTATAATCATGACCGTAATGTTATAAATGATGTGGTAAAAGTCCTCATTGGCCCGTAGTGTATTGATGGACAATTGTTGGCATGATCATGACCATTGATGAATACATGAATATCCTTGGCCGTAGTGCAGGGATGATGTGGATTATTTATTAAGCTGAGTCTCAGCGATAAAAGTGATGAAAAACTTTTTAAATCATAAAAGATAGTTGATTTTATTCTCTACTTGACTCTTTTAATGGATTGCTTATTCTGCTGCAGTTAAACTTGTTGTCTATTGTATTTTATCAGTTTAACATTGTTGAAGGCTAATGATAATTTATCCTGCATTATCTTAGTCATAATATTTCTTACTGGGCTAGTTGAGCTCACCCTTTCTTTCACTGTTCTCTTCAGGAAATGAAAACGTAGCAAGGACTAGTCGGGGAACGGAGTGATGGTCCAGATGATATCATTAGTAGTCCTCACTATTCTGTGAAATAGTGTGATAATAATTGTAATGAGGACTTATTCTGAGAGTGGATATTGTCTAAAAGACAATATTTGTATTAAAACTCACAGCTCTTGTTGTATATTTAAGATTGTATTTGTATTCTGTACCATGTATCTGGTAACCCAAGATGGGTGATGTATACCTATTTTGGGGGCATCACAATGAATAATGGTGGCAAGTTGATAGGTATCAATGTGACGTGCTATCCAAGTCTTGGATGAGAGTCATAGTTTTGAATGATATTTTTATCGTTAATAAATTTCCCGACGTATACCCCGAAGAACTTCATGGCCAGAGCGTGAAATTGATATTTGTATTGACCCCAGTACAAAACCCATTTCTAAAACCCTCAAATATTTCTTCCCCCAAAACTAACGTAACTCACGTCAAAGACGTTTGCTCGAGTTGTTGAAGATTACGACCAATCCATTCAATATCATCGTGGAAGAGCGAACGTGGTAGCTGACGCAATGAGTAGAAGATCGTATGCGGTTACGAGTGCGACGTTGTTAACACAATGACCTATTTTGTACGACATACAAAAGATAGAGATAGAGTTAAAGACTCGAAGAACCTACGTGAAGATAGCGAATATACGATTAGAATCGACTTTAATCGATAAAGTTAAAGCCGCTCAAGCTATAGACTTAGAGCTGATGAATGTGAAGAAGAAGGTGCAAGAAGGCGTTATTCTAGAAGCAAGAATCGATGAAGAGAAAAAATCTCAACCCTCGATTTTATTGGTCTATTTGAAATCCTCGATCGAGTAGGAACTGTGGCCTATAGACTCGTTTTATCTCCAAGTATGTCGCATGTTCATAATATTTTTCACGTATCGATGTTATGTAAATATGTGTATGACCCGAACCACATTATTGAACAAGACGAGATAGCAGAAGATTTAACTTCTGAGGAGATACTTGTTAAAATGTTGGATAAGAAGGAATATATTCTACGCTCAAAGGTTATACCTCAAGAGTTAGAATCTAAATAAGGTATCCTCACCTCTTCGGCATACCAGGTACGTAAGTAAATTTCGAGGGCGAAATTTCATAAGGAGGGGAGGTTGTAAGACCCCAAATTTTATGAATAAAGATTTAATATCTCGAAATATTTTTTTTTTAATATTAAGGTGTGGATTTGATATAATGTTATAGTTGTGGGTAGTATTTATAAATTTTGCAAAGTATGCAAGTTGTCATAAAATATTCGATTGGTCGGGAAATATTCGTTTTATCAGGGAATATTCGTACAACAGCACAATCATTAGTGGACCCCACAACCGAATTACTGTCGGAATGAGAAAATGACATAAATATATTTTTATGAAAATAACGGCGAAAGTTTTACCGTTAGATTGTTGAAATACCCGGTGTTAAAAGTACAGTAATACACGTGGTTGCATAGTAGCACACGGTATTAATTATTGAAGCTTACGTAAGAAGTCACTCGGTTATACTCATTTATTGGTACAATAATTGCTACATAATATCTCTGATATTATTGATTCAATTATTATCACAGTATCATCTACATAATATTTTATATTATTAAATCAATAATTGAGACGAAAAAGTTATTCATACTATTATTTGCAATATTGACGATGTCTAGAAAGTTCTGCCAATGAGAGGTTTGATCAACTAATTGTGTGCCAATAGGGAGAAATCCTTATCGGAAAGCCCCCTCTTTCCTGGGAATGATCTAGGTGTTAAATATTGTGAGTTATAATATTAATGATGAATAAGTTCGTGTTGATTAAAAAAGAAATTGATATTTCCATTGTGTTGGGATTATTAGTGTTAGTGAAAATCAACATTTATTTTGATAAGGTTATATTGACCAATCGGGTAATTAATAGGATAAATGAGCAATTAATTGCTATTAATTCACATGCTTATAACTATTTGTTCACATGTATGTACTATTGATTCACATGCATGTACTATTAGGGGAGGTGGTGCAAGATTGATAATACTTGCATGACTAAATTAAAAATAGAGGTATAGATGAAGGTGTAAGACCCCAAATTATTAATAAATGAAATTTATTTTCCTCTATTTATTATTTTGAAATAGTAAGGGTTGATTTGATTAATGTGGATAGTTATGGGTAAAATACGCAAATATTTGAATAAGAAAGTGGTTATAAAATATTCATTATCGCTGGGGAATATTCGTTTTGGTCGTGGAATATTAAATGATCGCTTCTGGGAATATTCGTACGACTGCCTTGATCTTTTTTGGGCCCTATAAATGTAAAGCGATTGGATGAAGAAAACGACAAATATAAGTTGTTTATAAATAACGGCGTAGTTATTACACAGATTAATCTCGATGGAATACCCGGTGGTTAAAACACACTAATACGCGTTGTTGAACAAGAAGACACCAGTATTGCACCAATTATTGATTCTTACGTAAGAAGGCACTACTCAATAATTGTTACAAGAATTACTATTTAGTATTTTATTGATTCAATAATTCTTTGCATTGATATTTTATATTATTGTTGTTTCAATAAATTGTCATTACACGGTATTTTCCATTATCGAAGCAATAATTCATATTATCTCGAATAATATTATTAGAAAACATTATTGGCAATGTCTAGAAAGTTCATCTAAGGAGAGGTTTGGTCACCCTAATTGCGCCAAGAAGGAAAAATCTTTATTGGAAAGCCCCTCTTTCCAGGAACTGGTCACGAAGACAAATGATTCTGTAATATTATTTATGAATAATTAATTATTAATTTATATGATGAGGAAAATATTGATTTTATGTGGATATAGATGGAGAAAATTTTAATGTGACAATTGTTGAAAATTAATATTTTATCTTTTTTCGATAACATAATTCATTTAAATATATTATTTTAATAATATATTAACGATGATATTTTTATAATGAATGTGCGATATGTGAGTATATGAGGAGGAAGAGTATTTTGTGGCATTAAATGATTAACACATGTTTTGTGTGTGGTGGACCCCATTTCTTGATTTGAAATTTGATTATAGCTTGTAAAATCCCCGTTTGTGGATTTTCAATCAATTTCATTTGGAATTTGAAAATACTTTCTTCTGCAAAGTTGTAGAGAATTGAATTTCCTATAAAAACTAGCGTGATTCGAATTTTCTAATAAAAGGGCTATTTACTATGAATTATTGAAGTTCCGAAGCTCTGAAATAATTGATTTTTAGAAGTTTAAAATAATTTAAATAAGAAAAACGATTTTTGTGTTTGGTGGGCATCTTTAACACATGCTAAGTTGCTGAATTTAGATGATTCTAAGTGGGCATAGACAAATTAATATATATATTATTATTATATTAAATTTTCTACTTTGGTGTTCTAAGCATTTTCCTATAAATAGGGTGCTTAGGTTTGAATTGAAAATCACACCAGAAACTGAAGTTTTCTCTCTTTATATTATCAAGCGTATTCTTGTGAGTATTTTGAGTATACTTTGAGTATTGCTATACGGTGCAAGTTAAAGTTATAGCCTATATCCGGTGTTTCAACTAGAAGAACTGTCTTTCGAGGTAAGGGATGTTATTTTATTCGAAAATGATATTATTTCTTCAATATCATTATGCCGAAATATTGGTTGGAAATTTTTATCAAATTTGGAACTTTTTTATGTCGGGGTTACTATTCACGAGTTACTATTCATGAGTTACTATTCACGAGTTACTATTCATGAGTTACTATTCACGAGTACTATTCACGAAGCGTGAAGATATTTTTTTTTGTGAAATTTCTATCTTTTGGTGTCGGAGTTACTATTCACGATACAAAGACTATTCACGATACGGCAAGACTATTCACGAATCGACACTATTCACCGAAAAATGAAATTTTTTCTTTTTGTCCAAAATATCTATTATGGATACTAGCTTTGATTGTATCCATGTTTTGATCATTCTTGAATTTTACTCCACTCTGATTACTTATGAAGTATTTTTGAACTTGGATTGTTTAAAATACGAATCCTTAATATTTGTTCTTTTGTTTTACTGGATTCATTTCCTTTAAAATATTTTTCATCATCCTCAGTCCTAAATGATGATATTACTGAATATCTTTGGCCTGTAGTGCAAAGATGAACAGGTGTTGAGATGAATATGACCGACTGATTAATATCTTTGGCTCGTAGTGTAAAGATGAACATGTGTTTAGATGAACATGACCAACTGATGAATATCTTTGGCTCAGAGTGCAAAGATGAATATTTGATTCAGATATATATTGATTGATGTTTACAAGGATAAAATATCGACGATGAACTTTTAAATTCATATATAAAAGATAGTAGTTTGCATTCTCTACTTAACTCTTCTAATGAATTATTATTTCATTGCGAATAATCGATTTAAAACTTGTTGTCTATTGTATTCTATTAGATTTTTCCTGTTGGAGACTAACGATAATTTGTTGTATATTATCTTTAGTCATAATATTCTTCTTGGGCTAGTTGAGCTCACCCTTTTCCTTGTTGTTCCATTTTTCTTCTCGGGAGGCGAGAATGTAAGTAGTACTAGTCGGGGTATGGAATGAAGGTTCTAGAGAGAGTTGTTTAGTAGTCCTCACCATTTTTGTAAAATAATGTATCAATAATTATGATGGGGATTTATTTGCGTGTGGATATTGTCTAGATGGCAATATCTGTATTAAACTCACAGTTTATATGTTGTAATAATAAAGTTGTAGTTATTTTTGTACCATGTATTTGGTGACTCAGAATGGGTTGGATGGAATGGACCTATTTTGGGGACGTCACAGAAGGTACTATATTGTAACTATTTTTCTCACATGTATAGAACTATTGATTCACTTGAATAAACTATTGATTCACATGATGTACTATTAGGGGAGGTGGTGCAAGTTTGATAATACTTGTAGGACTAAATTAGAAATGAAGAAAAAGATGAAGGTATTATACCGTAATATTTGGAGCCCCAAAATGTGCAATTATCGAAACTATATTTTCCTATATAAATAGAAGCACATTCTTCTTTCATTCTCACCAATTTAGTAAGACTCACAAGGGTAATTATAGAGAGAGAAGCTATAGTGAGAAAGAAGAGGAGTATTCTGCTACTTCATTATTCCAGTATCCAGTCTTCTTCTGAGGTAAGGGGTATTGTTTATTTCATATTCGCTTACGATATTATTTTTCATATTCGTAAGAAATTTATTTTGTTCAATATTCTCAAGAAATATTATCCTCGTTTAATATTCGTAAGGAATATTATATTCATTCAATACTCGTAAGGAATTTTATTTTCGTTCAACAGTTGAAAGTGATGTTATTTATTTCTTATTCGTAAAGGATATTATTTTTGTTTAGTATTCATAAGGAATAATATTTTCTTTCATACTCGGTAGTATGTGAGAAATATTATTTCGTCTCATATTCTAGATTATACCTTCATTCTGTTAAAGTATTGCTTCTATACTCCATGAAATTAATAGAATATCATTGATATTTGCGCTTCATCCAATATCTTTTCATGAAAATATTATTTTGAGCTTTCTTGATAATTATTGATCTTTTCATGTAAGAATATTTTTCATGAGTTACTATTTACGAGTTACTATTTACCCAGTTACTATTCATTCGAATATTATTCACTCGGGTATTCGGGGCACTTTTCATGCCGGAGTACTATTCATGAGTTACTATTCACAAGTTACTATTCACCCAGTTACTAGTTACTCGAATATTATTCACTCGGGTATTTGGGGCACTTTTCATGCTGGGGTACTATTTACGAGATACTATTCCCGAAGTACTATTCACAGGGTACTGTTCACGGGATACTATTCACCCGAAAAATATATTTCTTTTCTGTCCAAATTATTTTTGATACATGAATATTATTCTTTAATTTTACTCCACAAAGCAGTATCATGTTGACAATTTGGATATTTTTAAACTCTGGATAAATTTAAAGTCTTGAATATTTATCATTGATTTCGTTTGATTAATGCTTATATCATTGTCATCTTCCTCGTGCTTATATTGTGATGAAAGTCATCTTTGACTTACGTGCATAGATGAACTGTTGATTGGTATGATTATAACCAGGGATCATTCGGTATAATCATGACCCGTAATGTTAAAAATGATGTGGTAAAAGTCCTCATTGGCCCATAATGCATTGATGGGCAGTTGTTGGTATGATTATGACCAGGGATTATTCGGTATAATCATGACCATTGATGATTACATGAATATCCTTGGACTATAGTGCAGGGATGATTCGATGATGTGGTTTATTTATTAAGTTGAGTCTCAATGATAAATTGATGAAAAACTTTTTAAATCATAGAAGATAGTAGATATCATGCTATACTTGACTCTTCTAATGGATTGCTTGTTTCGCTGCAGTTAAACTTGATATTTATTGTATTTTATCAGTTTAACACTATTGAAGGCTAATGATAATTTATTCTGCATTATCTTAGTCATAATATTTCTTACTGGGCTAGTTGAGCTCACCCTTTTGCTTTCATTGTTCTCTTCAGGAAATGAGAACGTAGCTGGGACTAATCGGGGAATTGAATGACGATCCGAGATGGTTATTTTAGTAGTCCTCACTACTTAGTGTGATAATAAACGTAATGAAGTTTGAATTTGAGTTTGGATATTGTCTATGAGACAATATTCATGTAAAAACTCAGTTATGTGTTGTCGTATTTTTACACGACAGTTGTACTAAAGAAGTTTGTATTTGATTTTTGTACCATATATTTGGCAACTCAGAATGGGTGATGTATACCTGTTTTGGGAGCGTCACAGGTTCTGTTCTCGGGATACATGGTGGGATGAGTTTTGATAGATGGAGGATCTTCTTTGAATATCTGCCCTTATGCCACTTTAGAGAAGATGAATATCAATCTCAAAAGGATCAAAAGCATCCATACGGTTATCAAAGCTTTTGATGGATTCCGATGAAATAATGTCGGAGAGATTAAACTGCCTGTGGAAATTGGTCAACATACTTTCAGCGTATCCTTTCACGTGCTCAAAATAGCTACAGGATACAACCTGCTCTTGGGGAGACCGTGGATTCACATGGCTAGAGCCGTCCCTTCGACCCTTCACCAGCAACTCAAATACATCATTAACAATAGCCTAGTCACTGTCAATGCTAAGCCGGAATGTCTTGAACAAGGTGACATACCACTCATCAGCTTTAATTCAGAATTTGAGCCGGTCAGTTTCCATACTTTGGAAGTGAGCAACACTCACTATCATCCTATTGTGGCACCACCTCTGATACCCAATATTTCTACCGAGGTAATATCGACAACTCAAGAGATGATATCATTGGATTATCAACCTGGACAAGGGTTGGGCAAAGATCATCAAGGCATTAAGCGCCCAATTCAAGTTCCCAGTCAAACAAGAATAGTTGGGCTAGGCTATTCTGCTAGTTCCAGTCACAGGAATCCTCATAAACACAAATAGATTCCTTCATCTTCAGCAACACAGCGATTATCTCAATCTACAGATCCTGAGCCTATGCGGTCTCTGGTAAAGGTGCCTGCCCATGTAATGGCTATGTTGTTTCCTAAACCGATACTGGTCAAAGGAAAAGAGGTCCTGATTCCAGATCCTGAAATGGAAGAAAGGAACAGAGATGCAAACAAGACATTGCCAGGCGGTTGTCAAACATAGGCATCATTGTCCATACTAAGGGCATGAATAGAGACACCCTATACAATGATTGTCCAGACATCATGGTCATCATTCACCAGAAGGAGGACGATGACAACCCCTTCATCACTGCTATCCAATAGGACTTCACCCTTGGCAATTGGACCAGCATTCTATGTGTTTGTCGACAAGGGTAAAAAGGGTAGAAACTCCTTCTGCCCAGTAGATAGCAATAACTGCTTACTTTTTCTGTATAATATTAGCAGTTGTTTTGTCATTACATGCTAACACTTTGTATGATTGAACAGTTTCATATATTAAGTGAAAGCATTTTTGTTTCAGGACTCTAAATATAGATGTGCCTAAACTTGCTGATGAGGTGCCTATTCTCCACAAGGACTGTAACTTTGATGTAAAGTTGGACTCAGACTTGATGGAAATATAAGAGGACTATGAGATACCCTAGGAGATCAAAGAATGGGTCGATGAAAAATTCAAGCCAAATCTTGATCAAACCTCCTCTATCAACCTCGAAACCTTAGAAAACCCCATGATAATCCAGATTGGTACAGACCTTACTCCAAACCAAAGGAATGACATGGTTACTCTATTAACCCAATTCCAGGATGTGTTTGCATAGTCTGATGAAGACATGGTGGGTTTGTCCACTGACATTGTCATTCATCGTCTCCCCATCAAAGAGGGATTCAAGCCAGTCAGGCAGAAGCTCAGGCGATTAAAATCGAAGTGGAGTTTAAAGGTTAAAGAAGAAATTGTGAAACAATTTTAAGCTGACATCATCATGGTGTCAACATACCCTGAATGGCTATCCAACATAGTCCCTGTGCCTAAACTGGGAGGAAAGGTGCGAGTTTGCATGGATTACAGGGATCTAAATAAATCTTGCCTTAAAGATAGCTTTCATGTTCCATTTATCCACATCCTCATTGACAATACTGCTCAATACGACATGTACTCCTTTACTGATTGTTTTGCAGGGTACCATCAAATCATGGTTGCTGAAGAGGATCATGAGAAAACTGAATTCATCACACCTTGGGGAACCTTTTGCTATAGACGGTTGTCATTCAGCTTAATCAATGCCGTAGCTACTTATCAGCAGGCCATGATGGCTCTTTTTCATAACTTAATGCATAAAGAGATAGAGATCTATATGGATGACATCATTGTTAAATCCTGAAGGGAAGAAGACCACCTAGACCATCTCAGAAAGCTCTTCAACTGGGTGTGTAAGTAAAATTTGAAGTTGAATCCAGCCAAATGCGCCTTTGGCATTAAATCAGGCAAGTTGCTAGGGTTCCTAGTCAGCCACAAAGGGATTGAGCTGGATCCCACCAAAATCCAGGCCATCACGGAAATGCCCATTCCTTAGACAGAGAAGGAAATACAGGGATTTTTGGGAATGATCAACTTCATCAGCCGATTCATCTCCCAACTCATAGCAACATGTGAGCCCATCTTCAAGCTGTTAAGGAAAAACTCCTCCATGAAATGGAATGATGAGTGTCAGAAAGCCTTCCTTACCATCAAAGAGCAACTAGTCAAAGCTCCTATTTTGGTACCCCCCAGGGATGGTGTTCCCCTATTCATGTACCTGTCCATTAATAACAATGCCATGGGCTGCATGCTGGGATAAAAAGATGATAAAGGCCAAGAGCGAGCTATCTACTACTGTGACGCCCCAGAACAGGTATACATCACCCATCTTGAGTCGCCAGATACATAGTACATAAATTCAAATACAACTTAATTATACAAAAGTCGTGTAAAATACGACAAAACATAGCTGAGAGTTTAAACAAGAATATTGTCATCTAGACAATATCCACACTCAATGGTGTGCTCATTATAATTATTATCACATTATTCTGTAGAATAGTGCGGACTACTAAAGCCATTTATCCTGGACCATCACTTCATTCCCCGACTCGTACCAGCTATATTCTCATTTCCTAAAGAGAACAATGAAAGAAAGGGTGAGCTCAACTAGCCCAGTAAGAAATATTATGACTAAGAAAATATAGAATAAATTATCCTTAGCCTTCAACAGTATAACAACGGATAGAATACAATAGACCACAAGTTTTAGATCAACAACTGCAGCGGAATAAGCAATCCATTAGAAGAGCCAAATATAGAATAAAATATATTATCTTCTATGATTTAAAAAGTTTTTCATCAACTTTATCCCTGAGACTCAGCTTAATAAATAAAATCGAATCATCCCTGCACCATGGCCAAGGATATTCATGTAATCATCAATGGTCATGATTATACCGAATAATCCCTGGTCATAATCATACCAACAACCATCCCATCAATGAACTATGTGCCAATGAGGACTTTTACCACATCATTCGTTACATTATGGTCATGATTATACCGAATAATCCCTGGTCATAATCATACCAAGTCCATCTATGCACGTAAGCCAAAGATGACTTTCATCACAATATAAGCATGGGGATGATGACAATGATATAACCAATAATCAAACGAAATAAAATCCAACGAAATCAAGGATAAATAGTAAAGACTTTAAATTTATCCAGAGTTTAAAAATATCCAAATTGTCAACATGATACTGCTTTGTAGAGTAAAATTCATGAATAATATTCATGTACCAAAAATAATTTGGACAGAAAAGAAATATATTTTTCAGATAAATAGTACCCCGTGAATAGTACACCCGATATGAAAAGTACCCCAAATACCCGAGTGAATGATACTAGAGTGAATAATAATCGGGTGAATAGTAACCGGTGAATAGTAACTCGAGAATAGTACTCCAACACGAAAAGTGCCCCGAATACCCGAGTGAATAATACTAGAGTGAATAGTAATTGGGTGAATAGTAACCTATGAATAGTAACTCGTAACAGAAAAATACCAAAGAAAATGATATTTCATGAGGAGTACAAAAGAAATGATATCCCAGATGAGTATAATAGAATATACGAAACTGCAAATGGATTTTCACCCGCCATGCGGTAATCCACGTAGACAGATCATTTCTACAATTTAATAAAGAATGAATACAAAGGATCATTCACCATGCATGCGGTGATCCACATAGACAGGTTATTCCAACAGAATA
This sequence comes from Panax quinquefolius, assembly GCA_020205615.1. NCBI lineage: Eukaryota > Viridiplantae > Streptophyta > Magnoliopsida > Apiales > Araliaceae > Panax > Panax quinquefolius. The sequence continues at coordinate 58,054,197 of CM035155.1, forward strand.
ATAAAGAATGGAATAACAAAAGAATTCACTATGCATGCGATAGACCACACAGACAGGTTATTCCCAACAAAATAATAAAGAATGGAACCAGGTTATGCGTAATCTGCACAAACAGGATATTCCAATAGAATAATAAAGAATGGAACCATGTCATGCGTAATCTGCACAGACAGGATATTCCGACAAAATAATTAAGAATGGAATAACAACAAAATTCACCAGGCATGCGATAGATCAAGATGCATAAAAGTTATTCAAATGAATAATAAAGAATGGAATAATGTAAGAATTTCACCATGTATGCGGTACTTCTCATAGACAGGTTATTCCAACATAATAATAAAGAATGGAATAACAACCCTTATGAGTATTAAAAGAAAATAACTCTCTTCATGAATATGAAAGAATAATACCCCTTACCTTAGAAGAAACTGGATATTGGAATAGTAAGGTAGCAGACTTCTCTTCTTCTTTCTCTCTATAATAATTACTCTATAGCTTTAGTGAATTGGTGAGAAATGAAGGAAGAATGAGCTTCTATTTATAGGAAAATATAGTTTCGATAATTACACGTTTTGGGGCTCAAAATATTACAGCATAATACCTTCCTCTTTTTCTTTATTTTTAATTTAGTCCTGCAAGTATTATCAAACTTGCACCACCTTCCCTAATAGTAAATAATGTGAATCAATAGTTCAATCATGTGAATCAATAGTTATAATCATGTGAAAATACGAATTACAGTATAGTACCTTCAACTATACCTCTATTTTTATCTTAGTCATGCAAGTATTATCAATCTTGCACCAACTCCCCTAATAGTAAATCATGTGAATCAATAGTACACACATGTGAACACATAGTTATAAGCATGTGAATTAATAGCATTTAATTGCTCATTTATCTGGTTAATTACCCGATTGGTCAATATAACCTCCAGACATTTATTATTATCGAAATAAATGTCGATTTCCACTAACACTGATAATTCCCACACAATGGAATTATCAATTTCATCTTTAATCAACACGAACTTATTCATCCTTAATATTATAACTCAAAATATTTAACAACCAGGTCGTTTCCAGGAAAGTGGGGGCTTTCCAATAAGAATTTCTCCCTATTGGTGCGCAATTAGGTGACCGAACCTCTGCTTGACAGAACTTATAGACATCGTTAATATTACAAATAATAATATTAATAACTTTGTCGTCTCAATTTTTGATTTAATAATATATAAAATATCGACAATAATTGAATCAATAATATGAGAGTTATGATGCAGCAATTACAGTAGCAATAATTGAGTATAACTGAGTGACTTCTTACGTAAGCATCAATAATCAATACCGTGTGCTACTATGCAACCATGCGTATTACTCTACTTTTACTACCGGGTAGTTCAACAGTTTTAACGGTAACACTTTCGCCGTTATTTTTATAAAAAGAGAATTTTGTAATTTTTTTACTACGACAATACATTCGTTGTGGGGTCCACCAATGATTGTGCCATCGTACGAATATTCCCTGTTAAAAAGAATATTCCCCGACCAATTGAATATTATATAACAACTTACATACTTTGCAAAATTTATAAATTTTACCCACAACTATAACATTATATCAAATCCACACCATAATATTCAAAAAAAATATTTTGAGAAATTCAAATCTTTATTCATAAAATTTGGGGTCTCACAACTACCTTAGCAAAAGATTCAGCAGCAGTGAACACAAGTACACTCTGATTGTGAAGACTTGTTGTGCTTTAGCATGGGCTTCCATGAGGTTACAAAATTACCTCCATGGTCACACAACCCATCTCATATCCCGCATGGATCCTCTCAAGTACGTGTTCAGTAAACCCATGTTAAATTATCGGTTGTCTAGATGGCAGTTGATCCTACAACAATTTGACATCGTCTACATGACGCAAAAGTCTATCTAAGGTCAAGGAATTGCGGATCAACTGGCCGCCACACCTTCAGGGGATTTCAAACCCTTGGAAACATATTTCCTCGATGAAGGGATAATGATAGTTCAGCAACACCATCAGTACGATGCACACCAAACATGGAAAATGTATTTTGATGGAGCTTTAAATATGGAAGGTTTTGAAATTTCAAGCGGTTCTAGTAGCTATTAAGGGCTAGTAAGAGATCGTCGTCATTAAATTGCGATTTGTCAGCACCAACAACACAACTGAGTATGAAGGTTGTATCATGGGGCTAAAACTTGCCCAATCAATGGGCATCAGGTGGTTAACTATCTTTGGAGATTCCGAATTGGTAATCAAATAAAGCACCAGAATATATCACACCAAATAGCTATATTTGTTGCCTTACCATAGGCAAGTTATCCAGATGGCTTCGGAGTTTGAAGAAATAACCTTCCTCCATATTTTCCCTGCAAAAGGCTCCAGCCTATGGGAATTACGTTGGAGAAGTATCAGATGAGCTACCTCCCGTCCAACACCCTTGGTATCAGCACATCAAGGAGTATCTACGAGATGCATCTACACCAGCTGAAGTGAGTCCTGCTGAGAAAAAGCGGATCCACCGAATGGCTATGAAATTCTATCTGAGTGGAGATGCACTTTACAAAAGAGATGAAGGACTAGGTCTCCTCAGATGTCTGGACAAGGACCAAGCTCAGAGGCTCATGGATGAAATCCATGGTGGAGTATATGGCCCACACATAAGCGGCCCTCTACTTGTTAAAAAGATGCTTAGAACAGGGCATTACTGGCTCTCTCTCAAGGCTGACTGTGATAATCACGTCAAGAGATGTTACCAATGCCAAAATCATGGAAATGCTATCCACACCCGTCCAAGGGAACTCCACAATATGAGTTTGCCTTGGCCCTTCTCAATGTGGGGAATGGACGTGATCGGGCCCATCGAGCCCAAAACCAGTAAGGGCATCAGTTTTTCTTCACCATGATTGACTACTTCACCAAGTGGGTAGAAGCAGCCTCCTTCCCCAGGGTTACCAAAGAAGTTATCATTGGTTTCATCAAAAACAATGTCATTTATCGATATGGACAACCAAAGGTAATTGTGTCAGACAATTCTAAGAATCTCAACAACAAAATGATGTAGGAGTTATGTAGTAAATTCCACATCAAACATCTCAACTCCGTCATCTACCGTCCAAAGATGAATGGTGTTGTTGAAGTGGCTAATAAGAACATCAAGAAGATTATGCAAAAGATGTTCTCCAATCACAAAGGATGGCCTGACCTATTGCCTCTAACTCTATTAGCGTACAAAACTTCAATGCACACTTCCACTGTGGCAACCCCCTATTCATTAACCTATGGGATGGAAGCAGTGCTCCCCATAGAGGTGGAAATGTAATCCCTCATAGTGTTGATAGACTCTCAGCTGGATGAAGAGCAATGGTTACAAGATTAGTATCACCAATTATATCTAATAGACGAAAGGCGAACCACTGCTATCTTCCATAGTCAGTTATACCAACAAAGGATCGCCAGATCCTACAACAAAAAAGTCCAACTACGGCAGTTTAAACAACATAACTTTGTTTTGAAGAAGATCACTGACAACCAAGATCAATCTAAGGGAAAATTCACCCCAAACTGGGAAGGCCCATTTGTTGTTAAGGAGGTATTGACAGGAGGTGCTCTTAAATTATAGGAAATGGACGACGATGAAATTCCACAGCTCATCAACTTAGACACCGTGAAACGGTGCTATGTCTAAAGTTACCATCAAGAAAACATCCTGGTTTTGGATTACCAGATACCCAATCACTTCAGGTTTTCTAACCATTCACTACATACAACCCTCCTTCATACCTATCTTCCCTATCAGGGACAAACACACTTTTCAAACCAGCAGCCTGGTTTCGGATCATCAGATCCTTCACTCAACTTCGTTTAAAACCTTTCACTCAATTCAGGTTATCCCACTAGGGGTTAAACCTTCACACTTGTAGTTTTGTCCCACCGGGGATAAGACTTTTTCACACCTATAATTTTTCCTATACATGGGATCAAACTTTTCACCTGCAGTTTGTCCTGAACACGGGATTAAACTTTTTCAGCTGCAATCCATCCTGAACATGGGGCGAACTACATCGACTTGATCTCCCCAATACACAAGAGTACGTAGGCAACCATTTTTATGGCCCGGTCACACCACATAAAAAAAACAAAAATAAAATAAACACCTCTACACCCTTCTACACCCTTTCACATACAGCATTGAACCTCTTAAACCAGGTTCGAACTACGCAGACATGATCTCCTCTTTAATAAGAGTACGTAGGTAGCCATTTATGGTTCTGTCTTACCGCCTACCAAAACACAAAAACTTGTCACATGGTACTGGGATCAACCTTCAATCTAACACATTTCATTGGCTTCAAACCAAAGGGATGGAACTAACTGATCTCCCCACATAAATGGGAGAATCGGCGACCATCTAAGTTGCGGTTCAGTCCTCAAAGAGAAACACCAATCCATAAGAGGAGGAACTACCTAGGCTCCCCCATACAAAGGAGTACTTGCGACCATCTGTGGTGCGGTCAACCTCAGAGAGTAAAGCCACACTCCTTTCCATTACTACATATAAAAACCAATCCCAAGACAACAAAGGGTAGGGATACACACAGATCAACGATCCATTCTGAAAGATCCTGAGACATCTCAATGTCCACCCATCAAGGATGAGTTCAGAATACATCAAGACCATAAGTCCTGAAGAAATAGGCAAATATTAAGCAAGTAACAAGGCATAACTAAAAGGGAAGTGAATCAAAATGTTGTTTAATATATACAATATGTACTGTACATGACAAAATGGCTAAGCTAGTATATGTAGGAAAATACAAGCCCATCTACAAATCAGTGTATATGCGAGCTATCAAGTCCAACATGGCATCTCTCTAAGAAGAAGGAGGTAACATTGTGAGCTCCTACCCAAGGGTATCTACACGAGCCAACAAATCCATAGCCAACTGCATGGTAGCACTGTGCCCATCAATATATGTGCTCATCTCTACAACAATAGCAGTATTATGGGACCTCACTGCAGTACTATCTATAATGGCTACATCCCGGGCAGATATAGCGTCATCTTGCTCGACAATCAAAGCATCTCTAGATGATGTAGCCTCATCCCGCTAAGCAATAACGGCGTCTCTATGAGCCAAAGCATCGTCTCTCTCCAATAGAGCGTCATCTCTCCTAGCAAGAGCTGTCAACATCAAGGCCCTAGCCTGATCTCTCTCAAATTTCATCAGATGAAGACTATGCTCTAAATACTGTACTGAATGCGGGGTCACAGTAGCAGTCATACTAGGAGAATCAACAAGAGCTGTTGTCAAACCAGCAAACAGCTCCTCCTCTACGGGAGAATCAACGTCCTCTGTGGGCTATCCACTATCAGAATCAATCCCCAGCACTATGGATACAACCACGGCCGATGCATTCTTTATCTCCATCCATGCAGAATACTTTGTCGAACAGCCCGGATGGCTAATAGAACACTCCGCTAGTTCACGCAGATCCCAACAGGTATACACCCTGGATCTATCCTCTGCTAACAAGTGGCGAGAAGCCAAGCGCTGACCCAATGCCACCACAAAAGGATGAACATCCTGAAATTGGTCGAACTATGACATCACAGCCAGTGGGTGGTAAGTAGTCATCCCCCTCAAACCAGCCAGAGGGAGATAATCCATGCTGGGAGCATGAGTAATGAAGCTATAGGGTGAACTGAGCCCTGTACATAGCAAAATGTCAAACGGATCTCTGATCCCTGCTAAGAACGCCGACTAGGATATAGCATCTGTATACTTCGTTGGCTGAAAGGAGTAAGACATGGCTATCTCATGGGAAAAGCAGTACCCATATCATCAGAATGTGTCAATCGATCTCAAGGGTGACATGAAACACACATACAACATGACCGAACTTCCTATGAATACCCCTGCAGGATAGGTACGACAATATTTGGTGGATCTCAATGTCTCTGTCACATCGACACAATGGTATGACCCTCCTTGAGAGCTCTCACTGCCATGGCAACACCGATATCCTGCTCATCCATATACAGTGGCATGTACACATAAGCCACCACACACATCATGAGTACATCTACTCTAGCAACACGCCACTGATCCTCCGACGTGGTGAAATCCCCGGAGCGCCGTCCATAAATGTCCACTGAGCCAAATATGTCTATCAAAAAATGCTGGGACACCACATGGCCGTATGTAATCTCATCCTGTACTACTCAACGCCTCAGCCCAGTGAAGGTCATAAACTGCCGGCTCATATCACCGATAGCCATCCAAGTGCAAGGCTTGTCCAATGGCAAAGCCATCAACCGCTCATACTCCTCTAAGGTGGGAGTCAACTCCTGGGTCCCAAACCAGAAAACCTACCTCTTCGGTACCCAATGCTCCAGCATACCATCTACAAAGCCCACAGGGACCTGGAACATCAGGAGGGTCATGGAATGCTGTAATAACTGATCTACGGTCGCCCGATCTGGAGGTGACAAACTATCATGCCACGACCTCAGACGGGAGACTACCAATACTGTTGGGTTGTGATCAATGTGGCTAACTGTCGAAGAAGACATTTGTGTGGGCCATATCATAAGACCATCCAGGGTCAATGCTGAATATCTCTAGACATACATATGCATAACATATTACATGTATGATCAACAATAAATGGCAATATGATGTAGGGAATAATAGTACATACATTCCTAAGTACATCATCATCTAATACATCATCTATGTACAACTAAAAATATAGGGAAATGGGGTACATCAACCCAGTATCTAACATGGGCCTATAAAAAAATATAGCGAGAATACACATTAGAAGAAGACAATGGTGTCGATGTCCACATCATCAATCCTGTCCACCTGATGTAACTCCTCCTGAGTCACTGGATCGCTATCAAGAGGGATGTTAGGCCTATATAATAGAGGATCTGAACAGGCAAAACCATATGGGTCACCTGAAGTGCCAGCCCTAGAGCTGGAAGGATCAAAAGTATCTGCCTCTGAAGGATCTCTACCCAAGTGCCGGATAAAAAAATGTGCCCGGTCCAACTGTCGGGTCAAACTGTCAATCTGTGTCAAATAAGTCAGATCTCAAACACAAGCCATCCAATTTGTCATCATCACAAATCCAGGAACCATATCCCCCATGAACTGAGTTGCGCGGGTCTAGGATCTAATGGTACGAGGAGACCACCAGCGATGGAACACATCACGAGTACACGAACCCTCTGATAGTGTAAAGTCGTCAACGCCCATCAATGGGATATCATTGATAAACGACTGTGACACAAGCCAATAACGCCTGGCAGGAGGCAAGAACGGTACACGAATCTCCCATGTAGTGCTCCTAATAGCACGCTCTCCTAAATAAAGCTCCCATCCTCCATCTGTGAAGAGAGGAATCCTACGGGTGGATATCACGTACTCAACACCAGTCGGGTACCCATCCTCAAACCCAACGGTTAAATGTTCCCCAAAATAGGGAATCCAAGTGATAGCATCAGCTGTCAATAACTCCAACTGTAGACGACAATGGGTGAAACCCTCAGCTACTGGAACCTCCACCAGTATGGAGTAATGCCATAGCCGTCCTCGTGGATAGGTATCTAAACCTAACACACTCACATGTCGCAAACATGAGAGCCTCTCATAGGCCTAGAACTGCCAACACAAAGGAAAACATCTGATGTCAGTCAACACTCTTAACCTGTACATGAGAAATCAAAAGAGAAATACTCACCAGCAGAAATAGGTAAAATCCTAGCCAAGCCTCCATCAAGCCCTGTGAACGAATACGTATGCCCCTGAGGAAATAGGCAAAGGTATAATAACCCCAGGCATACTCTCTAATATGGTCCACATCTCGTGTGACGCTGACCAAAACGAATGACACTGTGGAAGAGTTATCCGCTATAAAGCAGCCTCTAATGATTATCAGGAACAATCACCGAAGAATATGATCCTTGACTCTCATAGCAATGGGTATGGGCTCACTCAGTAGCCCATTCATAGCATTTATGCTCAAAGAACCTGTACGAACTATCCTGCCCTTGAGCGCCTCAGCCAGGACTCCTAGTAAGGATCTAACAGTAGTCGGGGTAATGTTCGCCATACAAGGCACTGCCGCCCCTTCAAACTCCATACCTATGATAAACCGCCAATCTTTAGGCGTCATCATCACCTCACAGTCTAACAAATGGAGAGACCGAGTCTGGTGAAACCAGCGCTCAGACAAGGCCCTGGGATAACCCCAGGGACAATGATGGGGGAGGATGGAAAAGAACGCCTCGAAGCCCCAGCCATGCAAAATCACTCGATAATCAGGATGTAAAGCCTGATATATAGAGTGAATGCTGAACCAGTTCCCTCGAGGTTGTGTAAAGTCGGGAACCTACATCACAAAGCAGATCAACATCAGAATCCTTGCTTCTCATCAATAGGAAAAAGGAAGATTAAATCCATCTTTTACCTCGTTTGTATGCAAGTAAATCGAGGGGTGTCAACTCAAATCACCTAGAAGCTCTAGGATCATCACCTAAATGCATGGGAAATCCCTATGGGGAATATGAGCAGAAGAAGCGGGGTCCGCAATTGGTGCATCCTCCTCTTCGTCCTCAACATCCGGTACATCAACCCGGATAAGACGGATCACCGCCTCTACCAGACAATGAGGCTGTCTAACTGAATGGGGTCGAGGCACATCGAAAGCCCTCCTCCACAAATCTGAAGTGTTCCTGTAGAAACTACTCAGCTGATCCGGATCCATATATCTGGACACAATTCTCTAAATCACCTCAGAAAGGGTGTAGTAAACTCTAACCTGGAGCTTTTCAAATGCATTTTATGACTATATGCATGCATAACTTTAACATACGCCTACAGTAGAGTTAAAAATGCATTACTACCCAATGCCTACATTTTGGAAAATTTTTGTCAGTCTCCTTTGTAAACAGGACTATCCACATGCACATAGGCATGACTAGGTGGGCATTCAGTAACGCACCTACCCATAGTCATAAACATCCTATATCCATAACAATATCAAAGTCATAATCTGTAAGGGTAACCTAATTACCAGGATTACTTTGCTTTACCACCTTTGCTTATTTGTCCTCAAATAGGATAAGAAATAGCAAAAAAATGGTGTCTATTTGACCGTTTCAAAAGTTAAATTTTTCAACATCATTATGTTCAGCATGGTTAAATACTTACATTTACTATGTTGAATATTTTTAATCAAGTCATATGAGTGTGCATATTCACTACTACGTGTTTAGAAGCATTTCATGTGATAACTCATTTTCCTACGGATAAAAACTGGAAAAGAAGACATGCATATGTTACCAGGGAAGTGTAGAACACTTGTACGGTGATAGATTTTGCAGAAAGCCGCCCGAACTCAGCAGATCTGAAGAAGAGCTCTCGGATTCTTTGTGTGGCACAACTTGAAAATGACTTATAAAAGCACCAAGTGCCTTAAAGCCACCCACGGCTGGCCACAAGTGTACTTGCAGCTCCCCTGGGTTGGTCCCACCCCTCTGGCTCGGTCCAATTTGAGTTGCAAAGGAGGTCTCACAAGTTGAAAAAGTCAAATCAGGAAAAAAGATGTTACACGATTGAGCGAAAAAGCCTGAAATCCTGGTTTTCAGATACCAAACTGCAGGTCTACATATCTCTCATTACTATTCGCCCAGACGTAGGGTTTACTATACCGATGATCATAATTGTTGCAAACTACACTCGGCAATGCCTCACGAAGGTCTGATGCCATCATTCTGGGGTCGTAACTCCAAAACATTTTCCCCCAGTGGAAACTTTATCCAATTCATCTGTTGATGCACACATCAACGAAGGTCAAGAAGCCTCGACATTATCCCCAGCAAGGATTTCATCTGTTGATGTACATTTCAGCGAGGGTCAGGCAGCCCTGACAATATAAACTATTGGCAGTAACTCCGATAGAGTGGTGGTGGGACCTGGCGATTCAAACCAAGGAAGACCATCCTCATCGAGGAGGACCGATGATGGAATATGTTATACAAGTTTTCCTCGGACAAAATAAATCCCCACAGGTATCTCGTACATGAGAGGTACATTCTCAGTGGAAAATCTGCATTAAGGATTAAGGACTTTGGTGATAACCCCAACATTAATATCCTAGAATTTCCTGAGAACTTTGGAATACACAACCAAGCAGTTCATCAGGATCATCAGTGATAACTCTAGTCCCCATCAGAAGTCGTGGGAGGAAACAATCATCACGTCCTATTGGAAAATGGTCCAACAAACCACATATATCATGCATATACATCATGATGTAGTACATTGCATCATTGATTATCTTGTCACATTTCAAGTGTCTAGTAATCTTTATCATATCCATGCCATTACATTGCATCTGTAGACACTCAAAATTTTTACATTCCTGTTACTAACGTTGCAAGAGGGCAGAATCATTTTTTAGAGATAACCCTGGAGGATAAAGCAGTTCTAATTCCAGAGACAACCGCGGGAGTTTTAGTTCAAACACGGAGATAACCCCGAGGAATGCAGTGCAAATTCCATAGACAACCCCAGAATCATCAATTTTCCATCTCAGAGACAACCCCAAGATACTCAATTCAAGTCTCAGAGATAACCCCAGGATTTTCAGTTTTAACCTCAGAGACAACCCCGAGGAATGCAATTGCAGATCTGGAGATAACCCCAAAAATGCTCATTTCAACTCCTTGCAGTCAGCTTCAACCTCGGAGATAACCCCGAGGCACTTAGTTCCAATCCTGGAGACAACCCCGAGAGGTCAGGCATAGCTCAGAGACAACCCTGAGGACATTCAGCACCTACAACAGCCCAATCTCAGAGATAACCCTGAGCAACGACTACTACATCATCCCAAACCGGAGATAACCTTGGTGAGGGGCAAAATCATCATTTTTCCACCTTGATCCCATATTTCACTATCTCAACAACATTTCAACAAACATACTACACAGAAGTGTCCTACAAGAACCATAGCTCAAATCCTAAGTGACTACTACACAAGACAGCACATCGGATGGAATTTGAATACCCGAAGATCTAAGCATGGTCATATCTTCCCGACTTCATACAACCTCTTATCCTATGTCATTGTGTAGCTCTCGACAATAGCATTCTGGAAAGGTATCATACGCCTTAATCGGATGCCCAGATTGAAAGTTATGAAGGTTCGAGAAGACAATGTGTTGCATACATGCACGTACTTCGACACGGTAGGGCCCACGGAGCCCGGGGGTACCCCGGGTAGTCACAAGTACACCTGCGAATCTCCCTCTATAAATAGAGGGCTTGGGGTGGCCATTTTGAAGAAAAAAAGGCGAGGAAGCCCTGTCCATTTTGCTTTGTACACACTATAAACTGAGTGCTTTCTCATTTTAAACACTTATGAGCTTGTATTTTGCTATATTTTACCGGTGGAAATCGAGTGTTCATTCAATTAAAGCCATTTGAAGTCTTCTTAGCAGCCCACTGTAAGACTTCTTACATTTCTTAAAGCCTTTCTACACTTTTTACACACATAGTTATTCACGTTGAGAGTCGTGTTATGTACGTATGCCCGAACTTCGGTCCGTTGCTTTTTATTTCCATTGTATATATATACATATATATATATATATTTGTACTAACATCATCGATTTATGCCATGATTGAGCCTAGATTCACATCCAAATCGTTTATTGCTTATATATATATATATATATATATATATAAGAGCCAAGTTGTTTCTTTTAGTTACCGGTAAGATCTCAGTAATCTTTTGTCTACTCCGTTTTCAAAATTCTCTTTCCTCTTTTTTTGAAGTCACCTAGCTTACTGTAGAATACCTTGTTCGTGTCTAACCTTTGTAAGTCTCTTGGGTGAGCAGTGTCTGTTTATAGAACATAGGTATGTGTCTACTTAAGGTAAGAGGGTATCCACGAAAGAACAATGAGTAAAACTTATTTTTGAATCTGGTAAAGGATGAATAGATTGTTTAGATCTAACTCCACAGCTAGTAACAGGTCAGCTTTGCCTCCTGTCCCTGACATAGTTAACCAAGAGGAACATAGTTATGAAAACGTTAGACAAGCTTTGCACGATTGGAATATACCAAGAGTCTCTCCTAGAAAAATTTATCAGTCAACCTTTTTGGATAATTTCAAAACAGATTACAATGTAAAAATAGTTGAAAAAGTTTATGCCATTAACAAAGAATATGAAAATTGTAGTCTTTTATCTCCTGATGTTATTAAAAAATATAGGAAGAAAGGTTATAATTTTATCCATATTGGTCTTGTTCAAGTTGCAGTTAAACCACTAAACATTAAAGGAATCAATTCATGCATCTACCTCTGCTTCAGAGATGATAGATTCCTGAATTATCATCTGAGTATAATTGGCGTTATGGAATCAAGTTTCCATAATGGACCTGTCCATTTCAATTTCTTTCCTAATTTCACATTAAGCCTAAGTGATCACCATTTATTAAAAGCTTTAACTTTAAACATTAAAACTGCTGGTGAAATTACTCAAATGATCGAAGGTTCTCAGCCCATAGCTTTGATTATAGGATTTATTATAAGAACATGAAAACGAACTTAAACGATCATGCTCTTAATAAAAGTCCTAAAGATCAAATTGTTTTAATTCAAAGTTCAACTAGTGATGCTAATGTTCATATCCCAAGAACCATCCTCTGGAAAGACATTACGTTACCTAGTAAATGGGCTTTACCCAGTGAAATACCTCAGCAACCTGTAGTTAACAACTTATTTAATGTTGAAAATGTTAGATAATTTTCTGATGGAACAGTCAAAATAAGTTTTGAACGCACCTTATGTTCATACTAGAAGAGATACTGAAGTACTTAGTAACCCTTCTATTAGGGATATAAAAATGAAAGATATCCTAGATCATGGTCAGACTAGTCACCCTTGTTATACTCAAAATGACCCTGTAGAAGAATAAGGTTCTTCTTCTCCTACCCCTTCCGAGTTTCATACTCAATCAGATTTTGAAGTTCCTATTAATAACCAACTAAGAGTCATTAAAAAGGAATTCAAATTAGATTGGGATAATCTCGTTAAAGATTCTAATTCCAAGTCTAATAAAGAAAAAAGACATTCATTTCATTCTAATCACCCATCTAATAAAGAACGAGATAAAATTGTTAATAGATAGAAGCAATTTATCATTAATGAGCAGTTAAACATTACTTTATACGATTGGTATGACCAATATTAAGGTAAATGTAATGTAATAACCAAAACCCAGTGGATTAAAGAAGATAAATCAAAAGTTTCTTTAAGTCATCCCCTCTTGAAACTGTCCTCATTCCAGTTAAAAACATGTCTGTTGTGGCCAATCCTTTTAAGATTGCAGATGGTAATAAAGATGATAAAAAGATTATTGAACAATTAAATTTCAGTAATCAGTATCTAGCAACTGTAAGTAAACAGCTAGATAGAATTGAAGAAAAATTTGAAGAAACTATTGTTAAAAAACCCGATTCAAAAATTGAACAACCTTTGTTGAAATTACCAGAAAATAGAAGTAAATTAGGATTACCCAAAAAAGTTGGTGAACTTACCCGAGAAATTGATAAGTTATTTAAAAAATTAAAAACTGGACCTGAAACAAGTGGCACTCTAGCTATCATTGATGAAGTAGAAACTGACGATGAAAGCAATAGCCAGTCGGATCATTCTGATACTATTTCAGTCCCAAATTTTAATGATCAGTTAAACAAATTAACAATTAATAACACTAATATAACCAGGAATTGGTATTCTAGACCTACTCCTCCGGATCTACAGTTCAAGAGAGAAATCTAGATAAACAATTCTCTATTTCATTTAATAAAATTTATGAATGGAACATAGATGGTTTCAGTGAACATGAAATTTTAAACAAGTTAAATCATATGTCTATGGTAGCTAATAGCCATATAACTAAATTCAACAATCTGACCCAGCCAGACATTGTTGAGTTAATAGCTAGTGGATTTACGGGTATTCTTAGATCTTGGTTGGAAAAACATCTAACAAATAACACTAGGTTATCAATTATCCATGCTGTACAATTAGATGATGACGGAAACCCTATCTTCGATGAAGATGTTGGAGTTGGTCCGTCTGATGGAGTTAATACTTTAATTTTTTACCATAATTAAATATTTTGTTAGAACTTATAGTAATATCACTGAGAGAATTCACGATCAATTAAGTAACCTCTCTTGTCCCACTCTAAGTGATTTTAGGTGGTACAAAGATGTATTTACTTCTCGTGTTATAATGCGTAATGATAGCAATAAACCATTCTGGAAAGAAAAATTCGTTAATGGTTTACCTTCATTATTTGCTCATAAGGTTCGTGAAGAATTAAGTAAAAATTTAGGATATATTGATTATGATAATCTAACTTATGGTGACATAATCAGTTATATTCAAAAAATTGGGTTGAAAATGTGCATTAATTTTAAATTAGCTAAGCAAGCTAGTAAAGATAAAAATAAAGCTAAGTATGAGTTAGGAACCTTCTGTGAACAATATGGTTTACCTCATGTTGCTCCCTCTAGAAGGAAGCACAAGCACAAACATGTTGACTCTCATAAAAGTCACCGACGTCATAAACAAAAATGCAGTCATAAAAAAGATAAAAATCAAGATGATTATTATACCAAACCTAAACCCACAAGTAAAAAATACAATAGAAACTCTAAAAAATTTGATAAAAGTAAAGTTGTTTGCCACAATTGTGGGCAGAAAGGGCACTACAAAAATGAGTGCAAAATAAAACAAAAATTATCTCAGTTAAATATTTCAATTGAAGATACTGAACAACTATTAGAATTAATGAGGATAGAGAACAACGTCAGTAATGATGAAGGTTTTGATATTCCTTATTCCTCTAATAACAGTACTAGTAACAATGAAACAGATAGTAACAATGAAGAAGTTACTATTTGTGCTTATAATTGCAACGAAAAATATTGCAATAAAAGATTAAATGTAATTACCTAAGAAGATAAAGAAAGCTCTTTGTTAATTGTTCTGATTAGTAAAAATTTTGATCCTGATCGAAAGGTTCAATACACTAAACAGTTAAAAGATTTGTTAACTAAAGATAATAGAATTAAAGACAAAATTATTAAAGCTAAAGAAAAACCAATATTTAGCCTTAATAAAACCCTTGAGAGATTAAAAGCTATGGTAAAAGAAGTTACCCTTCTAGAATTAAATCAAGAAGTTAATAAACTAAAAGGAGAGATTTCTAACTTAAAGTTGGAAGTTTCTAACTTAAGAAAAGAATTTGATGATAAAAAATATGACCTTCAAGTTCATGATTCCTCTTCTAGTGATGAAGATCACGATGAACCAGAGTCATCGGGAACTAAAGAAATGCCAGATCTCTTTGTTTAGGGTCTTTTTCTTAAAAGAATTAAAGATATTACCATTCAAAAATGGTATATCTCCATTAACTTGGTTGTTGATAAAACCTTTTCGATACAACTTCCTGCCTTAGTTGATACAGGCGCGGATCTAAATTGTATTCAGGAAGGTTTAATCCCGACCAAATACTACAAGAAAACTAGCAAAAAATTGAATTCAGCTAATGGTAGTCAAATGGAAATAAAATATAAACTACCTAGAGTTCATATTTGTCAAGATAGTATGTGTTTTAAAACATCATTTGTTTTAATCCGTAATCTTACAGATAAGATCATCTTAGGGTTACCGTTTATATATTTATTATATCCTTTTACTACCAGTAATGAAGGACTGAGTTGTAGACATTTAGGAAAAAGAATAACATTTAAATTTCTTATTAAACCCAAAGAGAGAGATTTAAGATTTATTCAAGATGAATCTATCTCTAAATCTTTGAATTTGTTAAGTTGCAAATCTATAAATTTAAATTTCTTAAAGGAAGAAATTAAATATAAACATATTGAAGAACAGCTTAAAAACCAAGTTGTTCAGGAAAAGATTGAAGAGTTAAAACCTATTTAAAGGACAACCTTTGTTCTGATTCTCCTAATGCCTTTTGGCATCAAAAAAAATACGTTGTAAGGCTTCCTTACGCTAAGGAGTTCAAAGAACATTTGATTCCTACTGATGCCAGGCCAATACAAATGAATCATGAACAAATGCAGTTATATAAAACAAAAATTAATGATCTTTTTAGTAAAGGATTAATTAAACCTAGTAAATCTCTATGGTCATGTCCCGCCTTTTATGTCAACAACGAAGCAGAAAAGGAGAGATGTGTTCCCATCTATTTATCAACTACAAGCCATTAAACAAGGTCTTAGAATGGATTAGGTATCCTCTACCTAATAAAGAAGACCTCATAAATAGATTAAGCAATGCCACTATCTTCAGTAAGTTTGACCTTAAATCTGGTTTCTGGCAAGTTGCCATTCACCCCGATGGTAGGTATAAAACAACCTTTACTACCCCATTTGGTCATTATGAATGGAATGTTCAGGCATTCGGTTTAAAAAATACCCCCAGTGAATTTCAGAATATCCTCAAAGACATTTTGAATCCTTTCAGTCATTTTATCGTCGTTTACATTGATGATATTCTCATTTTTTCCAAATCCATTGAAGAACACATTAAACATTTAAAATCATTCTTCAAAACAGTTAAAGATAATGGACTTGTTCTATCCCCTTCCAAATGCAGTTTATTTCAAGCTATAGTTCGGTTTCTTGGTCTTAATATTTATCAAGAACTTATTCAGCCTATTAATAGAGCTATTCAATTCGCTGACAGATTTCTTGATAAGATCACCAATAAAACCCAACTTAAGAGATTTTTTGGCTCACTCAATTATATTGGCAAGTTCTATAAAAATCTCAGGAAGATTTGCAAACCTATCTTTCAGCGTTTGCAAGACAATCCGCCCCCTTGGACTAACATCCACACTTCTGTCGTCCAGCAAGTTAAAAAATATGTTAAGGCCTTGCCTTGCCTTGGCATCTCCAACAATTTAGCCTTTAAAATTGTTGAAATTGATGCCTCAGATATAGGATTCAGAGGTATCCTCAAGCAAAAACTAACCCTTAATTCTCTTCAACAAATTGTTCATTTTCATTCTGGTGCATGAAATAGTACACAGTTAAATTACAGCACTATTAAAAAAGAAATACTTTCTTTAGTTTTATGTATTAACAAATTCAAAAGTGACTTATTAAATCAAAATTTTTTGGTTTGTATTGATTGTAAATCTGCAAAATATGTTTTAGAAAAGGATGTAGAAAATATAGCCTCTAAACATTCTTTTGCAAGATTAAAAGTAGTAATAATTAAAGCCCTATTGAGTATTTTTTATTTTGAAATTGAATATATTAAAGGAAGTAATAATTCCATTCCTGATTTTCTCATTCAGGAATTCATTAACACAGGTACCGTTCAACCAAAATGAGCATCCGAGGAGCATCATCTTCTCGTGGTCCGGGTCGCCCTTCAGGCCCAAATAATCAGTCAAAAGGAACCTTAGTTCCTTATCCAGTCAATCCAGTTCCTAAACCTAACCCAGTTAATAGGTTCTATGTCATTGGCTCTATCCCCAAGCCCTATAGTTCAGCTTTAACCAGTAACCCTAAACAAGTTGATCCTTTCTGTAGTCAAACTAAGGACACTTCTTCAAATCCCAGTCACCCTTCCTCTGATTACATGCTCAGATGGAATAATCACTTATTTCATATAGAACCTCATATGCAACCAAAAAATGACCCTATTAAACTAGCTTCCCAGTATTTTCCTACTGGATGGCACTTCGTTCCCCTTACTCCTTATAAATCCCTTGTGTATTATAAGGATATTCTCATTGAAACCGAGTCAATCTTCATTAAACCTATTTATGCTAATAATGATAAATCTAAAGACCTCTATCATTCCCTAAACATTAAACAGTTCATTCAGATGACTGACTGGGGAAATCATCCCTCTCATCTTAAATAGCTCTCTAATCAAGATAACTCTTTCTATTATTTTGATTATATGGAATCTTGGAATAAGATCTTCCTTTATCAGAATGAATCAAATAGTCACTCGTGGTTCTTATAATTCGACCACAAATTTAAAAGTCAGATCTCTTTTTGGTTCACTCTTTGGTGGTCGAGGTTTGGTTCGACTTTCAATCTCCTTCCTGATCTTTACAGGTTCAACTCAGTCATTTTTGTAATCACAGTAAACATCAACCAAATAATGATGGTATCCCTATTATTCTTCAGTTTGTAAGTAAATATAAAGTTCCCAGGATTCTTAAATGGCAATACGACATTCAAACTCCAATTAAAGTGACAGATTTTCAGTCTCAAGAATATAGTCATTTGGTATCTTGTACCACCGTTTCACCAATTCCTTATGTCTCCCGGCAATTCTTTATCAAATGGTGGGATAAGTTTGATGTTAATAGAATTGTTGGTCAGGTTCAGAAGGAATTTCTTACAGTCCCTCTCCCAGTTCTACCAATTACATCTATTCCAGCTAAAGATTCTACCAGTAAATCAAGAGAGTCTAGAGTCAGTCTGACTGGTTCATCTTGTTCCCGTGGCAATTCTAATATTAAAAATTGCTCCAGTAAAGAATTAAAGTTAATAGCCCAAGCCTTGCATGACAGAATTGATGAGTAACATGAAGAAGCCTCTGCATATTCTTCATCCTCTTCCAGAAACGCTTCTACCAGTAAATTTGATAAAGATGATGACCCATATGGCATAATCGACCTGCAAGATGCTCAGGACCCATTTGCATGACATCTAAGTTAATTATTGCCCCTGATCAGTTAAGAGATGCTCTTCCACCAAAAGCAGTCCTCTACCACATGCGTATGTTCCTGCTTTTCCACCAAAAGCATCCTCCAAGTCAAAAGTTTCGGCCACTTTGTCAAAAGTTGCCAAAAGCGTCCATGCATAGTAAAAAAGTTAGTACTGTTTTACTGTTCATCAATAGTAATTATTGTCTGCAATCATTTACTTTCTGTAATAGTAACTTTGTAACAGTTCTTTCTTTATTCTATAAAAGGAACTTGAACTTAGTTAATAAGGCAGACTTAGAAACACTAAGAGCTCCTTCTCTGACAAATCTTTAGACTCTGTTCTCCCTTCTCTTCATCTACCATTCTTAATGTTCTAAGTAAACTTGTAAGTCACTTTTATTTTTATGTTTTGTAAATAATTGAAGTTATCAATAAAATTATTATGTTTTAGTAATTAAATTGTGTTGTTTATATGCACCACTCAGTTCTTCTTTTATCTTCTTCTATATTCGTGTTTCAGCTTCAAATGGTATATATATATATATATATATATATATATATATATATATATATATATATATATATATATATATATTTAAATTTCTATCAGGCCTGGAGTTTACTTCGTGGCCATTTACTACTTTATTTACATTTCTATAAGGCCTGGAGTTTATTTCGTGGCCTTTTACTGCTTTATTTACATTTTGTCCCACCTGGAGTTTACTTCATGACAGTTGATCATTTCTATATATATATTTACCGCTTTTATATATTTACATTAAGTCCCGCCTGGAGTTTACTTTGTGGCGGTTGGTCGTCTTTATATATATTTACAGCTTTTGTATATTTACATTTCCAATCCCCCATGGAGTTTACTCCGTGGTGGTTGATCGTTCATATATATATATATATAACTTTTATATATATAACTGCTTACAACTTTCATATAAACTGCAACATCATGTGAGCCTAGGAATTATGTGATCACAGATTCAGTCTCCTGAATTTAGATTCGGTTCCCGTGATGGACATTTTCAGTTGTAATCAGGTTGTAAATTATTCACGGTGTTTGAATTTCTTAGATGGCTCTCATACCCACAAGGAATTCGGCACTGCTATGTATCTTATTTTCTCAAAGAAGCCTCGCATCTTGAAAATAAAAGCAATCAAGCTGAATACATAATAAAATTGAAGTATCAAAGGCCTTAATTACTATTGAGCATAAGGGTTTGAAAAACCTCTTTTATAAAACATCACTGTTATATCTTGTTAAAACTGAACTTTTATACAAAATTCAAACCCTTTATATATAGGTGCAAACGAGGCATACACTACTTCTAGATAATTGCACATTAACCCCCACACACACACACACATTCATATAACAGTTTAATTAAAAAGTGGTGGTCAACGTGGTAACACAGATGTCGGGGGGTGTTTAACACCTTCCCTTCGCATAATCAAGCCCCCGGACCCTAATGAATCTCGGTTTCAAATACCAGTTAAGCAGTGTTACATCACTAGGTCAATGTGCAAACCTTTTCTCGGTTGAGTTGGTGCAACCATTTAAAAATACCAACTGGCGACTCTTACAGTCCAATCGTCGATAAATACATGTCAGACCTTTTCACAACTTGTTTTTTCAAATAAATCTCACCTAACATGAGAACATAAAAAAGACAAGAACAAAAAAAGGGACAATAAAAATCCCGACGTCGACATTTCCCACTTAATCCAAATATTACAAAATTATAATCTCATTATAATTTTATTTAATAATTTATTATATCACTTTAATTATTAAATTAAAACAGCAATATAGCAATTCATGTAATCTTTAACAACTCTCTAACTATTAAATTAAATTAGAGTTTTATCTAATAAATTTAATTATGAAATATCTACTAACAACAACCACATCAATAAAATGTTTATTTATATTAATAAATATTTTAAATTACAAATAAAATCTTGGATTGTTACATCCTTCCCTCCTTACAATAATTCTATACCCAGAATCATAACTCAAACAATTCATTCGTCACATTCTTCCCTCCTTACAAAGATTTTGTCCCCAGAATTGAAGACACATATTAAACAAATAACTCATGGTAGTTCTTCATCATTTCATCTTCTAGTTCACACGTAGCCTCTTTGACCTTGAGGTTTCTATTAGGTTTGTAATATTCATGAATGCAATCAAATGCACAAAGTAAGCGGAAATGTGGTAAAATAGAGTTTTAAAATTTTTACAAACCATATACTCGGATCATCCTTTATGCACAATTATTAATTAAACGAAAAGATATGAAGAACAAGAATCATACCCTTGAAGATTCGAGCTTTCTCGAGTACAAGTTCACCTCCAATCCTTTCACGTTCAACTTGAATCCACTGGGTTTGGTTCCTTCATTTGATCAACGTTAGCCACCCAAGTGTTTGGCCTCTAGAGGTGATCCACCAAGAAAGAATAAAGATTCAAGAAGATGCATGGGTGTTTGGCAAAACCCTAGTTTTTCT
This sequence comes from Panax quinquefolius, assembly GCA_020205615.1. Taxonomy (NCBI): domain Eukaryota; kingdom Viridiplantae; phylum Streptophyta; class Magnoliopsida; order Apiales; family Araliaceae; genus Panax; species Panax quinquefolius. Next base: position 58,075,554 of record CM035155.1, read on the forward strand.
GTTTCTCATAGAAAAGGAGCGTACTCTCCAATAATTGAAATCACGTATATTGTGAAAAAGTCAACAACCCTCTCACCCATAATAAGATTCCTCTTATTTATAGATGTGGGCAATTGGGTTTTATTTTAATTAATTAAATTTCTTTAATTAATTAGGCTCCCAATCATATTAGGAATAATTAATTAAAATCTTTGAATTAATTTGCCTCCTAATCTTATTAGGAATATATAAGAGTACTTTTATTAATTAATTTTCAAACTCCTTTAGGAATTAAATAATAATAGTAATAATAATAATAATAATAATAAGACTCTCTTATTAATTTATATTTAATATTTCCAAAATATTAAATAATAATATTAAGCTATTTAATTTATTCTATCACCATAGATTAAATTAAATATACTTATCTTATTATTACGATTATGCCATTTGCTTCTTAAATAATTATTCTTCTTTTTATGGTGTGACCCTTTAGGTTCTCCATATTAAATCGGTTGTGAATAAATCAATTATAACAATTCTAATCTTATTTAAATAAATAAATTAAAATATTAATTTATTTAAATAAATAATTTATTCTACAATAGGGATAAGCCTCCCTAGCAATTAACGACTTTCCAGATAATATAGATTTTAACATTAATCATAAAGAACATTTGAGTAAATAGTTACCGTACAATTCAATCCTTCTACCATACAATGTCCCAATTAAATATAAGACATGGAATTACTGTCAAGTCTTATTTTATTTAATTATATGTATTTCGACTCTTAAATGCACAACTCAAATAATGCAAATTAGAAACTCCTTTCTAATTTCATTCCTTAACGCCAAGGACTCTTTGGGTTGTCATTTATCGAATCACACAGACATTTCTCTTCTTTTACTAGAAGTGGTAGATTCTTTATTGATCATACATTATCTCCATGTACAACTTATTATACCCAAACATACCCTTTGATATACCCTAAGGGTCTTAAGGAATAAGTCAAAGTATAACTCATCATACACAAGATACTATGATGATCTCAAGTCCAATGATCACTTGTACTACAATAACTACAGGAATTCCTATTGACAGGCAAGTAAAACTCCATTAGGTATTCCTTAGCGAGCCACGTTCAGTGAACTTATTCTCTAATAAGCACCTACATACTTTCTTTAGTGTCTCCACACAAATAATCATGAGATCAATCATCCTCATCCAATGAACAAGCAACGTATGTACTAATCTATCTGGATTCACTAATCCCCAATTTAGTAATCCAACGATTGGGAACTATTTTAGTTTTAAGCTTTCTAAGAATTTAGATCTCATTAGAATGATCATCATCATTATTCTAAAAGCATTGCTTAAAACTATGGGTTTATCACATATTATAAAACAGCATCATGTAGATAATTAAAAACCTTTAATAAATTAATAATTTTTATTAATAAATGTATAAGATTGTTACAAAGTATATGCTTTATCATCAAACATGATTGGCTTGTCTGCATACTACTTTCAATCTCCCACTTGCACTAAAGCCAATCGTTATGGTATCTCATACTCTTCTTCTCTAAGTGACGATTATCCTGCTGTTGGATAACCTTCAGTAAATGGATATTTAATGTTGCTCTTGAGAGTCCATTATCTCTATAGTGATTTTCCATCTTTCAATGATACTTATAATCAAGTGAAAGTTCCACAACACATGTTTAGATCCAAGATGAGACTTAGGAATTATTCCTAGTTCTGTAATGAACTTTTCTTCTAAACAATCAACTTGTAGCTTCATTTATAGTTATATACTTTGTCTTTATCACTAAACCAATAACTCTTTGCTGTTTGGAACCTTTCCAATTCACTGCACCACTATTCAAGGTAACCTTTTACCTTAAAGTGGATTTTATGTCGTCTTGGTCTGTCTGAAAAACTTGAGTCTGTTAAGCCCTCTAGTTTTAATTCAGACCCACCATGATATTATCACATCCTTAGTACTTTAAGATTTTTTTCACTGTCTTACAGTGATCTTCTCCAGAATATGACCGATCAACATCAAGTCTTGTATGTTTCATTGTATACATGATTGTCACTCATGTGATCTCTCTTTTCAGGAGTCTATGGGAACTATTACGAGAGATACACTCCATGGCTCATCAACATGAGATAACTCTTGGAGTTTGCCATGCTAAACAACTTTAGCATCAAATGAATATACGTTCCTTGGGTTAAACCGAGCATCCTTTTAAATCAATCTATATAGATTTTTATCTCCAATTACGATACTCTTCCCAAATCATTCATGGAGGCATGTTTAGACAACTTTATCTTTACTGATTATAGCATTGGTATGTCATTCCTTATCCGTAGTATATCAACATATAATACTAGGAATGTCACGACGCCCCAATCGACCCTTTTTTGTACACACTAGGTTCATTCTTGTTTTTGATAAAATCAAACTCTTTTGATTGTCTCATCAAAATGAATGTTCCATATTTGAGAAGCTTGCTTCAATCAAATTCTCTGAGTGTCTACAACTCTTAGCTCATCGTATTTAACTGGATCATCATATTCTATGATGTGTACCTCATCATCACCATCTATGATGAATCCATACCTCCTAGGTATCTTCGGTATAATTTCAAATTTACTATTCGGTTGTGGTACAATAGGTCTATATATAGGTTCCTCTTATTTAACTTATAGTGTTTTATGGTTCTTGAACTCTTCAAGATCTATTATCTTCCCACTAGCCCCTTCAATGATAAACACCTTTATCTTAGAAGGTTGTGTGTTTTGCAACATACACCTTTTGCTAAGTAGGATTATAGAACATATATCCTAAACTTACTTTAGGATGTCCCAGAAATTTGTACTTGTCAAATTTTGTCCCAAGCTTATACTTTGAAACTTTTTCACAATAGTTGGACAACCCCTTATCTTAACATACTTAAGATTAGGAATCCTCCCTATCCATAACTTTTATGGAGTTTTGGGGCTGAATTTTGAGGTTACCTTTTCCGTAGATATGTAGACATTTCTAGGACATTACCCCAGAAGGATACTGGAATGTCGATAAAATCATTATAGACCGCACCATGTCCAACAAGGTACGATTTTTCCTTTCAGATACATCAATCAATTATTGCATATCAGGAGGCATCCATTATGAGAAAACCATTTGAGATGATCTAGAAACTCATTGTACAAGTATTCTTTCCTTCATCCGATCAAAGAATCCTAATACTTTGCCAATTTGTTTCACTTCTGAATTCTTTGAACCTTTCAAATAATCCACACTTGTATTTCAGCAAATTCACACATTCAACTCTTTGAATGATCATCTCATTTTCTTATACTAATTTATTCAATATGCAAAATTATTTTCACATAAGTCAGGCATACAAAATCCATTAAATAATATTCCATTTCTATACAAAACATTATTATTATAAATAGAACAACAATTGTTATTAATTATAATACCAAAGATTTCATTGTCCAACAATAAAAATGGAAATAATGTTTCTAACGAGAACTGGAATACAATAACAACTTATTGACTTAATAGATTTGCCTATAGGCAATGCTAAACTATAAGTTTCTATGGCTAATGCAACAACCTTTGCTTCATTTCCAACACATAGGATTACTTATCTTTGTTTAGCTTTCTACTTTTTCTTGGTCCCTTCATAAATCTATATTTATGATAACCGAAGTCGGTATCCAATACCCAAGTAGAACCTTGACTTAAAAAAAATATTTTAAATCATGAACAAAACTGCATTGTAACCAAACCTTCACTAAGCTTCTTCTGGTTATCATCTGCAAGATGCTTCTTGCAGTTTCTTTCCAGTGTCCTAGCTTATTGCAGTGGAAGCAAACTCCTTTGCTATCCATATCAGTTTTGTTCTTATTATCTTTTATTTTTGCCTTTCTAATTACCTTCTTAGAATCGTTCTTCTTTTAGAAGATCCTTTGACCCCTACCAGTAAGACATGGTCTTTCTTGGTTGGAAAGTGACTCTCAACATTTTCAACATGTTAAACAAATCAGCAAAGCTGATATCTAGCTTGTTCATATGAAAAATTCACAACAATTGTGAAAAGGAGTCCGGGAGTGAGTGCAAGATCAAATCTTGGCTCAACTATCCATCCATGACAAAACATGTTGTCCTAATTGATCAATCAAATTGATGATAATGTTAAGGACTTTTATCTGTACCGTAGTGTCATCGGTCATTCTAGATCAGAAGAGCTCCCTAAATATCTGATATCTATCAGTCCTATTTTCCTCACCATCAACTACTTGATGTGAAAGAGTATAGTAGGAGCATCCATAATTTCATGCTGACTCTGAAGCTCATTACTCATGGATGCGAGCATGATGCATTGAGCCAACTGTACATCATCTTGCCACTTTCTAAAAGTAGCAATCTCTTCCTCAGAGGCATTGTCTACAACCATTGCAGGGGTAGGCATATTAAGGACATAAGATAGTTTTTCAGCCGTGAGAACTTTTCTCAATTTCCTTAACCAATCCGTTTAATTCGGTCCGGTTAAATAGCATCTAATATGCTTCGCATTGATAGTAATTTTGACATTGTAAAATTCTATAAATGAATTTGTAATTAACAACATTTTAGCATACATTATTTTATTAATTACCAAAATAATTTAGGTCTTGTTTTTAATTGGTATCTCCCACTATTTTATTCAAACTATATTACCCTCACTATATATAGTTCGACAATATCTAATTAAAGATATGCTAGTGAGAATAAGGATCCCATTTCAAATGTATATAGCCTTGTGTGTGCACAACAAACTATATATAAATAAATAGGTAGACAACTCTTGTCAATTACATCAACTATGTAACTCCTTGTATTTTTCCTCTTAAATCATAATGGTCAAGTGTGTGCACATCCGAACTAAAATGATTTAAGTTAAGTCAAACCCAGCATTTCCATATAAGTGAAGAGAAAACTACAGCCCTTGTGTGTGCACAACAAAGCAGTAATGTTAAATTCCATATAAACATCATATGTAATAAAAATAACATCTTAAATATTTAATACTTGCCTTGTGTGTGCACAACAAAATAATATTAAATATTCAATACTCTATTGTTTATATCATTCTAGAAGGCGATGTTCGATATTCCAAATATCTTTGAACGCTACAACATAATATAAAATATTTAAGGGGTTTGTTATTAATTTGTCTCATCTTGTTTAGCGCGCATGCACATATATTTATAAAATACGCATCATATTAATTAACATGCAAAGCATGTTTGCATAATATATATATATATATATATATATATATATATATAAGCATGCACATATAGAATACTATATTATATCTGGAATTATTATGGTCTTTTATTCTAGTTTGGTTCACTAGAGCCACCAAGTAAACCAAAAGGTCAAACCCTAGAGGTACAAGAATTAATATTTAAATATAACTATTACATTTAAACTCGGGCTCCATTACAAACAGGTCTTCAAGCGCTCCTTAATCCTTGATCTCCAATTCTTCAAAATTAATTCTAACTTTTCCTATTACAAAACTATTTAAAATAAATAGAAACCTTAATCAGCAGTCAAGGAGAAGTACATAGGAGGGAGATAGAATTTACATTAAGAAAAAATTAGAGAAGACGAGGTACGCAGACCCCATTTAATAAAATCCTTACATTCATGCATCAAACTAAAATAAAATCCAATCACATTAGTCAATAGTCCATAATCAACCCCATTAATTATTATACACATCACCATCTGCATCAATAAATAACATTCATCTCATGAATAATAAACATTCAATATATATATTGATATCATTTAATGGGCAAAATTAGTTAGTATAAAATTTAATTTTGAATTAAAATAAACTCTGACGCCCCCAAAATAGATCCAATCCATCCAACCTATTATGAGTCACCAAATACATGGTACATAAAATAACTATGACTTTATTACAACAATTATCGTGCAAAATACAACAACACATATACTGTGAGTTTTAATACCAACTGTGACTCATGTCCCAACTATGTACAGCACTTCACATTGATACATTACATAAATGTACAGTCAATAACTATTTTAGAAATTAAAATCTTTAGGACGTGCTCAAGGAAACCTTCGTACATGGGAGGCCATGCGTCTAGGTTATGATAGATATCATATCTCCAGAGAATTATCCTTGGTTGATCCAATAGACCCCAAAGAAAAAGGAGAAGATTACTATCATGTTCCTTCCAATGGTGAGTCTTCTCTTGACATATAACTATCTCCACCGTCTGCCATTGGACATTAGGTTTCAACCAAACTCCAAGATCATATAGGTAGTGCTCGTAGATATACTCAGCAAGTGGATGTGCACAACCCTATCTTATGGTAACACGAGGTTGTTTGTCATTAGACATCTTGTATGATAGTTCCAAAACACCCTTCCAAAGTTGGGTTCGCCTCACCCTATTCGGTTTACCAAAATTAAATATCAAATGACGTATACAATACGACACACTTATCTAAAGTTCTCAATAAAATTATTTCCATACTATTTAGGGAGAACCTCAACATCTATAAACCACCGTTCTATTCCCCTGTTATCCCCGCTTGACCCGACAACACTCTTATTACCTGAAAGGAATTGTGAAGCAAAAGGGTGAGCACAACTAGCTCAGTAAAGAATATCATACTAAGTTAAATAATTTATCAATAGCCTTCATCAGTAATGAATCAAAGATTTAGAACATATGGTAGATGATAAAACTTTTCAACCATAGTTGCAGCGGAACGAGCAATCCATTAGAAGAGTCAAATAAACCATAAAGTCTATTATCTTCTCCATGTTAAAATTCCACCAACAATGCTTCAACCCTGTAACATTAATCAACAGATCTTGTTCACAGCCATGTGAATAACTCATAATCATAATTGTAGTTCTAATTTTCTCTTCTCATCCAAGACGAAGATATTTTTCATCACATGTCTTTACCTGAAACATCAAAGATCATGGTTATACCAAATCACAGTTCCTGCTCATAATCATACTAATAAGTTCATCTTTACACTACGGGCCAAAGATATTCATTAATAGTTCATCTTTCCACTACATGCCAAAGATATTCAACAACAGGTCATCTTTGCACTACGGGCCAAAGATATTCAACAACAGTCATCTTTCTTTGCATAAAGATACTACACGTCGTCTGCCAAAGATGTTAATATTTCAAAAAATATATAATCATTTCAGAATTTATATAAACAATAATTATAACCATGTTGATCAATTCACATTTGCTCTTAAACTAAAAATATTCAATTATAAATTCAATGGTCATGATCATACCAGTCAACAATTCATCTTTTCACTACTGGCCAAAGAGAACCTATAGTCACGATTATACCAATAATCTATCCATCTTTACACTTAAGTCAAAGAGAAATTTCATCACCGAGATTATAAAATGTTATATATGATAATAAAAATAATAAGATCAAACAACTGCATTTAATTTCAAAAGTAAGATTCATAAATCAATGATTTCATAACACCTTAATCCAAATGTTATAAATCACTTAATAATCTCATAATCTAATATCATTAATATTACCACAATATCTTAATCATTTCTTAAACTTATAAACAATTTATTTTAATTGTTTACACTTTACTAATTAATGCATTTAATCATCCTAAAATGCCAAAATCATAAAATTTCATCACCAATAACCAACAACCTCATCAAAAATCTGCATATACCATATATAGGATTTCCAAGCCATAAAATCTTATTTTCCAATTTTGTTTCTTCACATAACATATTTAATTCATTTACTCATAACTAGTCAATTTTCATGAAAAATACCAAATCAGTTTCAAAAATATTTCTTTTCTGGGATTTAGCAGAATATAGTCCCATATTGAACATATATTTTTCTTGGAATTTTGAAAATTCATTTACTATTTTTTACATGGCCAAAACAGCCGAATATTTAGACATTTATCATAAATTTTACTTTTGTCCAAAAATTCCAAAATTTACAGAATATACTGATGTTATATAGATGTACTCTCAATAAAAATTTTACCAATTTTGGAGTTAACCACAAAGAGTTATAAGGGTTTACTTTTAAAATAGTCTTTTCTCATAAAATCCATAACTCCTAATCTATACATCCAAAAATCGCCATTTTTTGACACAATCTAGGAAACTCATCAAATTATTATTTCAATTTTTTCCAGAATTTTTGAAGATTCAGAAAAATTTCGAAACTGAAAAACATAATAACCCTTAAAATCCCTTACCTCAAAAGAGCAGTACTTTTGACTGGAATATCAGATGTAAAGCCGAAGGAACCTTGCACCGAATAACAACTCTACAAGTATTTAAATACTCACAAAAATACGCTCGATAATATAGAGAGAGAAAACTTATGTTTCTGGTGTGATTTTCAATTCTAACATAAGCACCTATTTATAGGAAAATGCTAGAACGCCAAAGGAGACTAAAATAATAAAATATTAGTATTTAATTTTTTTCTTTCAAGTACCAACCATTTGACTAAAGCCAACCATCAAGCATGCCAACCTTGGAAAAATAATAACAGCCCACGTTTTTTAAACAACAAAACTGGGTCCCACCTAATTTTAATAAAAATCATTTTATTTTCTGAAACTTCAGTAATTCATAGAAAATAGCCCGTTTATCAGAAAAATACAAATTTTATATCCATTCCACACGAAATCGAATTCTCTACAACTTTGTAGCTTTAAGTTTTTCCAAATTCCAGACAAAAAATATCCGAAATCCACAAATAGACGATTTTCAACACCTTTTAAAATTCATAACAAATCATACGTTAATTTTTAACGGTTCAAAATTTGTGGATATATACTCAACTTATATATGTATAACATATCTAAAAATCACCACGATCGAACGGTCGGATTAAAATTATAACTCACGCAATAGAGCTTTAAGAACACCGATTTCATCTTTTAATACCTCTATTTTGACAAAATACTGATAAAACCCCTCAACACTAATTCCTTCATTTATAACCACATAAATAAATTCATCATTTATATCCGTATCAAATAAATATTTCCTTATCATATAAATTAATAATTAATTATTCACAAATAATATTACAGAATCACAATAATGACAACCATGCAGTTCCCAAGAAAGAGGGGGCTTTCCGATAAGGATTTTTCCTTACTGGCGCATAATTAGGAAATAATATGAATTATTGATCTGATAATGGGAAATATTGTGCAATGAAAATTATTGAAACAACAATAATATAAAATATCAACGCAGCAATTATTGAATCAATAACATAAAATATTGAATAGTAATTACTGTAAAAATTATTGAGTAGAGCCTTCTTACGTAAGAATCAATAATTCAAAAATATTGTGTAACATCAGTGTGCATCTTGTGCAACCAATGCAGACATCAGTATTTTAACCTCCGGGTAATCCAACGTTGTTAATCGGTAACAATTACGCCGTTATTTATATGTGATGCCCCAAAATTAGGTATACCTCACCCATCTTGGGTCGCCACTTACACTTGGTACATAAATTCAAATACAAACTTAATTATACATCGTCGTCGTAACATACGACAATACATAAACCGAGAGTTCTAATAAGAATATTGTCATTTAGACAATATCCATACTCAAGGAGTCCTCATTACATTTATTGTCACACTATTTAATGTAATAGTGAGGACTACTAATGCTATCTTCGGGACCATCACTCTTTTCCCCGACTCGTCCCGGCCTATATTCTCATTTCTTGAAGAGAATAAAGTGAAAGAAAGGGTGAGCTCAACTAGCCCAAGAAGAAATATTATGACTAAGATAATGCGAATAAATTATCAATAGTCTTCAACGATGTTAAACCGATAAAATACAATAGACAACCAGTTTAATCTGCAATGAATATGCAATCCATTAAAAGAGTCAAGTAGAAAATAAAGTCTACTATCTTTTAGGTTTTAAAAGGTTTTCATCAATTTTATCACTAAGACTAAGTTTAATGAATAAACCACAATATCTAATCATCCCCGTTCAAGGTCAAGGATTTTCATCAAATTATCAATGGTCATGACTATACCGAATCACCCCGGTCATAATCATACCAAAAACTATCCATCATCGTGCATTGAGCCACCGAGGACTTTTGTCACATCATTTATATCAAGCCATGATTATACCGAATGATCCCCGGTCATAATCATACTAAGTTCATCTACGCACGTAAGCCAAAGATAACATAATATAACATGAGGATGATGACAATGACATAATAATTCAATAAAACAAGTTCATTTAATTAATTTATTCAGGAACTAATAACGCCCAAATTGTCAACATGATCTTTGTTTTTTTGTAGAGTAAAATTCAAGAATGATCGGAAGAATATTTTCATGAAAAGATCTTTGGATGAAACGCAAATATCAAGGATATTCTACTAATTTCATGGAGTATAGAAGTCAAAGTTTTAACCATTTGGGTATAATAAAGAATGGAATAACAAAAGAAATCACCATGCATGCGGATCACTTGATGTATAGACAAAGTTATTCCAACGAGAATAATAATAACGGAACCAGTCGTGAAATTCACACCAAGCAGGATGATCCAAATGTAATAATAAATCTTTGAATAATAAACAATGGAACCAGTCCGGTGTAAAACACACGTATATGATATTCCAAATGTAATAATAAATGCGAATAATAAACAATGGAACCAAGTGGGTGTAAAACACATGCATGAGGATATTCCAATGTAATAATAAAGAATGGAATAATGGAAGAAGATCACCAAGTATAGGGGATTCACATTATACTGAGTTATTCCAATGTAATAAATAAGAATGGAATAATATAAGGATTTCACCAAGTATAGGGTATGCCGCAGATACAAAGTTATGTATATAGGGTATGCCACTTTTACAGGTTATTCCAACAGAATAATAATGAATGGAATAACAGAAGTTCTCTTCATGAATAAGAAAGAATAACACCCCTTACGGGTACAACAAATAATATCCCTTACCTTAGAAGAACTGAATATTGGAAAAGTGAAGTAGCAGAATACTTTTCTTCTTTCTCTCTATAGTTTCTCTCTCTAGAGTTTCAATGAATTCGTAAGAAAATAATGAAGGAATGAGCTTCTATTTATAGGAAAATAGAATGCATAGTAATTAATCCATGAACGGTCCAGATTGATTTACTTTAATCTGACGGTCCATATTTAAAGCAAAATCTTTTAAATAAAATATCATATATTCTATTTATATAAAAACATTTTACTATGCAAACACTATGCAACACTATGCAAAACACTATGCAACACTATGCATAATAAAATATAATATATTCTATTTATAGAATAACTTTAATAAAGTATTCATTTTATATCAAAGATGTTTCGCATTTTATTACGTTAATAATAATGTAATAAAACAAAACGTCATTATCGCTTATAATAATTCATATTATTAATCGACAATAATGGAATCAAACTGAGTGACTTCCACATAAGCATCAATAATCAATACTGGTGTGCTACTATGCAACCACACGACATCGTACTTTTACTACCGAGTAGTTCAACAAAGATCAACGGTAAAATTTCCGCCGTTATTTCAATAAAATATTTTTGTCATTTTTCAATCCGACAATAATTTTGCTAGGGTCCACCAATGATTGAGTAGTTATATTTAATATTCTCTCGCTAAATCGAATATTCCCCGACCAATCGAATATAATATAACCACTTGCATAGTTTGTAAAATTTATAAATACTACCCACAACTATAATATTATCTCAAATTCACACCATAATATTAAAAATTATTTCGACAAAATTTAAATCTTTATTGATAAAATTTGGGGTCTCACATTATAAATACTCAAACTTATCATTTTCTTCATCCGAAAGTTATTCTGTTATGGGACCCATAAATGGCTGCGCCGTCTTACGAATATCCCCCGACAGCAAGAATATTCCATGACTAAAAGAATATTCCCCGATAACAATAAATATTTTATAACCACTTGCTTATTTTGAAAAAAAAAATCATATGTCACCCTTAACTTTACTTTCTATCAATTTAACCATTTACTGAATAATAAGAAAAATTGAATACTTTTATTTCATAAAATTTGGGGTCTTACAATCTCCTCTTCTTATGAAATTTCGTCCCCAAAATTTACGTACCTGGTATTTCAAAGAGTTGAGAATACCTTGCTTTCATTTCAGATTCTATCTCCCAGATCAGGTCTTCTGTATCATGATTTCTCCATTGCTCATTTCCTGTATTTCAAATATCATTCTAGAATACAGCTTTAAAACAAAGGTTAATTGACATATCACAATTTGTCAACTTAAGTAAAAAAAAAAATCAGCTTAGGTAGGACACACACTAGCGAAGGATATTACTTGTCTCTCCCTTCCTAGTTCTAATCCCGGATCTCCGCCTGAGATCATATCCCTAAGCTCTGATACCAACTGTGATGCCCCCAAAATAGATCCAATCCATCCAACCTATTATGAGTCGCGAAATACATGGTACAGAAAATAACTACGACTTTATTACTACAATTGTCGTGCAAAATACAACAACACATATACTGTGAGTTTTAATACCAACTGTGACTCATGTCCCAACTATGGACAACACCTCACATTGATACATTACATAAATGTACAGTCAATAACTATTTTAGAAATTAAAATCTTTGGGAAGTGCTCAAGGAATACTTCATATATGATAGGCCATGCGTCTAGGTTATGATAAATATCATATGTCCAGAGAATTATCCTTGGTTGATCCAATAGACCCCAAAGAAAAATGAGAAGATTACTGTAACGCCCCGAAATCCGGTCTATTTTCTCATCCGAATTCCGTACGTCACGATCCCATCTTCTTCCAAACATACATCATTATATACTGAGATATAACAACATACACTCTCAAATCCCAGGTTCTAAAAACCTTATAACCTTTTTCATTACAAATAATGTTAAATACATTATTTATTTCATCTTACAAGAGTGACTTTTATCCGCCACTAAGGATACATAACATTTTCTCAAACTAGTATATAGTTCAATTTTATCTTTTTATATTACAAGTCTTCACTTGATCTTCTCGCTCATTCCCATTCTGAATGGCACTTCATCTAGATACCGTCTGTGACAACCCGAGAATTTAGACAATTTATTAAAATCTTAATTGATTAGATAAAGGTTAAATAATAAGACCTAGATTGGAAATAGAGTTTGGATTTAAAATTTTTATGAAGGACTTATGTGATTGTTTACATTTGTTTATTATATAAACAAATAAAAGAAAACTATCTAGCCTAATATTATATATTAGGAATGAGAATTAAATAACTTAATGGTTATAGTAATTGAAGAATGCTAGTATTTAATTTATGTACTAGTAAATCAATGAAATGAATAATAATCAATAAATGATTAGTTGATATGATTAATAATAAAAAAAAAGTAAGTTAAAACTCAAAATAGAGTTAGGGAAATTTTTTTAGAAGCACGGACTGTTCGGTTGCGTCAGGAACGTCAAGATTAGTTAGAAAAGGCTGTAAACACAAAATGTGTCGGAGTTGACTTTTTGGTCATATTCGACAGTTGACTTTTTAGGGAGAAAAGTCAAAATCGAAGATAGAAGAGGAATTTGAAGACGCGAATAAGATAATTGAGTCCGGAACGTCAAAATTAGTAAGAATAGAATCTCAACACGAAATATGTCGGGATTGACTTTTTGTTCAAAGTCAACAGTTGACTCTTTCAAAAAAAAAGTCAAACTTAAAATTAGGAGATGAATTTGAAGAAATGGATGTACCCATGACGTTAGGAGCGTCGAATTTAGTAGGAATCGACTATAAACTCGAAAGTTAAAGACGGAATTAAACACGTAAAATGAGGAATTAAAAGCGGGACCCACAAGGGCCAAATCTGCTTGAGATTTTCAGCACATGGGTTTGGTGACTAACCTCACCAACTCCCCCAACAACTTCCCCTAAAAAGTGGATCTAGTTTCCCTTTAATTAATATTAAATCTCTAAGTCATTTAACAAATAAGAAGCATGCTTCTCTCATTTTTTCCACTCCCACCCGGCCAAACAGAGAGAAAGAAAGAGAAAAATGATGCCATGGATGAAAGAAGAAGAAGAAGAAGAAGAAGAAGAAAAGAAAAAGAGGAGGAAAACAAAATGTATAAAAATTTCAAGCTTTATTTAATTTCTTTAGCTAAAATCATGAGTTTGTGATCTTGAAAAAAAAAAAAAAAACTCTTGATATACATGTTATTGAGTGTTTCAAGAGTAGATCTAACCATTTTGGGTAGTGAAAAGCTTAAACAAGGAAAGGAAAGAAAACTAATTTTCTAAAGTGTGAAAACTAGTTTAATGCATTTTATTTTGGTGGTTTTAAATCAAATATTGGAATTATGATTCTAAACTCAAAAAAATCTTAGATCTTCATGTTAAATGATGATTTATGTGTAGATCTTACAATTTTTGATGTTAACAAGATTGATCAAGGAAGATAAATAAAAATAGTTTTCAAACCTTTTAAAAAAAAAAATCTAGTGGACTGCTGTCCCTAAAAGGAAAATTCGGGATTTGTTAGGATGCTCTAAAAATTCTGGGCTTTTGATATGTTGTAGTACACTGAATAAGCTTTCCATAGACTCCAGAACGGACTAAATCCAACTTCGGAGGAGAGAGTTATGACATTTCAAAGTAGTAGTGTCAAAACTGTCCAACAGGTGCGTTGCAGTCCACTTGAACGGAATTTCTGGGCTGATGTGTTCGGAATCTGGAAAAACATCATTAGGAAAGAGTTGTAGTCCCAGAAGTTAGCTTCGCGTGGGCTCAATAATCGCCTAAAAATGTTTTAAAACGAAAAAGTTATGACTGTTTTAGGGAAAGAGGGTAAATCTGGGAAAAAAAATGAAAATTGTTGCGAGTGGACATTTTTGGGGCCTGTTTTAGACTGCCTAAGAAGTCCGAAATTACTGGGTGATATTTTTTAAAAATAATTTGGTATACCATGTATAACATATCCAAAGTTGGGAATTTTCTGATAAACGAGCAAGGCGTGAGAAAATCGCTAAGTAGCTAGGTTGATAAGCGCATGGCGAGAGCGGCAAAGAAGAAGCAGGTAAAAGCGCACAAGACTTGCCGCCAAAGCAGATTACTACTGCTTCAGGTCCGGGTTCGGACGTCCTTTTCGCAAGACTTTGTTTTGATTAGTTTCCGTGAACCATTTTTTGCGGTGTAAAAATTTTCTAAAATACTATGCCATGAGGTCTATAATATGCCCGAATTTTCGTTGTTATATGACTCATGATTTGAGAATTAAAAATGGGCGAACAGGCATGTCAGAACTAAAATTTGAGCGAACGCTGAGCGTCGGCGCGTCGAGCGATTTTGACGTTTGACGTTCTGAATCGTATTCCGGTGAAATAAAAGTCATAATAAATATAATAAAGTCATACGGGGTGAGATTTGACTATAAATTTTATGCCGAGAAACTTTCTTGTGGGTATAAATAAAGTACTAAAAATATGTAATGAATATAAGTTACATATTTAAGTGAAATAAAATCTGTAGTTGCTTATGAAATTATTTTGTGGTGCAACGAAGAGCGAGAAACTTTTAAAAATTGCATTAATCGTAAAATGATATTTTGAGGTTTTCGGTGCTCAAAATGTGGTTTTTGAGCTGGGATTTATGTAACGGAGTATGTATGTAAAAATTATTTAAATTAAAGAAATATTATAGTAAATTGAGTTTTACTATAAAAGCTATGTATTAGCTGTTAAAACCTCAAATTTGTAAGTAAAGGTAAAAGATATTTCTAAAGAGGAATATAAAGGATTTAAGCTTCAAGATGTAAAATATTTATATCTTAAAATGTGTGAGACCTTAATTATTTATGAAACAAGTAAAATATTATTACATGATTAAAATATTAGATAATGATTAAAATATTATTAAATGATTATTAATATTAGTAAATGATTTGAATATTATTAAATGATTAATAATATTGATTATGAATAAAATATTATTAAATGATAATAATTATTTGAAAATTTTTGTGAGCTATTGAACAATATTTTGTCTAATAAATAAATTATCTAAGATATTTATGAAACCGCTTTTAAACCGAGTCTTAGCGATATTAGGCTCGAGAATTGTCCGACCAGTCGCTTCTGGATGATGAAATTATGTTGGTTTCAACTCAAACTGAAATAGTCTGACTTGATACTAGGTCTTATGTGCTGTATAGACTGATAGGATTATGTGTTTATGTGTAAGGTTATTTTATATATAATATATAATAGTATTATATTGTGATGATATTATTCTAATTTGTATATCGATATTATTTATATATTAGGTCTTCCGACAAAGCTTATTAAATTGCATAACGGTAATCAACGGTTCAGACAAGTTTTTCTTAACTCTACTTAGAGTTGTTTCATTCAGATATGCTTATGGTTAATCATTGTTGATTGCCATGTAGAATTGTACTCTATACATATTGCATGAATAAGTCAAGTATGAAAGGCTGATCACCTTCATAACCATTCGGTCCAGATAAATTTGTTCATGTTTAATACTTGTTCAGTCAAAAGTTTGTTCGTGCTAGTTCTCAACTATATTGATGAATTATAGCCATCTTATTATTCAGACTCTATCAATCATGATATATCCTTAAATAAAATTTAAACTTGCTGGGCAACTTTCATGTTCACCCTTGCTATATCATGATAAACATTGTAGATAAGGCGAATGCGTTTGGATACAGTAAAAAGGATAAAGTCAAGTTCAGCTTGGGATAAAATGTTCAGCATATTTGTAATAGTATAGTTTGATAATAATGTTATATGTTAGATAGTTTATGAATTGTGTATAAGTTAAGGTTACTCGATTTTGGGGAATAGTGTATAAAGTGTATTATATAAACAATTTATGTTTATATCTTCTGCAATTAGTTATAGAAATAGTATACCAGATCTGTGGTGATTAGGACCCGGATTTGGGGATGCTACACCTTCGGTTTGATCTTTATGAGATCCTTAAGTTCTTCTAACATCGTTCGCTGAAAATGTTTCTCATTTAAAGTAAGTGTGAGCATTCAATTGCCCAACAAGTCATCACAGTTGAACAAACATCTTCAAGAATTCAAACATTCTTTTAAGACTTCAATAACTGAACAAAGGTTATGAAGCAACTTGAATAATAGGAATAATCTCGATTCCTGTCATTTTAAAACAATATTCACTTTCATTTTAAAATACTTTCATTCTTCTACCTTTTTCATACACATTACATTCTGCCAGAATCATTAGCACATACTTAACAATAACGGATCATGTATTTAACAGAGCATTCTCTCATTGAAATGGCTCAATCACGTAAGCAGTTCATATATCATAGAAACACGAAGTGTTCACATTGTGGCTCAAGGCCTCATACGTTCTACCACCTTGTACAAATATCACACATTCGCACATAGACATAACTTCTCAAGTTCAACATCTGAGAAGCTGAAGAAACTAGCATTCATTTAGAATATGAATGAAGTTAGGAAACTTGCCTTACGTACAACTACAGTTTACGCTGAACTGCTCATTCCAGTTCATATGTAGCACATAAGAAAAACAACACATACACTAATTAGTCATGTATATTTGACTTATATATTAGTTTGCTTAACTTTACTTCTTAGGGTTCGCGTTCTTGCAACCTAAGTTTACGCGACCACTTTCATTACCGTTCTACGGCTTCATGACATACGGAGATGTCTTACTTATACATTCATCATCTTTGATGTTTTACATTCTTATCTTCTTCTTATAACTTCTCTAGGACTCAGCACACATCGCTTCTCTGCTAGTAGTCCATATGGTACTCTGAGTGGTTTCTCACAAACAACCAACAAACAAGTTCCCGTCTCATCTACACTGCCATCACAGTGAGTTAGATCGGTTGCTAGTTTTGTATATACCTTCGCTCTCTGAAGGAATTGTTTAGCCCAGCTCCCATATGTCAACCATCAAAGGTTACGATTGTAACACAACCTAAACTTATCGTAACTTATCTTAACCATTAACTTAATGTTCGTTAAATCAATTTCTTATTCCTTACGGCTTTCTGGCAACTAAATGCCATACCTCAAGATTCATTCTTATATGACTCACCTTCGGCTTTCATTACTCTTATTACCGTTCATTACGGCTTTCTCGATAATTCATATCTTACTTACTACCTTTGTCAACGTCTAGGTCATATAACCAAGGTATACTTAGAATGTTCGTCCGACGCGAATACTATTCACAAGGATAGTTTACGTATTCAACGTTCACGTTGCTCGTCTCTTAACCTCTCATTCAACCTTTACTCAAGGTTTTAATCTCTTTCGATCGTTATCCATCCCATGAACCCCATGTTCATTATTCTTTCTTAATGTCGAAGCCATATTATTCGTTGTATGCTACGATCGATCATTTATCGCAATAGCATTGCATTTGCAGCGTCTATACGCTTTACACTTATCTCTCACTATCATGTCATAACATCAAAATGTTATTCATTACCCTCATTCCCCAACGTCTAGGGAATCACAATCATAGCAATCCCCCACGTTTGTTTATCGCGACTACGGTCCCCGGATATCGGTTCCGTAACCCGCGTCTACATTCTTTGTCTTTTAATCTCGTTTAATCTTTTCGTTCAACTTCATTAAAGGTTTAAAACACTTGATTAAGTGTTAAATTAGTTGAACATTATGTTCTTTATCTTTCCTTACATTTCCCCCAAGAGCTGAGTAGTTAAAAGCTTTTCTCTGACTTTTTCCCTACACTAGCATTGCGGCGCCACTCTCCCTTCTATCTCTCGCGCCGTGGCATGAGTTTACAGTACCCGGCTCCCTGGTCTGGCACTGCAGCGCCACCTTAGAAGGCATGGTTGGCGCCGTGGCGCCAAGCACTAATTCTTAAAAATTTCTTCTAAGTGTTAACTTCATTTTGAGACGCTACTTCCCGATCTCATAACTCCTTCGTTATAACTCGGAACGAGGTCGTTCCAAAGACATTCTCTTCCTTATCTTACGTACTTCAATACCCCTCTGATAGATCTTCATTCTGAATCTGTTAATGTGCCATTCGATTGGCTTAATCTTCACCCTTTGTTCATTTTATGTTTTTAATGCTCTTTGTTCGTTCGTCCGTAATTCGGTTATCCGAACTCAGAATTCATTAATTCTTGAGTCCACGAGTCACGTTTTCTATGTTCTCTTACATTCTTATGAAACCCTACACGTTCAGGTTCATTTACTAACTTTCTAATTCTCGTTTATCACTTATGAAATTTTCACCGTAACTTCGTTATAGCTCACTTTTAATCCGTTCTTCATGAACGTTTCTACCGTTCCTAACCAAGAAATATGCATCTAACTTATACGCGATGGTTTTAAACTTGTCCATCAACAACAATTATCCTAAGATGGTTTTAAATTTATCCATCAACAACGTTCTTCGTGTTCTTCACGTGTTCTTCGTGTTCTTCGTTTGTTCTTCATTTTAATCGATATTTTGGATTACGATTTCATTTTTTATTGGAATTTGATGTTATAGAACATCATTCCTTACTTATTTCAT
This sequence comes from Panax quinquefolius, assembly GCA_020205615.1. NCBI lineage: Eukaryota > Viridiplantae > Streptophyta > Magnoliopsida > Apiales > Araliaceae > Panax > Panax quinquefolius. Next base: position 58,095,295 of record CM035155.1, read on the forward strand.
CTACTCATTTATATAATCCACTTGGATCGTTCTAATTCATTACGAATCGAGCACTTCCTTAAGAAATATACAAACTAAACTTTTAATTTCTTATTTCTTCTTTTCTTATGATTTCAACCAAATAAAATTATTCTTAATATCTTTTACTCCTTATTCTCATTAATCTATGTTTTTAAACATAGAAACTTAAAGAAAATTTCTAAGAGACTAGGTTTCGGATTACCTTTCTCCTTTCATCTCTTTCCGTCGGACAAAGTTTGCTCACGAGCAACTTTTCCTCCTCCTTTTCCTCTTCTCCCTCATACGAAATCTCTCTCTCTCTCTCAAATGTTGAACAATTTTCAAAATTCCAAATAAATGAAATAAGCTTCCTATTTATAGAAAACCAAGGCTAGGGATATTTTAGTCATTTTTCCCCTCAACCTCCTTACTATTCACACCTCCTTACTATTCATGACTTAAGTGTTAACTTAGTCCTTAAGTCTACTTAGCCTTTAAGTTTTGTGGTTTCGTCTTACGGGTTTTCGTCCGACAGTTTTAAAAACTGCGATTCTCGAAATCCAAATATTTTTGGATATTTCGCCTTTCCTTTACCGATTAACTTTTACGTATTCTTTGATTTCTAAAAAATTGGAAAACACTTTTTGGTGTTAGGCCTTTTCCTTCACATTTTCCCCTAACGTAGCTAAACGAATGAAAAGTACATAACAGTACTTTTCGTCATTTTTATTTCATCTGATTTCTGTACGTTTTTCGAGAAAAACTTTTATCGGCTTATTTAACTTTTCACAATATTTTATCTTCAAATCTTTTGACGGAATGTCATTTTGACATATCCAACTATCGAAAAGGCTTAGGTTATTCAAACCCTAACCCTTAGATTTTGTCAGGTGAATAGTGCCTATTTTGTCTTTTTTCCCGAAAATATTTTTGTTCCCGGATTTTCGTCTTGAAAATTCTTACTCGTTCAATCTAGCTCGTAGCCAGAATCCTCCCGAATTATAATCATCCTAGGTTCTAGATGATTAATAAACACATAGCACATAATATTATTAATAAAAATTCATTTTATTAATAACTAATTCTTTAAACTTAATTTTTGGAAAATTCAAATTTTTGGGTCGTTACAATTTCTATCATGTTCCTTCCAATGGCGAGTCTTCTCTTGACATATAACTATCTCCACCGTCTGTCATTGGACATTATGTTTCAACCAAACTCCAAGATCATATAGGTAGTGCTCGTAGATATACTCAGCAAGTGGATGTGCACAACCCTGTCTTATGGTAACACGAGGTTGTATGTCATTAGACATCTTGTATGATAGTTGCAAAACACCCTTCCAAAGTTGGGTTCGCCTCACCCTATTCCGTTCACCAAAATTAAATATGAAATGACGTATACAATACGACACACTTATCTAAAGTTCTCAATAAAATTATTTCCATACTATTTAGGGAGAACCTCAACATCTATAGACCACCGTTTTATTCCCCTGTTATCCCCGCTCGACCCAGCAACACTCTTATTACCTGAAAGAAATTGTGAAGCAAAAGGGTGAGCACAACTAGCTCAGTAAAGAATATCATGACTAAGATACATAATTTATCAATAGCCTTTATCAATAATGAATCAGAGATTTAGAACATATGGTAGATGATAAAACCTTTCAACTATAGTTGCAGCTGAACGAGCAATCCATTAGATGAGTCAAATAGACCATAAAGTCTATTATCTTCTTCATGTTAAAAATCCACCAACAATGCGTTAACCCTGTAACATTAATCAACAGATCCTATTCACAGACATGTGAATAACTCATAATCATAATTGTAGTTCTAATTTTCTCTTCTCATCCAAGACGAAGATATTTTTCATCACATGTCTTTACCTAAAACATCAAAGATCATGGTTATACCAAATCACAGTTCCTGTTCATAATCATACTAATACGTTCATCTTTGCACTACGGGCCAAAGATATTCATTAACAGTTCAACTTTGCACTACATGCCAAAGATATTCAACAACAGGTCATCTTTGTACTACGGGCCAAAGATATTCAACAACAGATCATCTTTGCACTACACGCCAAAGATATTCAACAACAGGTCATCTTTGCACTACACGCGCAAAGATGTTAATATTTCAAAGAAATATATAATCATTTCAGAATTTATATAAACAATAATTATAATCATGTTGATCAATTCACCTTTGCTCTTAAGCTAAAAATATTTAATTGTAAATTCAATGGTCATAATCCTACCAGTCAACAATTCATCTTTGCACTACTGGCCAAAGAGAACCCATAGTCACGATCATACCAATAATCTACCCATCTTTACACTTAAGTCAAAGAGAAATTTCATCACCGAGATTATAAAAATGTTATATATGATAATAAAAACAATATGATCAACAACTGCATTTAATTTCAAAAGTAAGATTCATAAATCAATGATTTCATAACACCTTAATCTAAATGTTATAAATCACTTAATAATCTCATACTCTAATATCATTAATATTACGACAATATCTTAATCATTTCTTAAACTTATAAATAATTTATTTTAATTGTTTACACTTTATTAATTAATGGATTTAATAATCCTAAAATGCCAAAATCATAAAATTTCATCACCAATAACCAACAACCTCATCAAAAATCTGCATATACCATATATAGGATTTCCAAGCCATAGAATCCTATTTTCCAATTTTATTTCTTCACATAACATATTTAATTCATTTACTCATAACTAGTCCATTTTCATGAAAAATACCAAATCAGTTTCAAAAATATTTCTTTTCTGGGATTTAGCAGAATATAGTCCCATATTGAACATATATTTTTCTCAGAATTTTTAAAGTTCATTTACTATTTTTCACATGGCCAAAACTGCTGAATATTTAGACATTTATCATAAATTATACTTTTGTCCAAAAATTCTGAAATTTACAGAATATACTGATGTTATATAGATGTACTCCAAATAACAATTTCACTAATTTTGGAGTTAACCACAAGGAGTTTATAAGGGTTTACTTTTAAAATAGTCTTTTCTTATAAAATCCATAACTCCTAATCTATACATCCAAAAATCGCCATTTTTAGACACAATCTAGGAAACTCATCAAATTATCATTTCAAGTTTTTCCAGATTTTTTGAAGGTTCAGAAAAATTTCGAAACTGAAAAACATAATAACCCTTAAAATCCCTTACCTTAAAAGAGCAGTACTTCTGACTGGAATATCGGATGTAAAGCCGAAGGAACCTTGTACCGAATAGCAACTCTAAAAGTATCTAAATACTCACAAAAATACGCTCAATAATATAGAGAGAGAAAAATTATGTTTCTGGTGTGATTTTCAATTCTAACATAAGCACCTATTTATAGGAAAATGCTAGAACGTCAAATGAGACTAAAATAATAAAATATTATTATTATTTTTTTCCACGTACCAACCATTTGATTCAAGCCAGCCATCAAGCATGCCAACCTTGGAAAAATAAAAGCAGTCCACATGTTTTAAACAACAAAAGTTGGTCCCACCCAATTTTAATAAAAATTATATTATTTTCCAAAACTTCAATAATTCATAGAAAATAGCCCCATTTATTAGAAAAATACGAATTTTATGTCCATACCACATGTAATCGAATTCTCTATAGCTTTGTAGCTTTAAGTTTTTCCAAATTTTAGATAAAAAATATCCGAAATCCAAAAACGGACAATTTTCAACACCTTTTAAAATTTATAACAAATCATACGTTAATTTTTAACGGTTCAAAATTTGTGAATATATACTCAACTTATATATGTGTAACATATCTAAAAATCACCACGATCCAACGGTCGGATTAAAATTATTACTGACGCAATATAGCTTTAAGAACACCGATTTGATCTTTTAATACTTCCATTCTGACAAAATACTGATAAAATCCCTCAACACTAATTCTTTCATTTATAACCACATAAATAAATCTATCATTTATATCCGTATCAAATAAATATTTCCTTATCATATAAATCAATAATTAATTATTCATAAATAATATTACAGAATCACAATAATGATAACTAGATAGTTCCCAAGAAAGAGGGGGCTTTCCGATAAGGATTTTTCCTTACTGGCACGCAATTAGGTGACCAAACCTCTCATTGATAGAACTATGTAGACATTTCCAATAATGCTATCTAATAATATTATTCAAATAATATGAATTATTGATCTGATAATGGGAAATACTATGCAATGACAATTATTGAAACAACAATAATATAAAATATCAACGCAACAATTATTGAATCAATAACATAAAATATTAAATATTAATTACTGTAAAAATTATTGAGTAGAGCCTTCTTACGTAAGAATCAATAATTCAAAAATATTATGCAATCTGAGTGTGCTTTATTGTGCGACTAACGGCAGACATATTGTATTTTAACCACCAGGTAATTCAACAGTGTTAACGGTAAAAATTACGCCGTTATTTATAAAAACTCAAACTTTTCGTTTTCTTCATCCGATATTTTTTCTGTTATGGGGCCCATAAATGGCTGCGTCGTCGTACGAATATTCCCCGACATCAAGAATATTCCACGATCAAAAGAATATTCCCCGATAACAATAAATATTTTATAACTACTTGCTTATTTTGAAAAAAAAAATTCATATATCACCCTTAACTTTACTTTCTATCAATTTAACCATTTACTGAATAATAAGAAAAATTGAATACTTTTAATTCATAAAATTTCTGATCTTACATAAACTCCTTTATTTTAACCCAAATTTAAATTAAAATAAACTTTTTTATTTTAATTTATCCAATTTTGAATAAAATAAACTATTTTATTTTAATCAAAATCTTTAATCAAACTAAACTCCTTTATTTTAATTAATTTTGGAATCCAATTCCAAGTAAAAAAAACTCCTTTATTTAAGGAAACACTTATTGGTTTTCCTATTCACAAATAAACTCTTTTATTTGAATAATATGAAATCTAATTTCATATCTAAAAAAACTTCTTTATTTAAGGAAACACGGAATCCAATTTCAACTCCAATTAGTTATAATGGAATCCAATTTCAACTCTAATTAGTTGGCATGAAATCCAATTTTAAAATTAAAATAAACTCTTTTTTTAATAATAAAATAATTAATATATATATATATTATAATTAATCATATATCATGATGAATAATGAATTAGGATCGAGTCATTGTGATTTTGCGAAGCCCCTTTTAAAAAAATAGGATCACGTCATTGTGATTTTGCATTTTTTTTAAATTTTATACAATATAATTATGCCCAATTAAATTGTTCTAAACACATATCAATATACATATCAAGTTAAAATAATTAATAATTTGCATAAAGGTTTGGCTCTGATACCACTGTCAGGTTTGTAATATTCATGAACGAAATCAAATTGCACAAAGTAAGCGGAAACGTGGTAAAATAGAGTTTTAAAATTTTTACAAACCAAATACCCGGATCATCCTTTATGCACAATTATTAATTAAACGAAAAGATATGAAGAACAAGAATCATACCCTTGAAGATTCGAGCTTCCTCAGGTACAAGTTCACCTTCAATCCTTTCGCGTTCAACTTGAATCCACCGGGTTTGGTTCCTTCCTTTGATCAACGTTAGCCACCCAAGTGTTTTGCCTCTAGAGGTGATCCACCAAGAAAGAATAAAGATTCAAGAAGATGGGTGTTTGGCAAAAACCTAGTTTTTCTATTTATCATAGAAAATGAGCGTACTCTCCAACAATTGGAATCACGTATGTTGTGAAAAAGTCAACAACCCTCTCACCCATAATAAGACTCCTCTTATTTATAGATGTGGGCAATTGAGTTTTATTTTAATTAATTAAATTTCTTTAATTAATTAGGCTCCCAATCATATTAGAAATAATTAATTAAACTCTTTTAATTAATTACCTCCTAATCTTATTAGGAATATATAAGAGTATTTTTATTAATTAATTCCCAAACTCCTTTAGTTATTAAATAATACTAATAGTAATAATAATAACAAAACTCCTTTTATTAATTTATATTTAATATTTTCAAAATATTAAATAATAAATATTAAGCTATTTAATTTATTCTATCACCTTAGATGAAATTAAATATACTTAACTTATTATTACAATTATGTCATTTGCTTCTTAAATAATTATTCTTCCTTTTATGGTGTGACCCTTTAAGTTCTTTCATATTAAACCTAGGTTGTGAATAAATTAATTAGAACAATTTTAATCTTATTTAAATAATTAAATTAAAATATTAATTTATTTAAATAAATAATATTTATTCTACAATAGGGATAAGCCTCCCTAGCAATTAACGACTTTCCCGATAATATATATTTCAACATTAATCATAAAAGAACCTTTGAGTAAATAGTTACCGTACAATTCAATCCTTCCACCATACAATGTCCCAATTAAATATAAGACATGGAATTACTGTCAAGTCTTATTTTATTTAATTATATGTATTTTGACTCTTAAATGCACAACTCCAAATACTGCAAATTAGAAACTCTTTTCTAATTTCATTCTGCCTTGGCCAATGACTACTGGATTGTCATTTATCGAATCACATAGGACATTTCTTTTCTCTTACTAGAAGTGGTAGATTCTTTATTGATCATACATTATCTCTATGTACAACTTATTATACCCAAGAATACCCTTTGATATACCCTAAGGGTCTTAAGGAATAAGTCAAAGTATAACTCATCATACACAAGATACTATGATGATCTCAAGTCCAAGGATCACTTGTACTACTATCACTATATAGAATTCTATTGATAGGCAAGTAAAACTCCATTAGGTATTCCTTAGCGAGCCACGTTCAGTGAACTTATTCTCTAATAAGCACCTACATACTTGCTTTAGTGCCTCCACACAAATGATCATGAGATCAATCATCTTCATCCAATGAACAAGCAACGTATGTACCAATCTATCCGGATTCACTAATTCCTAATTTAGTAATCCAACGATTGGGAACTATTTTAGTTTTAAGCTTTCTAAGAATTTAGATCTCATTAGAATGATTATCATCATTATTCTAAAAGCATTGCTTAAAATTATGGGTTTATCACATATTATAAAACAACATCATGTAGATAATTAAAAGCCTTTAATAAATTAATACTTTTTATTAATAAATGAATAAGATTGTTACAAAGTATATGCTTTATCATCAAACATGATTGGCTTGTGTGCATACTACTTTCAGTTTCTCCATATAACCTTCATGAAAGGTATCACCTTATTTCTGAGTACTTGTTCTTTTTTGTCGACTATCTGGATAGGAACCTCTTCATAAGATAAATCTTTATTGAACTATAATGGTTCATACTTAATCATATGTTTGTAATCGGGTTTGTATGGTCGCAACAACGACACATAAAAAATGTTGTGAACATGTTCTAATTCTGGAGGTAAAGCTACCTCGTAAGCTACTTCTCCCACTCTTCGTAGTACCTCGAAGGGTCCAATGAACCTCGAGCTTAACTTTCCTTTCTTGCTAAAATGAATTTTCTCCTTCCAAGGAGAAACTTTCAAGAAAACAAAATTTCCTACGTCAAATTCGCGATCTTGCCTGTGTTGATCAGCATACTTCTTCTGTCTATCTTGAGCAGCTACCAATCTTTCTCTAATAAGTTTGATAATTTTAGCAGTCTGTTGTACTAGTTTCGGTCCTAACAGTTGACGTTCACCAACTTCATCCCAGCACAGTGGAGTTCTGCATTTCCTGCTGTACAATGTCTCGTATGGAGGCATGCCAATGCTTGCGTGGTAACTATGGTTGTAGGCAAATTCTGCCAATGGTAGATGATCGTCCCAGTTCCCTTTGAAATCCATGATGCATGCTCTAAGCATATCTTTTAATGTCTGGATTTTTTGTTCGCTTTGACCATCAATTTGCAGATGGGATGCCATACTCATATTCAGTTGTGTTCCCACGCATTCTTGTAGTCTCTTCCAGAAGTTTGATGTGAATCTCAGATCTCTGTCTGATACAATTGACACTGGAACTCCATTTCTTGACACGAACTCCTTGATGTACAGTTTCGCCAGCTGATCAAGATTAAATCTAATCTTTATTGGCAAAAAGTGTGCTGATTTTGTTAATCTGTCCACTATTACCCATATCGCATCATATCCTATCTGAGTCATTGGAAGACCTACAACAAAATCCATTGTGATATGCTCCCACTTCTATTCCAGTATGTCCAATGGTTAAAGTAATCCACTCGGTCTCTGATGCTCAGCCTTTATTCTCTAACATGTCAAGCATTTCACAACACATTCTGCAACATCTCTTTTCATATTTGGCCACCAAAAATGTCACCGTAAATCTTGATACATTTTTGTACTTCCCGGATGGATCGAATATCTTGAGTTATGAGCTTCTGTCAAGATTTCTTCTATAATATCTGGTACTGCTGGAACCCAAATTCGTCCCTCAAACCTTAGCACTCCTTTGGTATCAACCTTGTACTTCACCTCATTACCCTCGACCATACTTTCCTTTATTTTTCTACATTCTTCATCCTGTAGTTGAGCATTCTTTATTTTGTCCACCAAAGTTGGACTAGCTTCCATCTGGAACAATCTTTCATCAGATTCTTTTGGAAATTTTATTGCCAACTCTAGCCTTGACATTTCTAAAATGAGCTCCTCCTGGCTGGTTAAGAACATCAACTTCTCACGACCCTCCCTACTCAAGGCATCTGCAACCACATTTGCTTTTCCCGGATGATAAAATATCTCGCAGTCATAATCTTTTATTAATTCCAAACATCTCATTTGATGCATGTTCAGGTCCTTCTGTGTGAAAATATACTTCAGACTCTTATGGTCTGTGTAGATCTCACACTTCTCTCTATAGAGATAATGTCTCCATATCTTCAGAGAAAATACTACTGCCGCCAACTCTAAGTCATGAGTCGGATACCCTTTCTCGTAGTCTTTCAATTGCCTTGATGCATACTCAATGACTTTGCCATTTTGCATAAGGACACAACCCATTCCTTTATGTGAGGCATCACTATACACCACAAAGTTTCCTGTATTATTTGATAATGACAACACAGGTGCCACACTGAGCCTCTTCTTTAATTCCTTAAAACTCTCTTCACACTTTTCCATCCAAACAAATTTTACAGATTTTTTCGTCAAATTTGTCAACGAAGTGGTAATCTTGGAAAAATCTTGAATACACCGTCTATAATAACCTGCCAATCCCAAGAAACTTCTCACTTCTGATGGAGTTCTTGGTTGTTCCCAATTTATCACAGCTTCAACTTTTGATGGATCCACTGAAATTCCATCTTTGTCAATTATATGCCCAAGAAATTGTACACGTTTCAGCCAAAATTCACATTTAGAGAATTTTGCGTACAACTTTTCTTTTCTTAGCGTCTCCAGCGTCAGATGTAAGTGTTCCACGTGTTATTCTTGAGATTTAGAGTACACCATAATATCGTCAAAAATGAATACCACCACAAACTTATCTAAAAATGGTTTAAACACCCTGTTAATCAAATCCATGAATGCAGCTGGGGCGTTGGTCAAACCAAAAGATATCACCAGAAACTCGTAATGTCTATACCAAGTTCAGAATGTCGTATTCGGTACATCCTCCTTCCTTACTTTCAATTAGTGATACCCACTTCTTAAATCTATTTTTGAGAAATATCTAGCACCCTTCAATTGATCAAACAAGTCATCTATTCTTGGTAACAGATATTTATTCTTAATAGTGACTTTATTTAATTCCCTATAATCAATGCAAAGACGCATTTACCCATCCTTCTTCTTCACGAATAACACTGGCACTCCCCACGGTGATACACTTGGCTGAATATATTTCTTGTCTAGCAGTTCTTGCAATTGCACCAATAATTCCTTCATCTCTACCAGAGCCATTCTGTATGGGGCCTTCGATATTGGAGAAGTTCATGGCACTAAGTCGATCACGAACTCAATTTCTCTGCCAGGCAGAAGTCCTCACAAATCTTTTGGAAACACGTCCACAAAATCCCTAACCACTGGTATCTCCTCCAGTTTCACACCCTTCTTCTTCTAAGTATCGACTATGTGAGATCCCGAATTTTATGAAATAAAAGTATTCAATTTTTCTATTTTGGTAAATAGTTAAATTGATAAAGTTTAAAGTTAAGGGTGATATTTGAAAATTTTGTAAAGTAAGTAATTTGTTATAAAATATTCGTTGTGTCGGGAAATATTCGTTTGGTCGGGGAATATTCTTTTTGTCAGGGAATATTCGTACGATGGCATAATCATTGGTGGACCCCAAAACGAAAGTATTGTCGTAGTTAGAAAATGACAGAAATATCTTTTTATAAAAATAACAGTGAAAGTTTTACCATTAAACTGTTGAACTACCTGGTAGTAAAAGTATAGTAATATGCGTGGTTGCATAGTAGCACACGGTATTGATTATTGATTCTTACTTGAGAAGTCACTCAGTTAAACACAATTATTGCTACAGTAATTGCTGCAATTATATCTCTCATATTATTGATTCAATTATTGTCACAGTATCAATATTTTATATTATTAATCAATAATTGAGACGATAAAGTTATTCATATTATTATTTACAATATTGACGATGTCTAGAAAGTTTTGTCGAGGAGAGGTTTGGTCACCTAATTGCACGCCAATAGGGTGAAATCCTTATCGGAAAGCCCCCTCTTTCCTGGAAATGATCTGGTTGTTAAATATTATGAGTTATAATATTAATGAAGAATAAGTTCGTGTTGATTAAAGATGAAATTGATAGTTCCATTGTGTTGGGATTATTAGTGTTATTGGAAATCGACATTTATTTCGATAATAATTGATTTCTGGAGGTTATATTGGCCAATCGGGTAATTAATCGGATAAATGAGCAATTAATTTTTATTAATTCACATGTTTATAACTATTTTTTTCACATGTGTGTACTATTGATTCACATGCATGTACTATTAGGAGAGGTGGTGCAAGATTGATAATACTTGCATGACTAAATTAAAAATGGAGGTATAGATGAAGGTACTATACTGTAATTATTTTTTCACATGTATAGAACTATTGAGTCACATGATTGTACTATTGATTCACATGATATACTATTAGGGGAGGTGGTGCAACTTTGATAATACTTGCAGGACTAAATTAAAAATAAAGGAAAAGATGAAGGTATTATACTGTAATATTTCGAGCCCCAAAATATGCAATTATTGAAACTATATTTTCCTATAAATAGAAGCTCATTCTTCCTTCATTCTCACTAATTCACTAAGACTCACAAGTGCAATTATAGAGAGAGAAGCTATAGAGAGAAAGAAAAAGAGAAGTCTGCTACTTCACTATTCCAGTATCCAGTCTTCTTCTGAGATAAGGGGTATTATTTATTTCATATTCTGAAGAGAGATTATTTTTTGTATTCATATGAATATTATTTTTGTTCAATATTCGTAAAGAATATTATCTTCGTTCAATATTCGTAGGAATATTATCTTCGTTAAATATTTGTTGGAATATTATTTTCGTTCGACAGTTGTAAGGGATGTTATTTTTGTTCAATATTCGTTTGAAATAATATTTTCTTCCATACTCTGTTGTATGTAAGTAATATTATTTCAGATTTTGAATTCTATACTCATTTTGTTAAAGTTTTGGCATCTATATTCCATGAAATTAGTAGAATATCCTTGAAATTTACGTTTCATCCAGTATCGTTTCACAAGGATATTTTTGAACATTCTAGTTAAATTTTAAGCTTCTCATGCCGGATTACTGTCTACGAGTACTATTCTTTTATACGGTACTATTCACAAAGTACTATTCATGGGTACTATTCACAAAGTACTATTTATAAAGTACTATTCACGAAGTACTATTCAGGAGTACTATTCATAAAGTACTATTCACGGGGTACTATTCCCGAAGTACTATTCACGTGGTACTATTCACCCGGAGTACTATTCATGACAAAAATTGATTTATTTTCGGTACAAATCATTTTTAATACAATATCATTCTTGAATTTTACTTCACAAAGAAGTATCATGTTGGCAATTTGAACGTTATTGAATTCTGGATAAATTAAATTATAAATCTTTAAAAATTTATCCTTTGGTTCTTTTAATTGAATTCTTATATCATTGTCATCATCCTCATGCTTATATTGTGATGAAAGTCATCTTTGGCTTATGTGCATAAATGGACTGTTGATTTATATGAATATGACCAGGGATCATTCGGTATAATTATAACCCGTAATGTTACAAATGATGTGGTAAAAGTCCTCATTGGCCCGTAGTGCATTGATGGACAGTTGTTGGTATGATTATGACTAGGGATTATTCGGTATAATCATGACCATTGATGATTACATGAATATCTTTGGCCCATAGTGCAGGGATGATTCGATGATGTGGTTTATTTATTAAGCTGAGTCTCAGCGATAAAGTTGATGAAAATCTTTTTAAATCATAGAAGATAGTAGATTTTATGCTCTACTTGACTCTTCTAATGGATTGCTTATTCTGCTGCAGTTGTTGATCTAAAACTTATTTTCTATTGTATTCTATCAGTTGTTATACTATTGAAGGCTAAGGATAATTTATTCTGCATTATCTTAGACATAATATTTCTTACTGGGCTAGTTGAGCTCACCCTTTTGCTTTCATTGTTCTCTTCAGGAAATGAGAACATAGCCGGGACTAGTCGGGGAATGAAGTGATGGTCTGAGATGGTGCCATAGTAGTCCTCACTATTCTATAAAATTGTGTCACAATAAATGTAATGAGGACTTCATTGAGAGTGGATATTGTCTAGAAGGCAATATTCTTGTTTAAACTCTTAGATTATGTTTTGTCGTATTTTACACGACAGTTGTATTATTAAGTTGTATTTGAATTTTGTACCATGTATTTGGCGACTCAAGATGGGTGATGTATACCTATTTTGGGGGTGTCACAGACTATGTAAGCTAAGTATCCTACACAACATTGACTCAATAACTTCTTGGTCTATATAATCATCAGACATCTCGCTTGTCTAGGCGGTTGGCTACCATAGAAAACTACCTTTGACGGAGTCATAAGGTTTACACATTTCTTTTGGCAATCAATTATCACTCCATAATTGAATAGCCAATCCATTCCCAATAACATCAAACTCTCCAAGTTTTATCGGGATTAAATCTACTATCATAACATTCCTTGTAATACTCACCCTACAATTCTTGTATACATACTTAACTAGAATTACCTCCCAATTCGCAATTTTTATGTGTAAAGGGAAATTCAACTCTTCACTAGGTAATTCTAACTTGTTAGCAAATTCATCAGATATAAACGAGCAAGTAGCACCCTAATCAAATAATACTTATGGATTTATATCATTGATTGGGATAATACCTGACACATCTTTTGATTGCACCGCGTCTTTCACTGTCATGTTAAAAGTTCTGGCTGTGGGCTTATTTGATGAAGTTGGTCCCGCAATAGTCAATGTACCTCCACTGCTACCTCCCTTGCTTCCTGTTGTCTCACCAGATTTCTTCTTAGGGTGCTCGCAAGCGAAATGTTCCTTTGACCCGCAGGTGTAGCAAGCATTCTTCTTGGGTTGATAGCAATTTGGGTTAATGTGACCCTCCTGACCATAATTAAAGCATATATGTTTCCCTCTTAAGCATATACCCGTGTGAAACCTCCCGCATATAGTACATGCTTCAAACTTCTTCTTCTGCTAGTTACCCTGCTGGTTTCCAGCACTCACATTTGTACTCCACTTTCTCTTCAAGTTATTGTTACCATTTCCACCACTACCACTACCATTTTTAGCTTTGCCCTCACTCTTCTTCTTTCTTTGTTCTTGATTATACTTTGTTACAACCTCGCCTCCACCCTCAACGAGAATTGCCTTCTCCAATACAGCTATAAATGTCTTTAGCTGAAACATGGAGACCCTACTGTACAAGTAGGGTTTTAGTCCCTACTCAAACCTCCTAGCCTTGTACTCATCTGTGTTGACTTGATATGGTGCAAATCTCGCTAATTTGTTAAATTTTACGGCATACTCTGATACCGTCATTGATCCCTGCTTCAGTTCTAAAAACTGCACCTCCATCTGATTCTTCGAACTCTCTAGGAAATAAGTCTCAAAAAATATTTCCTTAAATATATCCCAAGTCATCACCCCTTGACCTCCTCGAGTTTTATTGGCTTGCCACCAATAATTAGTCTCTGCTTTCAACATAAATATTGCAAAAGCAGTCTTCTGATTCTCAACTACTCTAGCAACATCGAAAACTTTCTCTATCTGCATGATCCATGTCTGTGCCTCAACCAGATTCATGGACCCACGAAATTCTGGTGGCCCAACTGCCTTGAAGTCCTTAAATGTCACAGCTTGATTCTGCGGTTGATTTTGTAATGCTCCTATCAGTAACGTCACTAACTGCTGAACTGGGTTAGCCTCAGCATTGTTGTTATTGGTAGATACCTCATGGGTCCTTTGTCGTGGTTAACGTCTTAGAGGCATTTTCTGTTAAAAAATTCTCATTAGATTATTATTCAATCCTTTAAGTATTATATATTCAACTTGCACATCACAAAAATTACCATATAGCACACAATATCTTGAATAAATAGTAACTTTTATTTATTCATCATCTTTTAAAAATGTAGCCATGATAGCATCGTTGCTATCTACATTACTTTCCTAAACTACAAAAGTTTCAGGATTTTATCATCATCATCATATCCCATTGATTATATAATATCCGGGATTTACATCATATTTACTAATTAATCACATAATAATTACATTCCTTATGATGACCTACTAAAATGATGCTTAGCTTTACGACTCTCCTCTTCCATAATACGGAACATTGTTCGACGATCTAACATGTACCATGGCAGCGTCTCGAACTGAATCGGGTAATACATGATTCAGTTTTGAGCTCGGTTGACCACAGTGTTGAAAACGCTATTCATCTCCTCCATCTTGATCTTCTTTACTTGTACCTCTCTCTCTGCTACCAAGGATCATTGAGAAGCTTCCTCGTACGCGTCCTCGGCTCTTGCCCTCTTAGTAGACTTTTCTTTCAATTTTTTCTTCAGTTTCGCGATATCCTTTGTCATTTACTCGTTCTCTCCTTCAATGTGAATCAGCTTCCATTCGACATTACTTAGACGCCCATCTATATCTCGGATCTCGTTGTCCTTTTGCGCTATCGAGGTCTGCTATTCAGCTACTATCTCTTCCAACTCCTCGACTCTATCCTGCATTCGTGTACTTCGTCGTACATATGGTCATCGATCGAGTTTGGTGGTGTTAGGTTTGTAATATTCATGTGCGCAATCAAATTGCATAAAAAGTGCGGAAGCGTGTAAAATCAGAATTTAAAAAATTTACAAACCATATACCCGGATCATCCTTTATGCATAATTATTAATTAAACGAAAAGATAAAGAATAAATCATACCCTTGAAGATCGAGCTTCCTCAGGTACAAGTTCACCTCCAAATCCTTTCGCGTTCAATCTTGAATCCACCGGGTTTGAATCCTTCCTTTGATCAACGTTAGCCACCCAAATATTTGGCCTCTAGAGGTGATCCACCAAGGAAGAATAAAATTCAAGAAGATGGGGTGGTTGGCTAAACCCTAGTTTTCTATCTCTATAGAAAGGGTGTACTCTCCCAACAAATTGGAATTATTACGTATGTTGAAAAAACAACAAAACCCATACCACCCATAATAAGACTCCTCTTATTTATAGATGTGGGCAAACCACCTTAACAATTAAGGAATTGGGTTTTAATTAATTAATTCTTTTAATTAATTAAGCTCCCTAATCTTATTAGGGATAATTAATTAAACTCCTTTAACTAATTTTCCTTCCTAATCCAATTAGGAATAAATGAGAGTACTTATATTAAATTAATTCCTAAACTCTTTTAGAAATTAAAATAATAATAATTGTAATAATATTAATAAGACTCCTCTTATTAATTTATATTTAATAATTCTAAAATATTAAATAATAAATATTAAGCTATTTAATTTATTCTATCACCATAGATTAAATTAAATATACTTAACTATATTATTACGATTATGCCATTAACTTCTTAAATAATTATTCTTCCTTTTATGGTGTGACACCTTTAGGTTCTCCATATTAAACCGGTTGTGAATAAATCAATTAGAACAATTCTAATCTTATTTAAATAAATAAATTAAACAATTAATTTATTTAAATAATATTTATTCTGATAGGATAAGCCTCCCTAGCGATCAACGACTTTCCGGATAATATAGATTTCAACATTAATCATTAAAGAACCTTTGAGTAAATAGTTACCGAAACAATTCAATCCTTCCACCATACAATGTCCCAATTAAATATAAGACATGGAATTCTTGTCAAGTCTTATTTTATTTAATTATATGTACTTCGATCCTTAAATGCACAACTCAAATAATGCAAATTAGAAACTCCTTTCTAATTTCATTCTGCTTTGCCAAGGACTATTGGGTTGTAATTTATCGAATCACATAGGACATTTCTCTTCTTTTATTAGAAGTGGTAGATTCTTTATTGATCATACATTATCTCCATGTACAACTTATTATACCCAAGCATACCCTTTGATATACCCTAAGGGTCTTAAGGAATAAGTCAAAGTATAACTCATCATACACAAGATACTATGATGATCTCAAGTCCAAGGATTACTTGTACTACTATCACTCTGAGAATTCCTATTGACAGCAAATAAAACTCCATTAGGTATTCCTTAGCGAGCCACGTTCAAATGAACTTATTCTCTAATAAGCACATACATACTTGCTTTAGTGTCTCCACACAAATGATCATGAGATCAATCATCCTCATCCAATGAGCAAGCAACGATGTACCAATCTATCCCGGATTCACTAATCCCCAATTTAGTAATCCAATGATTGGGAACTATTTTAGTTTTAAGCTTTCTAAGAATTTAGATCTCATTAGAATGATCATCATCATTATTCTAAAAGCATTGCTTAAAACTATGGGTTTATCACATATTATAAAACAAAGATTATGTAGATAATTAAAAGCCTTTAATAAATTAATACTTTTTATTAATAAATGAATAAGATTGTTACAAAGTATATGCTTTATCATCAAACATGATTGGCTTGTGTGCATATTACTTTCAATCTCCCACTTGCACTAAAGCCAATCGTCATGGTATCTTATACTCTTCTTCTCTAAGTGACGATTATCCTGTAACGTTGGATAAGCTTTAGTTAATAGATATATAATGTTGTTCTTGAGAGTCCACTATCTCTATAGTGATTTCCCATCTTTCAATGATTCTAATAATCAAATGAAAGTGCCACAACACATGTTTAGATCCAAGATGAGATTTAGGAACTATTCCTAGTTCTGTAATGAACTTTTAATCCAAACAATCAACTTGCAGCTTCATTTATAGCTATATACTTTGTCTTTATCACTAAACCAGTAACTCTTTGCTGTTTGGAACCTTTCCAATTCACTGCACCACTTTTCAAGGTAGCCCTTTACCTTAAAGTGGATTTTTCTGTCGTCTTGGTGCATGCGAAAAACTTGAGTCTCATTAAGCCCTCTAGTTTTAATTTAGACCCACCATGAATATGATCACATCCTTAGTGCTTAGGTTAAGCACTTTAAGATATTTTCACTAACTCATAGTGAACTTCTCCATAATATGGTGATCAACATCGGGTCTCGTACATTTCATTGCATGCATGATAGTTACTCATGTGATCTCTCTTTTGGAGTCTATGGGGACTATTAAGAGATACACTCCATGGCTCATCAACATGAGACATCTCTTGAGTTGCCATGCTAAAAGCGACTTTAGCATCAAATGAATATACGTTCTTTGGGTTTAGTCGAGTATCCTCTTAAATCTATCTATATAGATTTTATCCCCATTAAGATACTCTTCCAAATCATTCATGGAGGAATATTTAGACAACTTTATCATTCTTGATTGTAGCATTAGTATGTCATTCCTTATCCGTAGTATATCAACATATAGTACTAGGAATGTCACGACGCTCCCATCGACCCTTTTTGTACACACTAGGTTCATTCTTATTTTTGATAAAATCAAACTCTTTTGATTGCCTCATCAAAATGAATGTTCCATATTTGAGAAACTTGCTTCAATCCATTTCTCGAGTGACTACAACACTTACCTCATCGTATGTAATCGGATCATCATCTTCTATGATTTGTACCTCATCATCATCATCTATGATGAATCCATACCTCCCGTGTATCTTCTTGTACTATTTCATTTACGATTCGGTTTGTGGTACAATAGGTATATCTATAGGTTCCTCTTATTTGATTTATAGTGTTTTGTGGTTCTTGAACTCTTCAAGATCTATTATCCTCCCACTAGCCCTTTCAATTATAAACACCTTTATCTTAGAAGGAAGCGTGTTTACGCAACAAACACCTTTTGCTAAGTAGAATTATAGAACATATACCCTAAACTTACTTTAGGATGTCTCACAAATCGACACTTGTCAAATCTTGTCCCAAGCTTATCCTTTGAAACCTTTTCACATAAGTTGGACAACCCCTTATCTTAACATTCTTAAGATTAGAATCCTCCACATCCATAACTTTTATGGAGTCTTGGGGCTGGATTTTGAGGTTACCTTTTCGTGAGATATCACGACCATTTCTAGGACATGACCCTAGAAGGATATTGGAATGTCGGTAAAATCATTATGGACCGCACCATGTCCAACAAGGTACGATTTTTCATTCAGATACATCAATCAATTATTGCGTATCAAGATGTGTCCATTATGAGAAAACCATTTGAGATGATCTAGAAACTTATTGCACAAGTATTTATTCCTTGATCTAATCAAAGAATCTTAATACTTTTGCCAATTTGTTTCACTACGAATTCTTTGAACCTTTCAAATAATTCACACTTGTATTCAACAAATACATACATTCAACTCTTTGAATGATCATCTCCTTTTCTTATACTAATTTGTTCAATATGCAAAATTATTTTCATGTAAGTCAGTATACAAAATTTATTAAGTAATATTCGATTCTATACAAAACATTATTATTATAAATAGAACAACAATTGTTCTTAATTATAATACCAAAGATTTCATTGTCCAACAATAAAATGGAAATAATATTTTTAACAAGAACTGGAATACAATAACAACTTATTGACTTAATAGATTTGCCCGTAGGCATTGCTAAACTATAAGTTTCTATGGCTAATATGGCAACCTTTGCTATATTTTCCACACATAGGATCTACTTATATTTGTTTAGCTTTCTACTTCTGCTTGGTCCCTTCATAAATCTATATTTATGATAACCAAAGTCGATATCCAATACCCAAGTAGAACCTTGACTTAAAGAAAAATTTATTTCAATCATGAACAAAAAGCGTATTTAAAAAACTTCACTAAGCTTCTTTGGTTAGCCTCTGCAAGATACTTCTTCTTGAGTTTCTTTCAAGTGTCGGGCTTATAGCGGTGGAAGCAAACTCCTTTGCTATCCGTATCGATTTTGTTCTTATTATCCTTTGTTTTTGCCTTTCTATATACCTTCTTTGAATCGTTCTTCTTTTCAGAAGATCCTTTGGCCCCTACCAAGTAAGACTTTGTTTTTCTTGGTTGGAAAGTCACTCTCAACATTTTCAACATGTTAAGCAAATCAATGAGGTCGATATCTAGCTTGTTTATATGAAAATTCACAACAATTGTGAAAGGAGTCAGGGAGTGAGTGCAAGATCAAATCTTGGCTCAACTCTCCATCCATGACAAAACCGGTTGTCTTAATTGATCAATCAAATTGATAATGTTAAGAACTTTTATGCTCTTATATAGTGTCATTGGCCATTCTAGATCGGAAGAGCTCCTTAGATATCTCGATATCTATCATCCTACTTTCCTCACCATCAACTACTTGATGTGCGGGAATATAGTAGGAGTATCCATAGTTTCGTCTTGTGGCTGAAGCTCGTTACTCGTGGATACGAGCATGATGCATTGAGCCAATGTGCATCATCTTGCCACTTTCTAAAAGTAGCAATCTCTTCCTCGGAGGCATTATGCGCAACCATTGCGAGGGATAGGCGTATTAAGGACATAAGATAGCTTTTACTATGAGAACTATTCTCAAATTCCTTAACCAATCCGTTTAATTTGGTGCGATTAATTTAGCATCTAATATGCTTCGCAGTGATAGTAATTTTAGACATTGTAAAATTACGTAAATGAATTTGTAATTAACAACATTTTAACATACATTCTATTATTAATTACCAAAATAAATTAGGTCTTGTTTTAAATTGGTATCTCCACTATTTTCTTCAAACTATATTACCCTCACTTATATAGTTGCAAAAAATCTAATTAAAGATTTGCTAGTGAGAATAAGGATCCCATTTCAAATGTATATAGCCTTGTGGTGACACAACAAACTATATATAAATAAATAGGTAGACAACTTTTGTCAATTACATCAACTATGCAACTCCTTGTATTTTGCCTCTTAGATTATTTTGATCAGTGGTGGCACATCCGAATCAAAATTATCCAAGTTAAGTCCGACTAGCACTCCATATATTCAAAAAGAAAAATATCATCCTTGTGGTGACACAACAAAACAATATTGTTCAATTTTCTTTATAAGCATCAAATGTGATAAATTAACATCTTAAATACTTAATACTTGCCTTGTGGTGACACAACAAACTCATATTAAATATTTAATACTCTATTAATTTTATCATGCTAGAAGGCTGACGTTCGATATTCCAAATATCTTTGAACGCTTAGGACTTAATATAAAAATTGAGGGGTTTGTTATTAATTTGTCTCATCTTGTTTAGCGTGCATTTACATATATATATATAAATACGCGTTATATTAATGAACATCATGCTAAGCATGTTTGCATAATATATAATATATATATATATATAGTATAAGCATGTACATATAGAATACTATATTCTACCCGGATTGATTATGGACTTTTATTCTAGTTTGGTTCACTAGAGCCACCAAGTGAACCAAAAGGTCAAACCCTAGGGGTGCAAGAAATAATATTTAAATATAACTATTACATTTAAACCCGGGCTCCATAACAAACGGGTCTTCAAGCGCTCCTTGCTCCTTGATCTCCAATTCTTCAAAATTTAATTCTAACTATTCCTATTACATAACTATTTTAAAATAAATAGAAACCTTGATCGGCGATTGAGGGAAGTACATAGAGAGAGATAGAATTTACATTAAGAAAAATTAGAGAAGGCGAGTACGCACGTAACCCCATTTAATAAAACCCATACATTCATGCATCCAACTAAAATAAAATCCAATCGCATTGGTCAATAGTCCATAATCAATCCCATTTATTATCATACACATCACCATATGCATCAATAAATAACATTCATCTCATGAATAATAAACATTTAATATATATATTGATATCATTTAATGGGCAAATTTAGTTAGTATAAAATCTATTTTTGAATCAAAATAAACTCCTTTATTTTAATCCAAATTTAAATCAAAATAAAACTATTTTATTTTAATTTATCCTATTTTGAATAAAATAAACAATTTTATTTTAATCAAAATCTTTAATCAAAATAAACTCCTTTATTTTAATTAATTATGGAATCCAATTCCATGTAATAAAAAAGAAATCTTTAATTAAAATAAACTCTTTTATTTTAATTAATTATGGAATCCAATTCCATGTAAAAAAAATATTAAAGGAAACACTTGATTTTCTTTTCCTATTCACAAATAAACTCCTTTATTTTGAATAATATGAAATCTTATTTCATATTTAAATAAACTCCTTTATTTAAGGAAATTAGGATTCTCTTTCCTATTCACAAATAAACTCTTTTATTTTGAATAATATGAAATCTTATTTCATATCTAAATAAACTCCTTTATTTAAGGAAAAATAGAATCCAATTTCAACTCCAATTAGTTATCATGGAATCCAATTCCAACTCTAATTAGTTAGCATGAGATTCTAATTTTAAAATTAAAATAAACTTTATATTTTAATATTAAAATAAACCTTTTATTTTAAAATTAAAATAAACTTTTATTTTAATTATAAAATAATTAATATATATATATATTATATTAACAGTATAATATATATATATATATATATATATATATATATATATATATATAATATCCGTATATATATATATATAACCGTGGCCCTAAAAAAAAAAAAAAATTCATTCGGCCAAAAACTTTGTAGCAACGTGATGCCTAAAACAAGTAACCCAACTCCTTTACTTTTATGAATATATATATATATATATATATATATATATATATATATATATATATATATATATATATTACCATAATACATATATATGTATACATCCGTTCCTTATTAAAATTTGATGATCCCGCCTTTTTTTTTTTTTTGTTTTCCACTGTTAGGTTTGTAATATTCATAACGCAATCAAATTGCATAAAATTAGCGGAAGCGTGGTAAAATCAGAGTTTAAAAAATTTACAAACCATATACCCGGATCATCCTTTATGCATAATTATTAATTAAACGAAAAAGATGAATAAGAATCATACCCTTGAAGATCGAGCTTCCTCAGGTACAAGTTCACCTCCAATCCTTTTCGCGTTCAACTTGAATCCACCGGGTTTGGTTCCTTCCTTTGATCAACATTAGCCACCCAAGCGTTTGGCCTCTAGAGGTGATCCACCAAGGAAGAATAAAATTCAAGAAGATGGGTGATTATGGCTCAAACCCTAGTTTTTCCTATCTCTATAGAAAAAGGGTACTCTCCAACAAATTGGAATTATTACGTTGTAAAAGTCAACAACCCATCCCACCCATAATAAGACTCCTCTTATTTATAGATGTGGGCAACCCACCTTAACAATTAAGGAATTGGGTTTTAATTAATTAAATTCTTTTAATTAATTAAGCTCCCTAATCTTATTAGGGATAATTAATTAAACTCCTTTAATTAATTTTTCCTTCCTAATCCAATTAGGAATAAATGAGAGTACTTATATTAAATTAATTCCTAAACTCTTTTAGAAATTAAAATAATAATAATTGTAATAATATTAATAAGACTCCTCTTATTAATTTATATTTAATATTTCTAAAATATTAAATAATAAATATTAAGTTATTTAATTTATTCTATCACCATAGATTAAATTAAATATACATAACATATTATTACGATTATGCCATTAACTTCTTAAATAATTATTCTTCCTTTTATGGTGTGACCCTTTAGGTTCTCCATATTAAACCTAGGTTGTGAATAAATCAATTAGAACAATTCTAATCTTATTTAAATAAATAAATTAAACAATTAATTTATTTAAATAATATTTATTCTACAATAGGATAAGCCTCCCCAGCGATCGGCGACTTTCCGGATAATATAGATTTCAACATTAATCATTAAAAAACCTTTGAGTAAATAGTTACCGTACAATTCAATCCTTCCACCATACAATGTCCCAATTAAATATAAGACATGGAATTACTGTCAAGTCTTATTTTATTTAATTTACATTATTTGGAGTTGTGCATTTAAGGATAAGAAGCTGCCGGTTTTTATGTCCACGTAGCAGCATTCTGGTGAAATTTAAGAGGCTGCCGGTTTTTGATATCAAAGAATTGCACGGAAATCGAGAATTGATTGCAAAAGGCTGGCCACGTGATTAATAGCAAGATTATTTTGCAAGGCACGGAAATCATTTGGATTCCAGAATTTTTTTTGTGTGGCCCACGTGATTAGTCGGCCAGCAGGAATTCATGGTTAATTTTTTTTTAAAGTTCATGCATGCTGCTTTTATGTCCGTACTGCCTTGAATGAAAAATCATGGGGCTTAATATATATTATATATTAACGGATATTGACGGATATATATATATATATATATATATATTATGGTTATATATATTTATAATATATATTACGAATATATATATACATATATATATATATTAATTATTTTATAATTAAAATAAAATTTTATTTTAATTTTAAAATAAAAGGTTTATTTTAATATTAAAATATAAAGTTTATTTTAATTTTAAAATTAGAATTTCATGCTAACTAATTAGAGTTGGAATTGGATTCCATGCTAACTAATTGGAGTTGAAATTGGATTACATGTTTCCATAAATAAAGGAGTTTATTTAGATATGAAATAAGATTTCATATTATTCAAAATAAAAGAGTTTATTTGTGAATAGGAAATAGAATCCTAATTTCCTTAAATAAAGGAGTTTATTTAGATATGAAATAAGATTTCATATTATTCAAAATAAAGGAGTTTATTTGTGAATAGGAAAGAATATCAAAGTGTTTCCTTTAATAAAAGATTTTTTTTTACATGGAATTGGATTCCATAATTAATTAAAATAAAAGAGTTTATTTTAATTAAATTTTTTTTTATTACATGGAATTGGATTCCATAATTAATTAAAATAAAGGAGTTTATTTTGATTAAAGATTTTGATTAAAATAAAATAGTTTATTTTATTCAAAATTAGATAAATTAAAATAAAATAGTTTTATTTTGATTTAAATTTGGATTAAAATAAAGGAGTTTATTTTGATTCAAAATTAGATTTTATACTAACTAAATTTTGCCCATTAAATGATATCAATATATATATTAAATATTTATATATATTATTGATTGATAGAGATGAATGTTATTTATTGATGCGTATGGTGATGTGTATAATAAATGGGATTGATTATGGACTATTGACCAATGTGATTGGATTTATTTTAGTTGGATGCATGAATGTATGGGTTTTTATTAAATGGGAATGCACTGATTCGCCTTCTCTAATTTTTTCTTAATGTAAATTCTATCTCTCTCCTATGTACTTCCTCGATCACGATCAAGGTTTCTATTTATTTTAAATAGTTTTGTAATAGGAATATTTAGAATTATTTTGAAAATTAGAGATCGAGAGGGACAAGAAGCGAAGACCCGCGTTTGTAATTGAGCCGGGTTTAAATGTAATAGTTATATTTAAATATTATTTCGCTTTAAGGTTTGACCTTTTGGTTCACTTGGTGGCTCTAAAGTGAACCAAACTAGAATAAAAGTCCATAATCAATCAATAGAGTAGTAGAATATAGTATTCTATATGCATGCTATACTATATATATATATTATATATTATGCTAACATGCTTCGTGCATGTTAATTAATACGACGACGTATTTTATATATATATGTATAATGCGCTAAAACAAGATGAGAGACAAATTAATAACAAACCCCTCAATTTTTATATTAAGTTCTAAGCGTTCAAAGATATTTGGAATATCGAGCGTCAGCTTTCTAGCATGATAAAATTAATAGAGTATTAAATATTTAATATGAGTTTGTTGTGTCACCACAAGGCAAGTATTAAGTATTTAAGATGTTAATTTATCACATTTGATGCTTATAAAGAAAATTGAACAATATTATTTTGTTGTGTCACCACAAGGATGATATTTTCTTTTTTGAATATATGGAGTGCTAGGTTGGACTTAACTTGGATAATTTTGATTCTGGATGTGCCACCACTTGATCAAAATAATCTAAGAGGCAAAATACAAGGAGTTGCATAGTTGATGTAATTGACAAAAGTTGTCTACCTATTTATTTATATATAGTTTGTTGTGTCACCACAAGGCTATATACATTTGAAATGGGATCCTTATTCTCACTAGCAAATCTTTAATTAGATTTTTCGTCAACTATATAAGTGAGGGTAATATAGTTTGAAGAAAATAGTGGGAGATACCAATTTAAAACAAGACCTAATTTATTTTGGTAATTAATTAAAGAATGTATGTTAAAATGTTATTAATTACAAATTCATTTTGAAATTTACAATGTCTAAAATTACTATCATCTTTGGAGCTATATTAGATGCTAAATTAACCGTAATCAATTAAACGGATTGGTTAAGGAATTTGAGAATAGTTCTCATAGCTAAAAGCTATCTTATGTCCTTAATACGCCTATCCTCGCAATGGTTGCGCATAATGCCTCCGAGGAAGAGATTGCTACTTTTAGAAAGTGGCAAGATGATGCACATTGGCTCAACGCATCATGCTCGCATCCATCCATGAGTAACGAGCTTCAGCCACAAGATGAAACTATGGATGCTCTACTATATTCCTACACATCAAGTAGTTGATGGTGAGAAAGTAGGACCTGATAGATATCTCGATATCTAAGGAGCTCTTCCGATCTAGAATGGCCAATGGCACTATAGTATGCATAAAAAGTTCTTAACATAATCAATTTGATTGATCAATTAGACAACTGGTTTTGTCATGGATGGAGAGTTGAGCCAAGATTTGATCTTTGAACTCACTCCGGGACTCCTTTCACAATTGTTGTGAATTTTTCATATGAACAAGTTAGATATCACCTTTGCCGATTTGATTAACATGTTGAAAAATGATGAGAGTCACTTTCTAACCAAGAAAGACCAAGTCCCATTTGGTAGGGGCCAAAGGATCTTTCAAAAGAAGAACGATTCAAAGAAGGTATATAAAGGCATAAACAAAGGATAATAAGAACAAATTGATATGGATAGCAAAGGAGTTTGCTTCCACCGCAATAAGCCTGGACCTCGGAAAGAAAGCTGCGAGAAGCATCTTGCAAAGGCTAACCAAAGAAGCTTAGTGAAGTTTCTACATAATACGCTTTTGTTCATGATTAAAATAAATTTTCTTTAAGTCAAGGTTCTACTTGGGTATTGGATACCGACTTTGGTTATCATAAATATAGATTTATGAAGGACCAAGGTAAGTAGAAAGTTAAACAAAGATATGTAATCCTATGTGTGGAAAATGAAGCAAAGGTTGCGCATTAGCTATAGAAACTTATAGTTTAGCAATGCCTACGGCAAATCTATTAAGTCAATAAGTTGTTATTGATTCCAGTTCTTGTTAAAAATATTATTTCCATTTTATTGTTGGACAATGAAATCCTTGGTATTATAATTAAGAACAATTGTTGTTCTATTTATAATAATAATAATGTTTTGTATAGAATCGAATATTACTTAATGGATTTTATATACTTGACTTACGTGAAAATAATTTTGCAAATTGAACAAACTAGTATAAGAAAAGGAGATGATCATTCAAAGAGTTGAATGTGTATTTGCTTGAATACAAGTGTGAATTATTTGAAGGTTCAAAGAATTGTAAGTGAACAAATTGGCAAAGTATTAAGATTCTTTGATTATATCAAGGAATAAATACTTGTGCAATAAGTTTCTAGATCATCTCAAATGGTTTTCTCATAATGGACACATCTTCGATACGCTAATAATTGATTGATGTATCTAAAAGGTAAAATCGCGTACCTTGTTGGACATGGTGCGGTCCATAATGATTTTACCGACATTCCAAAGTATCCTCCGGGATAATGTCCTAGAAATGGTCGACATCTACTAAAATGGTAACCTCAAAATCCCGCCCCAAGACTCCATAAAAGTTATGGATGTGGAGGATTCCTAATCTTATGTATGTTAAGATAAGGGTTGTCCAACTTATGTGAAAAGGTTTCAAAGGATAAGCTTGGGACAAGATTTGACAAGTACAATTTGTGGGACATCCTAAAGTAAGTTTAGGGTATGTTCTATAATCACTAGAAAAGGTGTTTGTGACGAAACACATAAATAAGAGATAAAGTTGTATGATCAGCAGGCTCATTGGAGGATAATAGATCTTCGAGAGTTCAAGAACCATAAATATAAGTCAAATAAGAGGAACCCGTGAGGCTGATTATTGAACCACACAGTGAATCGTAAAAGAATAGTACTCAAAGATCAATTTGGGAGATAATTAATAAAGCAGATGATGACGATGCTAATACGCATCATGTAAGGCATTCTGATTCAGATTTACATTCGATTGTAAGATTGAGTAGCAGTGTAAAAATCTGAGCGCTTTGACATTTTATATTATATGTGATATACCTATCAAGGAATTGACATACCAATGCTACAATAAGATGATTTCAATCATTCTAATGAATGATTCTAAGATTAATTGAAAGTAAAATCTAAAATAGTTCCCAATCGCTCGATTACTCAAGGAACGGGGATTCATTGATGCTAAAGAAGTTAAGATGGCAACCCATAGAGGGTATCACGCCGTTTGGCTTCATCGGATTTTAATGATCGACTTCTCACGATGATCAGGTGGAGACACTAATCAGCAATGAAAGTACGAGTATGCTGCTGAATACCATATCTGAAGAAGTTCATTTAACGTGAAAACATCTTAAAGTGCTTAACCTTAATGGAGTTTTATTATTATTAAATTTTTTATACAATAAAATTATGCCCAATTAAAATTGTTCTAAACACATACCAATATACATATCAAATTTGAACAATTAATAATTCGCGATAAAGGTAATTGGCTCGATACAATGCTATAGGTTTGTAATATTCATAACGCAATCAAATTGCATAAAATGTGCGAGCGTGTGTAAAATCGAGTTTAAAAAATTTACAAACCATATACCGGATCATCCTTTATGCATAATTATTAATTAAACGAAAAGATAAAGAATAAATCATACCCTTGAAGATCGAGCTTCCTCGTGTACAAGTTCACCTCCAAATCCTTTCGCTCAATCTTCAATCCACCGGTTTGGTTCCTTCCTTTCGATCAACGTTAGCCACCCAAATGTTCGCCCTCAGAGGTGATCCACCAAGGAAAAAGAAAATTCAAGAAGATGGGGGGTGTTCAAACCCTAGTTTTCTATCTCTATAGAAAAGGGTACTCTCCAACAAATTGGAATTATTACGTATGTTCAAAAATCAACAACCCATCTCACCCATAATAAGACTCCTCTTATTTATAGATGGGCAACCCACCTTAACAATTAAGGAATTGGGTTTTAATTAATTAATTCTTTTAATTAATTAAGCTCCCTAATCTTATTAGGGATAATTAATTAAACTCCTTTAACTAATTTTCCTTCCTAATCCAATTAGGAATAAATGAGAGTACTTATATTAAATTAATTCCTAAACTCTTTTAGAAATTAAAATAATAATAATTGTAATAATATTAATAAGACTCCTCTTATTAATTTATATTTAATATTTCTAAAATATTAAATAATAATATTGTTTATTTAATTTATTCTATCACCATAGATTAAATTAAATATACTTAAATATATTATTACGATTATGCCATTAACTTCTTAAATAATTATTCTTCCTTTTATGGTAATGAATGACCCTTTAGGTTCTCCATATTAAACCCCACAGAATAAATCAATTAGAACAATTCTAATCTTATTTAAATAAATAAATTAAATAATTAATTTATTTAAATAAATAATATTTATTCTACAATAGGATAAGCCTCCCTAATGATCAACGACTTTCCAGATAATATAGATTTCAACATTAATCATTAAAGAACTTTTGAGTAAATAGTTACCGCATAATTCAATCTCTTCCACCATACAATGTCCCAATTAAATATAAGACATGGAATTATCACAAGTCTTATTTTATTTAATTATATGTATTTTCGACTCTTAAATGCACAACTCTAAATAATGCAAATTAGAAACTCCTTTCTAATTTCATTCGCTTTTTGCCAAGGACTACCGGGTTGTCATTTATCGAATCACATAGACATTTTCTTCTTTTATTAGAAGTGGTAGATTCTTTATCGATCATACATTATCTCCATGTACAACTTATTATACCCAAGCATACCTTTGATATACCCTAAGGGTCTTAAGGAATAAGTCAAAGTATAACTCATCATACACAAGATACTATGATGATCTCAAGTCCAAGGATCACTAGACTACTATCACTACAGAATTCCTATTGACAGCAAATAAAACTCCATTAGGTATTCCTTAGCGAGCCAATGCTCAAAGTGAACTTATTCTCTAATAAGCACCTACATACTTGCTTTTAGTTGTCTCCACACAAATGATCATGAGATCAATCATCCTCATCCAATGAGCAAGCAACGATGTACCAATCTATCCGGATTCACTAATCCCCAATTTAGTAATCCAACGATTGGGAACTATTTTAGTTTTAAGCTTTCTAAGAATTTAGATCTCATTAGAACGATCATCATCATTATTCTAAAAGCATTGCTTAAAACTATGGGTTTATCACATATTATAAAACAAAGATCATGTAGATAATTAAAAGCCTTTAATAAATTAATACTTTTATTAATAAATGAATAAGATTGTTACAAAGTATACGCTTTATCATCAAACATGATCGGGCTTCAGTGCATACTACTTTCAATCTCCCACTGCACTAAAGCCAATCGCCATGGTATCTCATACTCTTCTCTCTAAGTGACGCATTATCCCATTGCTGGATGTTTTAGTTAATGGATATGTAATGTTGTTCATGAGAGTCCACTATCTCTATAGTGATTTCCCATCTTTCAATGATTCTAATAATCAAATGAAAGTGCCACAACACATGTTTAGATCCAAGATGAGACTTAGGAACTATTCCTAGTTCCTCAGAATGAACTTTTAATCCAAACAATCAACTCATAGCCTTCATTTATAGCTATATACTTTGTCTTTATCACTAAACCAAAGAACTCTTTCATTGCTTGGAACCTTTCCAATTCATCGCACCACCGCTCAAAGTAACCTTTTTACCTTAAAGTGGATTTTCTCCGTCATCTTGAGTCTCGTCTTCGAAAAAACTTGAGTCCAATTAAGCCCTCTAGTTTTAATTTAGACCCACCATGAATACGATCACATCCTTAGTGTCTTGTTAAGCACTTTAAGATGTTTTTCACCGACTTCATAGTGAACTTCTCCCATAATATAATCGATCAACATCAAAGTCTCGTACATTTCATCAGCATACATGATTGTCACTCATGCGACCTTTCTTTTCGAGAGTCATGGGGACTATTAAGAGAGATACACCATAGCTCATCGACATGAGACATCTCTTGAGTTTGCCATGCTAAACAACTTTAGCATCAAATGAATATACGTTTCGGGTTAAGTCGAGCATCCTCTTAAATCTATCTATATAGATTTATATCCCCAATTAAGATACTCTTCCAAATCATTCATGGAGGAATGTTTAGACAACTTTATCTTTATCGATTGTAGCATTGGTATGTCATTCCTCATCCGTAGTATATCAACATATAATACTAGGAATGTCACGATGCTCTATCAACCCTTTGTACACACTAGGTTCATTCTTATTTTTGATAAAATCAAACTCTTTGATTGCCTCATCAAAACGAATGTTCCATATTTGAAACTTGTTTCAATCCATTTCTGTGTCTACAACACTTACCTTCATCGATGAATCGGATCATCATCTTCTATGATCGTACGCATCTTCATCATCATCATCCATGATGAATCCATACCTCCTAGGTATCTTTGGTACTATTCCAGATTTACGATTGATCTTGCCAGGTACAATAGGTTCATCTACAGTTCCTCTTATTCGACTTATAAGGTTTTGTGGTTCTTGAACTTTTCAAGATCTATTATCCTCCCACTAGCCCTTCAACGATAAACACCTTTATCTTGTAAGGCGTTTGGTTTCAGAACAAACACCTTTTGCTAAGTAGGATTATAGTAACATATACCTTAAACTTACTTTAGGATGTCCCACAAATCACATTTGTCAAATCTTGTCCCAAGCTTATCCTTTCAAACCTTTTCACATAAGTCGACAAACCCTTATCTTAACATACTTTAAGATTAGGAATCCTCCCGTCCATAACTTTATGGAGTCTTGGGGATGGATTTTGAGGTTACCTTTTCAGAGATATGCAGCCTATTTCTAGGATATTATCCTGTAAGGATACGGAATGTTTCAGAAATCATTATGGATCGCACTCATGTCCAATAAGGTATGATTTTTCTTTCTATACATCAATCAATTATCACAGACGATGTGTCCATTATGAGAAAAACCATTTGAGATGATCTAGAAACTTATTGCACAAGTATTTATTCCTCGATCTAATCAAAGAATCTTAATATTTTGCTAATTTGTTTTCATTTCGAATTCTTTGAACCTTTCAAATAATTCACAATCAGATTTCAAACAAATACAATACATTCAACTCTTTGAATGATCATCTCCTTTCTTATACTTAGTTTGTTCAATTATGAAAAATTATTTTCATGTAAGTCAAGTATACAAAATTTATTATAATATTCCATTCTATACAAAACATTATTATTATAAATAACAACAACGTTCTTAATTATAATACCAAAGATTTCATCATTCAACAATAAAATGGAAATAATATTTTAACAAGAACTGAATACAATAACAACTTATCGACTTAATAGATTTGCCCAGAGGCATTGCTAAACTATAAGTTTCTATGGCTAATTTATGGGCAACCTTTGCTTCATTTTTCACACATAGATTACTTATATTTGTTTAGCTTTCATTCGCTTGGTCCCTTTCATAAATCTATATTTATGATAACCAAAGTTCGGTATCCAATACCCAAGTAGAACCTCACTTTTAAAGAAAAATTTATTTTCAATCATGAACAAAATTGTATTTGTAACCTAAACTTCACTAAGCTTCTTTGGTTAGCCTCTCAAGATGCTTCAGCGCTTTCTTTCCGTTGTCCATGCTTATTAAAAGTGGAAGTAAGCAAACTCTTTGCTATCCGCATCATTTTGTTCTTATTATCCTTTTGTTTATGCCTTTCTATTTACCTTCTTTGAATCGCTCTTCTTTTCGTAAGATCCTTTCGCCCCTCACCAAAGAAGACTTGGTCTTTCTTGGTTGAAAGTGACTCTCAACATTTTTCAACATAGTTAGTAAATCAACAGGTCGATATCTAGCTTGTTCATATGAAAAATTCACAACAATTATGAAAGGAGTCCTGGAGTGAGTGCAAGATCAAATTCGCTCAACTCTCCATCCATGACAAAACATTATTCTAATTGATCAATCAAATTGATTGTTAAGAACTTTTTATCTCAGACTATAGTGCCAGGGCCATTCTAGATCGGAAGAGCTCCTTAGATATCTGATATCTATCACCCCACTTTCCTCACCATCAACTACTTGATGTGCAGGAATATAGAGAGCATCCATAGTTTCAGTGTCGACGCCAAGCTCGTTACTCATGGATGCGCAGCATGATGCATCGAGCCAATCGCTGCATCATCTCGCCACTTTCTAAAAGTAGTAGTAATCTTCCTCAGAGGCATTATTCGCAACTATTGTAGTGATAAGCGATTAAGGACATAAGATAGCTTTTTCCCATGTAGAACTATTCTCAAATTCCTTAACCAACTGCTTAATTCGGCCTCAATTAATTTAGCATCTAATATGCTTCGCAATGATAGTAATTTTAGACATTGTAAAATTCTCAAAATGAATTTGTAATTAACAATATTTTAACATACATTCTTTTATTAATTACCAAAATAATTTAGGTCTTGTTTTAAATTGGTATCTCCCACTATTTTCTTCAAACTATATTACCCTCACTTATATAGTTGCAAAAATCTAATT
Source organism: Panax quinquefolius (assembly GCA_020205615.1). Taxonomy (NCBI): domain Eukaryota; kingdom Viridiplantae; phylum Streptophyta; class Magnoliopsida; order Apiales; family Araliaceae; genus Panax; species Panax quinquefolius. Next base: position 58,129,022 of record CM035155.1, read on the forward strand.
AAAGATTTACATAGAATAAGGATCCCATTTCAAATGTATATAGCCTTGGTGGTGATTAAACAAACTATATATAAATAAATAGTAGACAACTTTTGTCAATTACATCAACTATGCAACTCCTTTTCATTTCTCTTAGATTATTTTGATCAGCTGGCACATCCGAATTAAAATTATCCAAGTTAAGTCCAACCTAGCACTCCATATATTCAAAAAAAAAATATCATCCTTGTGGTGACACAACAAAACAATATTGTTCAATTTTTCTTTATAAGCATCAAATGTGATAAATTAACATCTTAAATACTTAATATTTACTTTGTGGTGACACAACAAACTCATATTAAATATTTAATACTCTATTAATTTTATCATGCTAGAAGGCTTACGCTCGATATTCCAAATATCTTTGAACGCTAGGACTTAATATAAAAAAATCGAGGGGTTTGTTATTAATTTGTCTTCATGATTGCTTACGCATTATATATATATATATAAAATAATATTAGCTATATTAATGAACATAAGCATGTTTATATAATATATAATATATATATAGTATAAGTAATACGCATATAGAATACTATATATCTACCGGATTGATTATGGATTTTTATTCTAGTTTGGTTTACTAGAGCCACCAAGTGAACCAAAAGGTCAAACCTAAGGGTGCAAGAAATAATATTTAAATATAACTATTACATTTAAACCCTAGCTCCATTACAAACGGGTCTTCAAGCGCCTTGCTTCGATCTCTAATTTTTCAAAATTAATTTAACTATTCCTATTACAAAACTATTTAAAATAAATAGAAACCTTGATCACAAAGTTGGGAAGTACATAGAGGGAGATAGAATTTATATTAAGAAAAATTAGAAGACGAGGCACGCATAATGAGACCCCATTTAATAAAACCCATACATTCACGCATCCAACTAAAATAAAAATCCAATCACATCGTCAATAAGTCCATAATCAATCCCATTTATTATCATACACATCACCATATGCATCAATAAAAATATTCATCTCATTCAATAATAAACATTCAATATATATATTGATATCATTTAATGGGCAAAAATTTAGTTAAGATAAAATTTATTTTCAATCAAAATAAACTCCTTTATTTTAATCCAAATTTAAATCAAATAAAACTATTTTATTTTAATTTATCCAATTTTGAACAAAATAAACTATTTTATTTTCAAAAATCAAAACTCATTTAATTAATTAATTTAATCAAATTCCATTATAAAAAATTAATTCAAATAAACTCCTTTATTTTAATTAAAATGGAATCCTTTTATTAAAAAAAACACTTAATTCTCTTTATTATTCACAAATAAACTTCTTTATTTTTTGAATAATATAGAAATCTTATTTCATATTTAAATAAATTTTATTTAAGCCAATACAGTGGATTCCTTTCTACATATATAAATAAACTCCTTTATTTTGAATAATATGAAATCTTATTTCATATTAATATTCATAACGCAATCAAATTGCAAAAAAGTGCTAAGCGCGTAAAAAATCAAAAAAGTTTAAAATTTACAAACCATATACCCTGATCACCCTTTATGCATAATTATTAATTAAACGAAAAGATAAAGAATAAAATCATACCTTCAAGATCGAGCTTCCTCGTGTACAAGTTCACCTCCAAATCCTTTTTTCGCTCAACTTGAATCCACCGGTTTGGTTCCTTCCTTCGATCAACGTTAGCCACCCAAATGTTTGGCCTCAGAGGTGATCCACCAAGGAAGAATAAAATTCAAGAAGAAGGGGTATTGGCTCAAACCCTAGTTTTCTATCTCTATAAAAAGGTACTCTCCCAACAAATTGAAATTATTACGATGTAAAAAAAAGTCAACAACCCCACCACCCATAATAAGACTCTCTTATTTATAGATGTGGGCAACCCACCTTAACAATTAAGGAATTGGGTTTTATTTAATTAATTAAATTCTTTTAATTAATTAAGCTCCCTAATCTTATTAGGATAATTAATTAAACTCCTTTAACTAATTTTCCTTCCTAATCCAATTAGGAATAAATGAGAGTATTTATATTAAATTAATTCCTAAACTCTTTTAGAAATTAAAAAATAATAATAATTGTAATAATATTAATAAGACTCTCTTATTAATTTATATTTAATATTTCTAAAATATTAAATAATAATATTAAGCTATTTAATTTATTCTATCACCATAGATTAAATTAAATATACTTAACATATTATTACGATTATGCCATTAACTTCTTAAATAATTATTCTTCCTTTTATGGTGTGACCCTTTAGGTTCTCCATATTAAACCCTACAGAATAAATCAATTAGAACAATTTAATCTTATTTAAATAAATAAATTAAACAATTAATTTATTTAAATAAATAATATTTATTCTACAATAGGATAAGCCTCCCAATGATCAACGCACACTTTCCAGATAATATAGATTTCAACATTAATCATTAAAGAACCTTTGAGTAAATAGTTACCAGATAATTCAATCCTTCCACCATACAATGTCCCAATTAAATATAAGACATGGAATTATCACAAGTCTTATTTTATTTAATTATATATGTATTTCGATCCTTAAATGCACAACTCCAAATAATGCAAATTAGAAACTCCTTTCTAATTTCATTCTCGCCGCCAAGGACTACCGGGTTGTCATTTATCTAATCACATAGACATTTCTTCTTTATTAGAAGTGGTAGATTCTTTATCGATCATACATTATCTCCATGTACAACTTATTATACCCAAGCATACCCTTTGATATACCCTAAGGGTCTTAAGGAATAAGTCAAAGTATAACTCATCATACACAAGATACTATGATGATCTCAAGTCCAAGGATTACTTCAGACTACTATCACTACAGAATTCCTATCGACAGCAAATAAAACTCCATTAGGTATTCCTTAATGAGCCAATGCTCAAATGAACTTATTCTCTAATAAGCACCTACACATACTGCTTTTAGTGTTCCACACAAATGATCATGAGATCAATCATCCTCATCCAATGAGCAAGCAACGATGTACCAATCTATCCGGATTCACTAATCCCCAATTTAGTAATCCAACGATTGGGAACTATTTTAGTTTTAAGCTTTCTAAGAATTTAGATCTCATTAGAATGATCATCATCATTATTCTAAAAGCATTGCTTAAAACTATGGGTTTATCACATATTATAAAACAAAGATCATGTAGATAATTAAAAGCCTTTAATAAATTAATACTTTTTATTAATAAATGAATAAGATTGTTACAAAGTATATGCTTTATCATCAAACATGATCGGGTTTTTGTGTGCATACTACTTTCAATCTCCCACTGCACTAAAGCCAATCGTCATGGTATCTTATACTCTTCTTCTCTAAGTGATTTATTATCCCGCCGTTGGATAAGCTTTAGTTAATGGATATGTAATGTTGTTCATGAGAGTCCACTATCTCTATAGTGATTTCCCATCTTTCAATGATTCTAATAATCAAATGAAAGTGCCACAACACATGTTTAGATCCAAGATGAGACTTAGAACTATTCCTAGTTCTCAGAATGAACTTTTAATCCAAACAATCAACTTGCAGCCTTCATTTATAGCTATATACTTTGTCTTTTATCACTAAACCAAAGAACTCTTTGTCATTGCTTGGAACCTTTCCAATTCATCGCACCATCGCTCAAGGTAACGCTTTACCTTAAAGTGGATTTTTCGTCATCTTGGTCCGTCTGAAAAAAAACTTGAGTCGTTAAGCCTCTAGTTTTAATTTAGACCCACCATGAATATGATCACATCCTTAGTGCTTGCTAAGCACTTTAAGATGTTTTTCACCGACTCATAGTGAACTTCTCCATAATACGACCGATCAACATCGTGTCTCAGATATTTCATTGCATATACATGATTGTCACTCATGCGATCTCTCTTTTTTGGAGTCTGGGGACTATTAAGAGAGATACACCCATAGCTCATCAACATGAGACATCTCTTGAGTTTGCCATGCTAAACGATTTTAGCATCAAATGAATATACGCGCCTCGGGTTAAGTCGAGCATCCTCTTAAATCTATCTATATAGATTTATATCCCCAATTAAGATACTCTTCCAAATCATTCATGGAGGAATGTTTAGACAACTTTATCTTTATCGATCAGTAGCATTGGTATGTCATTCCTCATCCGTAGTATATATCAACATATAATACTAGGAATGTCACGACGCTCCTAATCGAATTCTTTTGTACACACACTAGGTTCATTCTTATTTTTGATAAAATCAAACTCTTTTGATTTGTTTCATCAAAACGAATGTTCCATATTTGAGAAACTTGCTTCAATCCATTTTCTCATCAACACTTCACTCATCATGATGTAATCGGATCATCATCTTCTATGATGTGTATCATCATCATCATCATCTATGATGAATCCATACCTCCTAGGTATCTTCTTGTACTATTCCGCATTTATTTATCTTGGCCAGGTACAATAGGTCTATCTACAAAGTGTTCCTCTTATTCGACTTATAGTGTTTTGTGGTTCTTGAACTTTTCAAGATCTATTATCCTCCCACTAGCCCCTTCAATGATAAACACCTTTTTATCTTGTAAGGCAAAAGCGTGTTTCGCAACAAACACCTTTTGCTAAGTAGGATTATAGAACATATACCCTAAACTTACTTTAGGATGTCCCACAAATCGACATTTGTCAAATCTTGTCCCAAGCTTATCCTTTGAAACCTTTTCACATAAGTCGACAACCCCTTATCTTAACATACTTAAGATTAGAATCCTCCCCGTCCATAACTTTTATGGAGTCTTAAATGGATTTTGAGGGTTATTTTTTCGAGATATGTACCATTTCTAGACATATCCTGTAGGATATACGGAATGTCTCAGAAAATCATTATGGACCGCACTATGTCCAACAAAGGTACGATTTTTCATTTTATATACATCAATCAATTATTCGCAGATCGATGTGTCCATTATGAGAAAACCATTTGAGATGATCTAGAAACTTATCAGCACAAGTATTTATTCCTCGATCTAATCAAAGAATCTTAATACTTTGCCAATTTGTTTCACTTCAAATTTTGAACCTTTCAAATAATTCACACTCAGATTTCAACAAATACATACATTCAACTCTTTGAATGATCATCTCCTTTTCTTATACTAATTTGTTCAATATGCAAAATTATTTTCATGTAAGTCAAGTATACAAAATTTATTAAGTAATATTCCAGCTTCTATACAAAACATTATTATTATAAATAACAACAATTGTTCTTAATTATAATACCAAAGATTTTATCATCCAACAATAAAATGGAAATAATATTTTTAACAAGAACTCGAATACAATAACAACTTATCGACTTAATAGATTTGCTCGTAGCATTGCTAAACTATAAGTTTCTATGGCTAATATGGCAACCTTTGCTTCATTTTTCCACACATAGATTACTTATATTTGTTTAGCTTTTACTCGCTTGGTCCCTTCATAAATCTATATTTATGATAACCAAAGTCAGATCCAATACCCAAGTAGAACTCTCGATTTAAAGAAAAATTTATTTTAAATCATGAACAAAATCAGATTGTAAACCAAACTTCACTAAGCTTCTTTCGTTAGCCTCTCGCAAGATGCTTCTCGCAGCTTTTTCCAAAGGTCTGTGCTTATTGCAAGGGAAGCAAACTCCTTTGCTATCCGTGACGCTTTTGTTCTTATTATCCTTTGTTTATGCCTTTCTATTTACCTTCTTTGAATCGCTCTTCTTTCGTAAGATCCTTTGGCCCCTACCAAGAAGACTTGATCTTTCTTGGTTGAAAGTGACTCTCAACATTTTTCAATATGTTAAGCAAATCAATGAAAGGTCGATATCTAGCTTGTTCATATGAAAAATTCACAACAATTGTGAAAGGAGTCCGGAGTGAGTGCAAGATCAAATTCGCTCAACTCTCCATCCATGACAAAACCCGTTGTCCTAATCGATCAATCAAATTGATTATGTTAAGAACTTTTTTGTCTGCATTTATAGTGCCATTGGCCATTCTGATCTAAGAGCTCCTTAGATATCTCGATATCTATCGGCCCCATTTTCCTCACCATCAACTACTGATGTGCGTGAATATAGTAGAGCATCCATAGTTTCATGCCGACGTCAAGCTCACATACTCATGGATAGCAGCATGATGCATCGAGCCAATCAGGCATCATCTCGCCACTTTCTAAAAGTAGCAAATCTCTTCTCAGAGGCATGTTCGCAACCATTGCAGGATAAAGCGACATGACATAAGATAGCTTTTCACCATGAGAACTATTCTCAAATTCCTTAACCAATCCGCTTAAATTTGGCCCCATTAATTTAGCATCTAATATGCTTCGCAGTTGATAGTATTTTAGACATTGTAAAATTTCAGTAAATGAATTTGTAATTAACAACATTTTAACATACATTCTTTTATTAATTACCAAAATAATTTAGGTCTTGTTTTAAATTGGTATCTCCCACTATTTTCTTCAAAACTATATTACCTCACTTATATAGTTCTAAGCAAAATCTAATTAAAGATTTGCTAGTGAGAATAAGGATCCCATTTCAAATGTATATATTTGTGGTGACACAACAAACTATATATAAATAAATAGGTAGACAACTTTTGTCAATTACATCAACTATGCAACTCCTCAGATTTTTGCCTCTTAGATTATTTTTTGATCAAGTGGTGGCACATCCAATCAAAATTATCCAAGTTAAGTCCAACCTAGCACTCCATATATTCAAAAAAGAAAATATCATCCTTGTGGTGACACAACAAAACAATATTGTTCAATTTTCTTTATAAGCATCAAATGTGATAATTAACATCTTAAATACTTAATACTTGCTTTGTGGTGACACAACAAACTCATATTAAATATTTAATACTCTATTAATTTTATCATGCTAGAAGGCTTAACGCTCGATATTCCAAATATCTTTGAACGCTAGACTTAATATAAAAAATCGAGGGGTTTGTTATTAATTTGTCTCATCTCTTTTTAATATGCATTTATATATATATATAAAATACGCTATTATATTAATGAACACATAAGCATGTTTGCATAATATATATATATATATAGTATAAGCATGCACATATAGAATACTATATTCTACCCTTGATTGATTATGGACTTTTATTCTAGTTTCGTCTCACTAGAGCCACCAAGTGAACCAAAAGGTCAAACCCTAGGGGTGCAAGAAATAATATTTAAATATAACTATTACATTTAAACCCTGCTCCATTACAAACGGGTCTTCAAGCGCCTTGTTCCTCGATCTCTAATTTTTCAAAATTAATTCTAACTATTCCTATTACAAAACTATTTAAAATAAATAGAAACCTCGATCGCCAAATAAGGGAAGTACATACAGAGAGGGAGATAGAATTTACATTAAGAAAAATTAGAGAAGACGAGGTACGCAGTAAATCCCATTTAATAAAAACCCATACATTCATGCATCCAACTAAAATAAAATCCAATCATATCGGGTCAATAGTCCATAATCAATCCCATTTATTATCATACACATCACCATACGCATCAATAAATAACATTCATCTTATGAATAATAAACATTTATATATATATATTGATATCATTTAATGGGCAAATTTAGTTAGTATAAAATCTATTTTTGAATCAAAATAAACTCCTTTATTTTAATCCAAATTTAAATCAAAATAAAACTATTTTATTTTAATTTATCCAATTTTGAATAAAATAAACTATTTTATTTTAATCAAAATCTTTAATCAAAATAAACTCCTTTATTTTAATTAATTATGGAATCCAATTCCATATAAAAAATTTAATTAAAAAAAAAATTTTCTTTAATTAAAATAAACTCTTTTATTTTAATTAATTATGGAATCCAATTCCATAAAAAATCCAATTCCAAAAAAAAAATTTTTTATTAAAGGAAACATTTGATATTTTTTTCCTATTCACAAATAAACTCCTTTATTTTGAATAATATGAAATCTTATTTCATATTTAAATAAACTCCTTTATTTAAGGAAATTATGGATTTCTTTTCCTATTCACAAATAAACTCTTTATTTTGAATAATATGAAATCTTATTTCATATCTAAATAAACTCCTTTATTTAAGGAAATTATGGATTTTCTCTTTCCTATTCACAAATAAACTCCTTTATTTTGAAATAATAAAATCCAATTTCAACTCCAATTAGTTATCATGGAATCCAATTCCAACTCTAATTAGTTAGCATGAAATTTAATTTTAAAATTAAAATAAACCTTTTATTTTAATATTAAATAAAAATTTTTTATTTTAATATTAAATAAATTTTATTTTAATTATAAAATATAATTATATATATATTATATATATATATATATATATATATATATATATATATATATATATATATATATATATATATATATATATATATATATATATATATATATATAAAATATAATATATATATATATATATATTATATATATATATATTATATATATATAAAATAAATATATATTTTTTTATATATATATATATATTTATATATATATATATATATATATATATATATATATATATATATATATATTATATATATATATATATATATATATATATATATATATATATATATATATATATATATATATATATATATATATATATATATATATATTAATATATCATTTTAATATAAAAATTATTTTAAATTAAAATATTTTAATAATAAAAAATTTTTATCTAATAATTTAAAATAAAATTAATGATATTAAAAAGATATTCATTTTTATATAAAATAATGTTTATTTAAATAAAAAATTTTTTATTTATAAAATATATCAATGAAATAAAAAAAAAATTAAAAAATAAAAAAATTTAAAAAAAAAATTTTTTTTTTTTTTTTTTTTTTTTTTTTTTTTTAAATTTTATACAATAAAATTATGCCCAATTAAATTGTTCTAAACACATATCAATATACATATCAAATTAAAACAATTAATAATTCGTGATAAAGGTTTGGCTCGATGCCATCAAGTTAGGTTTGTAATATTCAACGAACGCAATCAAATGCAAAAAAAGTGCTAAGCGCAGTAAAAATCGTAGTTTAAAAAATTTACAAACCATATAACCTTGATCACCCTTTATGCATAATTATTAATTAAACGAAAAGATAAAGAATAAAATCATACCTCAAGATCGAAGCTTCCTCGTGTACAAGTTCACCTCCAAATCCTTTTCGCTCAACTGAATCCACCGGTTTGGTTCCTTCCTTCGATCAACGTTAGCCACCCAAATGTTTGGCCTCAGAGGTGATCCACCAAGGAAGAAGAAAATTCAAGAAGAAGGGGGTATTGGCTCAAACCCTAGTTTTCTATCTCTATGAAAAAAGGCGTACTCTCCCAACAAATTGAATTATTACGATGTTGAAAAAGTCAACAAACCCATACCACCCATAATAAGACTCCTCTTATTTATGATGTGGGCAACCCACCTTAACAATTAAGGAATTGGGTTTTATTTAATTAATTAAATTCTTTTAATTAATTAAGCTCCCTAATCTTATTAGGATAATTAATTAAACTCCTTTAACTAATTTTCCTTCCTAATCCAATTAGAATAAATGAGAGTATTTATATTAAATTAATTCCTAAACTCTTTTAGAAATTAAAATAATAATAATTGTAATAATATTAATAAGACTCTCTCTTATTAATTTATATTTAATATTTCTAAAATATTAAATAATAATATTAAGCTATTTAATTTATTCTATCACCATAGATTAAATTAAATATACTTAACATATTATTACGATTATGCCATTAACTTCTTAAATAATTATTCTTCCTTTTATGGTGTGACCCTTTAGGTTCTCCATATTAAACCTGGGCCAGAATAAATCAATTAGAATAATTTAATCTTATTTAAATAAATAAATTAAACAATTAATTTATTTAAATAAATAATATTTATTCTACAATAGGATAAGTTCTCCCAATGATCAACGCACTTTCCAGATAATATAGATTTCAACATTAATCATTAAAGAACCTTTGAGTAAATAGTTACCAGATAATTCAATCCTTCCACCATACAATGTCCCAATTAAATATAAGACATGGAATTATCACAAGTCTTATTTTATTTAATTATATGTATTTCGATCCTTAAATGCACAACTCCAAATAATGCAAATTAGAAACTCCTTTCTAATTTCATTCTCGCCGCCAAGGACTCACCGGGTTGTCATTTATCTAATCACATAGACATTTCTCTCTTTATTAGAAGTGGTAGATTCTTTATCGATCATACATTATCTCCATGTACAACTTATTATACCCAAGCATACCCTTTGATATACCCTAAGGGTCTTAAGGAATAAGTCAAAGTATAACTCATCATACACAAGATACTATGATGATCTCAAGTCCAAGGATTACTTCACTACTACTACTATCACTACAGAATTCCTATCGACAGCAAATAAAACTCCATTAGGTATTCCTTAGCGAGCCAATGCTCTCAAATGAACTTATTCTCTAATAAGCACCTACATACTTGCTTTTAGTGTTCCACACAAATGATCATGAGATCAATCATCCTCATCCAACGAGCAAGTTAACGATGTACCAATCTATCCTGATTCACTAATCCCCAATTTAGTAATCCAACGATTGGGAACTATTTTAGTTTTAAGCTTTCTAAGAATTTAGATCTCATTAGAATGATCATCATCATTATTCTAAAAGCATTGCTTAAAACTACGGGTTTATCACATATTATAAAACAAAGATCATGTAGATAATTAAAAGCCTTTAATAAATTAATACTTTTTATTAATAAATGAATAAGATTGTTACAAAGTATATGCTTTATCATCAAACATGATTACCAACTCTCCGTGACACCCCCAAATCTGGGTACTTCATTCCCACAAGACTTGGTGTTCACTTTCCATTCATTCATAGCTAACTACCCAATTATAATAAAATTAAAAGGGTTCAAAAAGTCTCCCAGGTTATCTAACCTTTAACATCAATCAAGTGCGAAAATAAAATAGTTATATCACAACATTTAAAAATAAAGTCTATCATCATGACATTAAATAAATTACACGTCTTCATCACTTGCTCACTTTGCCTTTTCCTTTGCTAGTGGTAGGTTCATCGACCTTCTAAACCTTAGTTGCAATAATTATATTTATGCAAGAGTGAGCAAAACAAATGCTCACTTGAAATAACAATGAATAACAATAACATAATAATTGCCAATGAATAAGCTCATCAGAGTCGAATAATACTATGTTAATGATAATCAAAAACTAGAATCAACATACAAAATGTAACTGAGGGTCACAAGACCATGGCCTATGTCCACGGTTACTAGTAATCTTTCAACTTTAACCTAAACAGTCATACTGTAGGGACTCCCCGTACTTAGGGTGATCGGCCCTTTGTACCACGTATTGTGCACAAACATCTAAACCCATCCCGTAAAATAACTCCCCTATAATAGGGTTTTTCTTCTCTGTTTTAGAGTACAAGTCCGCACCAAAGGAATTTGGTTTGAATAAGATTCAAGGGTAATTTAGAGTTTCACGATCATTAACTAAGGGATTAGTTGAATCAACAAAACTTAACAGCACTACGAGTGATCAATATCAATTTAATGTAAAATGATTAAGAATCATAGGTGAACCAACTATACATTAAACTCATGCTTAGAAATAACTAAAAAGCATAAGCATTGAATAAAACAATAAACCTTGCTTCAACAATATTAAGCTAAGGCTATGATCTTGTCAAGTAAAAGAATTAAGCTATTGAATCATGCATTAATGAATAACAAGCTGAGAACGAAACTTGCTCATAATAACAATAATATATTTTGATTTGTGTTAAGTAAATGAAATAGAACAACTCAGTTAGAGATTAAAGTTTAAGAATTTGCATTTATCATAAAAAGAATAGAACTAAGGAAACTTGCTTAACTATAAACAAGTTAGGATAAATCAAACAACCATTAGAGTTCAAAGCTTGCTCGAATAAAATTAAGGTTATAGCTTACTCAAATAAAGTGTATGAATAAAGAGCTTGCTCATTCAAAGTTTAGGGTAAGGAACTTGCCTCGTGTGTAAGATATAAATTACAACTCACGTTCACGTACACATATTATTAGAATCACAATATCTATTAGATATACTAACATCCACTTTCCAAAATAGAACTCACTTTTAGTTAAACTTGTTACTTATAGTACAAGTTTTACTTTACACCATAAGCATTTAAGAAATCAGAAGTGTTAACTTCAAAACACTTATTCACTACTCATGTGTACATTAAATCATAACTTGTCGCTTTCAAAACTTACTAATCTTTTTACAACTTTAAAATTACTAATTACATGATACAATTCTTTTTTAATCCCTTCATTACATGTTTGTCACATTAACATCTCATTAGGATAGGTTACAATAGATTTTTAAGGTCTGCATAAGTAACAGACATCATTGCCTCTCGATCGGGTATGGGTATACCGCGCTTATACTCAAGCTCGGGACCGAAAGAAATGTGACAAGATTTTTGCCTCGACACCAAATAAGAATCATACCGGTGCATGTATGTAAACTACGTAATCTGCTTCCAAAGACTCTACTTAGCCCAACTATCACAAATTTCATCCACAAAACATCAATTTAAACTCACCCAAATGATTTAAAACTCATATAAACATGGTTCCTGACATATATACTAATTTAGAACAATTAAATAACACTACAACCAATTTAAATCTTTTAAATTCCATGTTTTATACCAAAAACTCCATTTTTGACATCCTTGACAAAAATTAACATTGAGATCACAATTCTACACCAAATTAACTCATTCAAACTACGTTCTCTTCGTTTCTTACTGAATTAACATATTCAAGGCTCAATTTATAGATTAGTTTACAAATTAACTACCAAATTTGGTACTTTCACAAACCATATATATACATATAGTCACTGTAATTAGTTTCTTCCTTTTTTAACGTAATTAGCACACTAATTCCTTGTCTAAATGCTAATTCTAACATCACAATTACACACAAATTCAATACTTCAGTTTGTACAACTACAGTTCATCAAACATGAGATTTACAAAAAAAATTCGAACTCATGAATATAACTCTACATAAACGTAAACTTGAGTTTTAGAGAATATACCTTCACTTGCTTGAATAATCCTTGCTAAAATATAGAAATTTGCTTGAAAGTCTCAGGAATCCTCTCTTAACTCTCTCTCAAACTCTCTCAAATTTCTCTGTAATTTTTTTTCTTTCTTAGTTTCAGACCAACTCCCTTTTACGTAAAATAAAATACAACCAACGCATAAAACCCAAGACGTCTAAAACCGACATTTTAATAAATATAATAATAAGTTATCAGTTATAAAATTTAATATATTTTATTTATATTTTTATTTATATTATTTACTATAATTCAAAATTCAAAATTCAAAAGCCATAAGGCTTCGTTTGGCAAAACACTTTTAAAATAAAGACTTAATATCTTTAAGCTTTGTTTGGGTAAATCCATTTAAAATTACTTTAATTTATTTTAATAAATTATTTATACTATAATTTATAATCCCATAATATTTATTTTGATTTCTATATCCAACCTTAGTTAAATAAACTAATTACAACATACCAAATAAATTTTCCACTTAATCCAAATATTACAAAATTATAATCTCATTATAATTTTATTTAATAATTTAATATATCACTTTAATTATTAAATTAAAACAAAGAATATAATAATTCATGTAATCTTTAACAACTCTCTAACTATTAAATTAAATTAGAGTTTTATCTAATAAATTTAATTTATAAATATCTACTAACAACAACCACATCAATGAAATATTTATTTAATTTCATAAATATTTTAAATTACAAATAAAATCCGGGATTGTTATAATTCATGTAACCAACAATTAATATTGATTTAGTTTGATAAGAGAGAGGTGTTGATATTAATGACTTGGGTTCAAGTCATGACAACAACACTCTTATATATATATATATATATTAATAAAATTATAAAAGGTCAACGGTAATATTTCCAATGGACGGTATTTCCCAACGGAATATTGAATTGGGATACGGGCTAAAAATACGTCGACATTGGAATTGGGGACATACCAACATCGGAATTGGGATACGTGGTAAAAATATAAAACGACCCAACATCAGAATTGGGATATGGGCAAACCTATAAATAGGTCACAAATCCACCCAAATTAAAAACAACTGAAAATTATTCAATCATTTCCAAGTTCTTAAGAAAAAATATTATTCAATATATTTTTCTTGTTATAATTTTCTTCTTTCATTTATAGTATAGCACTAGATTTGTTCCTACACAACAAATTCTAGTACAGAATAAAATCTGGGTCTGTCTTATCTTGGAAGACTAATTCATAGTAACCCTGTGTAGCAAAAGTAAGGGGCGAATATAGTCTTAAGGAAAGAGTGGTAAACCATTGATTTAGACAGGAATATTGTTATTCTATATCTTACTACTGTCAGGATTTTTATTGTCCTTTTTCTGTTCTTGTCTTTTGGAGTTCTCATGTTAGGTGAGATTTGTTTGAAAAAATAAGTTGTGAAAAGGTCCGACATGTATATGTCGACGATTGGACTGTAAGAGTCACCAGTTGGTATTTTTAAATGGTTGCACCAACTCAACCGAGAAAAGGTTTGCACATTAACCTAGTGATGTGACATTGTTTGACAGGTCTGTGAAACCGAGATTCGTTAGGGTCAAGGAGCTTGATTATGCGGAGGGAAGGTGTTAGGCACCCTCCGACATCCGTGTTACCATGGTGACCGCCACTTTTTAATTAAACTGTTATATGAATATATGTGTGTGTGTGTAGGTCAATGTGAAATTATTTGGAAGTAGTGTTGTGCCTCGTTCGCACCTATATACAAAGAGTTTGAATTTGTGTAAAAAATCAGTTTTAACAAGATATAGAACTGATGTTTTATAAAAGAGGTTTTTTAAACCCTTATGCTCAATAGTAACTGAGGCCTTTGATACTTCCATTTTATTATATGTTCGACTTGATTGCTTGTATTTTTGAGATGCGAGGTATCTTCGAGAAAATAAGGTATATAACAGTGCCGAACTCCTTCTGGGCATGAGAGTCATCTAAGAAAAATCAAGCACCGTAAATAATGTACAAGCTGGTTACAGCCAAAAATATCTATCATGGGAACCAAATCTAGATTCAGGAGACTGAATCTGTGATCACATGATTCCTAGGCTCACATGATGTAGCAGTTTATATAAAAGTTGTAAACAATTATATATATATATATATATATATATAAGTTGTAAATATATATATTAAGACGATCAACCACCACGAAGCGAACTTCATGGGGGGCTGGAAATGTAAATATATAAAAGCGATAAATATATATATATAGAGGCACGATCAACCACCACGAAGCACCTCTATGGGAGATCGAAAATGTAAATGTATTAAAGTTATATATATATATATATATATATATATATATATAGAGAGAGAGAGAGAGAGAGAGAGAGAGATCGATCAACCTCCACGAAGAACCTCCATAGGGGATTAGAAAAGTAAATAAAGTAGTAAAGACGATCAACCGCCACGAAGTAAACTCCAGGCGGGACTAAATTTAAATAAAGCAATAAAAGGCCAACAAGTAAACTCCAAGCGATAGAAGTAAATATATATATATATATATATATATATATATATATATATATATATATATATATAAGCAATAAACGCCCTGGATGTAAATCCAGCTCATCAAATAGAGTTCGACAACAGCTTTATATATAAGTATATATATATATATATATATATATATATATATATATATATAAGCAATAAACGCTCCGGATGTGAGTCCAGGCTCAATCGAGGTATAACTCGATAATGTTAGTCCATATATATATAAATATATATATACAAAAAAGAAATAAAAAGCCACGAACCGAAGTTCGGGCATACACACGCCACACGACTCTCAACGTGAAAAATTGTGTCTGCACAGTAGTGGAGAAAGGCTTTAAAAGTGTAAGAAGTCTTACAGTGGACTGCCAAAGAAGACTTCAATAGCTTTAAATGGATAAACAATCGATTTCCATCAGTAAAAATATAGCCAAATATAAGGTCACGAGTGTTTAAAATGAGAAAGCACTCAATTTATAGTGTGTACAGAGCAAATTGGACAGAGCTTCCTCGCCTTTTTATCTTATAAAATGGCCACCCCAAGCCCTCTATTTATAGAGGGGCCTGCGGCTCCCCGGGGTGCCCCGGGTTCCGCAGGTCCTGCCGTCTCGAAGCACATACACGTATGCAACGTGTTGTCCGTAAAAACTTTCAGAACTTTAATCTGGGCATCTGATTAAGGTGTATAAGACCTTTTTTTGGAGTGCTGTTGTCGAGAGCTACACAAATGACATGTGATTTGAGTTTGTACTAAGTCAGGAAGATGGGACCATGCTCTTGGTCTTCAAGTCTTCAAATTCTATCCGATGTGCTGTCCTGTGTAGTAGTCACTCGGGATTGGAGCTATTTGGTTCTTGTAGGACACTGTTATGTAGAATGTATATTGAAATGTGTTGAGACATCGTGTATATGGGATCGAGGTGGCAAAATGACAATTTTGCCCTTCACCGGTTTTATCTCCGGTTTGGGCTGATATAGCAGTCGTTGCTCAGGGTTATCTCTGAGATTGGGCTTTTGCAAGTGCTTAATTTCCTTAGGGTTATCTCTGAGGTATGCCTGACCTCCCGGGGTTATCTCCAGGCTTGGGACTGAGTGCCTCGGGGTTATCTCCGAGGTTGATGCTGATTGCAAAGGTTGAAATGAGCTTTTTTGGGGTTATCTCCAAACTGCAACTGCACTCTCGGGGTCATCTCCGAGGTTGATGGTGAAACTCCTGGTGTTGTTTTCGGAACTGGAATTGGCTATCTCAGGGTCATCTCCGAGAGGGAATTGCCTTTTCTGGTGTTATTTCTGAAATTGGAACTGTATTCCTCGAGGTTGTCTCGGAGGTTAAAACTGAAACTCCCGGTGTTGTTTCTGGGACTGAAGTTGGATATCTCAGGGTCATCTCTGAGATGGAAAATTGAGGATTCTAGGGTTACCTCCGGAATTGAGTTGATTGGACTCCTAGGGTTATCTCTGGAAGATGATCCTGCCCTCTGGCCAGGTTAGTAACAGAAATGCAAAATTTTGAGTGTCTACGGATGTCGCTCTTTATCATGTTCATGCAATGCAATGGCATGAATAGGATAAAGAATACTAGACACTTGAAATGAGACAAGATAATCATGATGCAATGTACAACAACATGATGTAAATGCATAATGTATGTGGCTTGTTGGACCATTTTCCAACGGGATGTGATGACTATTTGCTCCCATAACTTCTGATGGGACTGGATTTATCATTGACGATTCTAATGAACTACTTGGACGTGTGATCCAAAGTTCTAAGGGACTTCAAGGATGTTGACGTTGGGGTTATCACTAAAGTCCTTAATCCTTGGTACAGACTTTCCACTAAGGATGTATCTCTTATGTATAAGAGACTCTGTGGGGATGTGTTTTGTCTAATGAAGTTGTGTATAATAGATTCCATCATTGTTCCTCCCCAATGAGGATGATCCTTCCAAGTTTGTATTGCCAGGTCTTTCTGCTGCTCTGTCGAAGTTACTGCCAATAGTCTGTGTTGTTAGGGTTGCCTGACTCTCGCTGACATGTACATCAACGGATGAGATCCCTGTTAGGAAAAGTTTCAAGGATGCTGTCGACATCGGGATTTTTATTTGTCCCTTTTCTATTCTTGTTCTTTAGTGTTCTCATGTTATGTGAGATTTGTTTGAAAGAACAAGTGAAAAAGGTCCGACATGTATATGTCGACGATTTGACTGTAAGAGTCGCCAGTAGGTGTTTTTAACTGGTTGCACCAACGCAACCGAGAAAAGGTTTGCACATTGATCTAGTGATGTGACACTGCTAAATGGGTATACGATACCGAGATTCATTTGGGTTCAGGGGCTTAATTATGCGGAGGGAAGGTGTTAGGCACCCCTCGACATCCGTATTTCCACGATGACCGCCACTTTTCAAGAAACTGTTATATGAATATGTGTGTGTGTGTGGGTCAATGTGCTGTTATTTTGAAGTAGTGTGAGGCCTCGTTCGCACCAATATACAAAGGGTTTGAATTTATATAAAAAAATTCAGTTTTAAACATGATATAGCAGTGAGGTTTTGCAAAAGAAGTTTTTCAAACCCTGTGCTCAATAGTAATTTAGAGCTTTTATACTTCCATTTTATTATTAAATATTCAGCTAGGTTGCTTTTATTTTAGAGATGCGAAGCATCTTCGAGAAAATAATATATAGCAATGTCGAACTCCTCATAGGTATGGAAGCCATCTAAGGAAATTCAAACACCATGAATAATTTACAAGCTGCTTACAGCTGAAAATGTCCATCACGAGAACCGAATCTAGATTCAGTGAACTGAATCTGTGATCACATGATTCCTAGGATCACATGATGTCATAGCTTTATATGAAAAGCGATAGCGCTATATATATATAAAAGCTATAAATATATATATATACGTACATGATCAACCACCACGAATCACCTCGTGGGGATCGAAATGTAAATATATAAAAGCAGTAAACATATATATATATATAGACATGATAAACCACCACGAAGCACCTCCATGGGGATCAAAATGTAAATAAAGCAATAAATGATGAACCGCCATGAAGTAAACTCCAAAGGGACTAAATATAAATAAAGCAAGGTAAAAACAATCAACCGTCACGTAAGTAAACCAGAACCGACAGAAATGTAAATATATATATATATATATATATATATATATATATATATATATATATATATATAAAAAAGCAAGTTAACGTACATGATGTTTCTCAATCCTTTCGGTTTATCATTTCAAATGATTTGTCGTTATATACATATATATAAGCAGTAAACCCACTGGATATAAAATCCAGTCTCATCGAACAGACTCCGACAATAGTTCATAACGCTCCGAATGTAAAATCCAGGCTCATCGGACAAAGTCCGACAATAGTTCATATATATATATATATATATATATATATATATATATATATATACTTATATACTAACATTATCGAGTTATACCTCGATTGAGTCTAGACTTATGTTTGGAGCATTTACTGGTTAATATATATATATATATATATATATATATATATATATATATATAAGTATATATGCACAGACATAAATGAAAACCACGGATCAAAGTCCGGGCATACACACACAACACAACTCTTAATGTGAAGAAAAGTGTTTGCAAAGATGAAGAGAAAGGCTTTATAATGTGTAAGAAGGCTTATAGTGGGCTGCTAAAGAAGACTTCTAAGACTTTAAGTGGATGAACACTCGACTCCTGCCGGTAAAAATATAGCTATATATGAGCTAACATGTGTTTAAAATGAGAAAACACTCAATATGGGGTGTGTACAGAGCAAATTTGACTGGGCTTCCTCGCCTATTTTTTAAAATGGCCACCCCAAGCTCTATATTTATAGAGCTGGTGGCCGCAGGTGTACCTGCAGCTGTCCGGGGTGCCTCAGGCTCCACGGGTCCCGCCATCTCGAAGTACGTGCACTCATGCACTATGATGTCTAATTTAACTTACAGAACTTCAATCCGAGCATCCGATTGAGGTGTACAAGACCTTTTTCGGACCACCATTATCGAGAGTTACATAATGACATGGGATTAGAGGTTGTATGAAGTCAGGAAGAGGGGACCATGCCCATGGTCTTCAAGCTTCAAATTTTATCCGGTGTGCTGCCCTACGTAATAGTCACTTGAGATTGGAACTCCTTGGCTCTTGTGGGACATTTTTGTGTAGAAATGTATGTATGAGATGTTGAGACGGCGAAACATAGGGTTGAGGTGGCAAGATGATGATTTTTCCCCTCACCGGGGTTATCTCCGGTTTGGGTTGATAAAGAAGACGTTGCTCAGGGTTATCTCTAAGATTGGAATGACTGCAAGTGTTTGAATTCCTCAGGATCATCTTTAAGTGTGCCTGTCTTCTCGGTGTTATCTCTGGGTCTTTGGAATGAGTGCCTCGGCAGGAGTTTCGAGGTTGAAGCTGATTGTATGCATTTGAAACAAGCATTTTCGGGGTTATCGCCGTACCTGCAATGACATTCCTTGGGGTTATCTCCAAGGATGAAACTCGGGGTTATCTCCAAGGTTAGAACTAATACTCCTGGTGTGTGTTCCGGGGTTGAGACTGAACTTCTGGTGGTATCCAGAATGTATATGAGCAGTCTTCCAGGGTTATCTCTAAAAGATGAATCTGGCCTCCTGTAATGTTAAACAAAAAAGTAAAATTTTGAGTGTCTATAAATACCCCTCTTTATCATATTCATGGAATGCAAGGCATGGATAGGATAAAGAATCCTAGACACTTGAAATGCAACAAGATAAACATGATGCCATGTGTAACAACATAATGCAAATGTATGATGCATGTGTTTTATTAGATTATTTTCCAACATGATGGGATGATTGTCAGTTCTCTATTAATCCTGTCGGGGATGACAATCAGTGATGTCTTGGACGTGTGATCCAAGTCTTCTAGGATGTTGACGTTGGAGTTATCACCAAAGTCCTGAATCCTTGATACAGACTTTACTCTAAAGATGTGCCTCTCGTGTGCAAGAGATCTGTGGGGATAAAGCTTTGTCTATTTGAGGATGTGTATAACATATTCCATCATCGGTCCTCTCCGATGGGATGGTCTCCTCTGGTTTGTGTCACCAGCATATACCACGGTCCTGTTGGAGTTACTGCCAACAGTATGTATTGTCAGGGCTGCCTAACTTTCGCTGATGTGTGTATCACCGGATAGATTCATGTTGGGCAAACTATCAAGGCTGCTTGACCTTCATTGATGAGTGTTTCAATGGATAGATCCCTGTTGGGTGAACTGTCAAGGTTGCTTGACCTTCGTTGATGTGTGTATCAACGGATAGATACGCGTTGTAACCCTCGTTGGGGATACGTGGATATGGGTACCACTCATTGAATAGTTTTTGATGCTTCAATGGGTTTATTTGCCATCGGCTGAGATGACGTCAAGGTTGCTTGAGCTTCATTGACATCTACATCAATGGATGAGAATGCGTTGTAACCCCCGCTGGGGATTCGTTCATGGATGAAGAATGCGATGTAACCCCCACCGGGGAACCTTATCAATGAATGAAATCTGCATTGTAACCCCCGCCGGGGAATGGCTTTTAGGGTTACAACCCTGTATTTGGTGACATCGAACCTGTGTGAGGCATTGCCGAGTATGATTTGCAAAAGCTGAGATAATCGGTATAGTGTACCTTGTATTTAGGCGAATACCAACGAGTGATATGTATAGCCATAATTTAACTTGTGACAACCAGGATTCCAGGCTATTCCGCTCAGTCTCGTAGCATTTTTATTCCTGATTTGGCCTTTTCAACTTGTGAGACCTCCTTTGCAACTCGAGCTAGACTCAGTCGGAGGGGTGGGACCCATGTAGAGGTGCCACAGGTACACCTGCAGCAGCCGCAGGTGGACCTGCAGCCAACTGTGAGTATGAAAAGCCTGCAGGTTGCTTTCATAAGTCATTTTCAAGTTGCACCGCGAAGGAAATCTGAGAGCTCTTCTTCAGATCTGCCGAGTTCAGGCGACTTTCTGCAAATTTTGCCACCGTACAAGTGTTCTACACTGTACTGGTAATGTATGCATGTATTCTTCTCCAATTTTTATCCGTTGAAAAATGACTTATCACATGAAATGCATCTAAACACATAGTAGTGCACATGCATGATGATATGACTTGATAAAAAATATTCAACATAGTAAATGTTAGTATTAAACCATGCTAAACATAATGATGTGAAAATATTTGACTTTTGAAACAGTCAAATTGGCACCTTTTACTGTCATTTGTTATCCTATTTGAGGATAAATGAATAAAGGTAGAAAAGCAAAATAATCATAGTAATTAGACTACACTTACGAATTTTTTACTATAATGTATTAATGCATGTAGGATGTATATGACTGTGGGTAGGTGTGCTACTGAATGGCCACCTAGTCATGCCTATGTGCTTGTGGATAGTCCTATTTACCAAGGGGACTACGACAAAATTTTTCCAAAATGTAGTCATGGGGTAGTCATGCATTTTTAACTCTACTTTAGACGTATGTTAAAATAATGCATGCATGCATGTAGTCATAAAATGCATTTTGAAAAGCTCCAGGTCATAATTTACCACACCCTTTCTGAGGTGATTTGGAGACTTATTGTCCAGATATTATGGATCTGGATCAGCCGAGTAGTTCCTGCAGGACCACTTTTGGTGTAAGGAGAAGGGCTTCTGAAGTGCCTCGACCCCATTCTGTTAGACAGCCTCATCATTTGGTGGAGGCGGTGATACGTCCAGTCCTGGTTGATGTGTCAGACGTCGAGGACGAGGAGGATGATGTTCCGGTTGCAGACCCCGCTCTTGCTGTATCTGTTCCCCGTAGGAATTTTCCAGGCATTCGGGTGGAAATCCCAGAGCTTCTGAGCAATTTGAGTCGACATCCTTTAGTTTACCTGCATGCAAATGAAGTATAAAGTTAGATCTTAATCTTCCTTTTTTCCTACTGATGAGGAGTAAAGGATTCTGATGTTGATCTGCATTTGATGTAGGTTCCCGACTTTACACAGCCTCGAGGGAACTGGTTCAGCATCCACTCTATGTATCAGGCTCTGCATGATGACTATAGAGCGACTATACACGGCTGGGGATTCGGGATGTTCTTTTCCATCCTTCCCCGTCGTTGTCCCTAGGGTTACCTCAGGGCATTGTCTGGGTGCTGGTTTCACCAGACTTAGTCACTCCATTTGCTGGATTATGAGGTGATGATGACGCCAATGGATTGGCGGTTTATCATAGGTATGGAGTTTGGAGGGGCACCAATGCCTTGTACGGCGGATATTACCCCTACTGCCGTCAAATCCTTGCTAGGAGTTCCAGATAAGGTGCTCAAGGGTAGGACTGTACGTGTTGGTCCTTTGAGCGTAGATGGTATGAGCGGGCTGTTGAGTGAGCCCATACCCGATGATGTGAGAGTCAGGGATTACATTCTTCGGTAATTGTTCTTGATAATCATTAGGGGCTGCTTCATAGAAGATAACTCTTCTACGGTGTCCTTCGCTTTAATTAGCGCCACTCGACACGTGGACTGTATTGGAGAGTATGATTGGGGTTCCTACACCTTTGCCTATTTTCTCAGGGGAATGCGCATGCGTTCGCAGGGCTTGATCGAGGCTTGGTTAGGATTCTACCTGTTTCTGCTGGTGAGTGTTTCTCTTGTCTTTTCCCATGTACAGGTTAAGAGTGTTGACTAACAGCATATGTTTGTCTTTACATTGACAGTTCTGGGCCTATGAGAGGCTCCCATCTTTGTGTCCTGTGAGTGTGTTAGGCTTAGATACCTATCCATGAGGATGGAGATGGCATCATTCCATACTGGCGGAGGTCCCTATTGCAGAGGGTTTCATTCATTGCCACCTATAGCTGGAGTTGTTGACAGCGGATGTCATCATGTGGGTTCCCTACTCTGGGGAGTATTTGACCATTGGTTTTGAGGATGGGTATCCGACTGGAGAAAGTACGTGATTTCCACCCGTAGGATTCGTCTCTTCATAGATGGAGGATGGGAGCTCTACTTAGGAAAGCGTGCTATCAGGAGTACCACAAGAGAGATTTGTATGCCAATCCTGCCTCCTGCCAGGCACTACTGGCCTATTTCGTAGTCACCCGTCATTGATATCCCATTGTTGGGTGTTAACAGTTTTGCTCTGTCAGAGGGTCCCTACACTTAGGAGATATTCCAGCATTGGTGCTCCCCTCGTACCATTGGAGCCCAGACCGGCGCCACTTACTTCATGGGGGATATGGTTCTAGGATCCGTAATGATGACGGATTGGCTAGCCTGTGTCTGAGATCCGACTCATTTGGCACAGATTGACAATTTGACCCGACAGTTGGACTAGGCACATTTCTTTATCCAGCACTTGGGCAGAGATCCTTCAAAGGCAGATACTTTTAATCCTTTAAGCTCTGGCATTGGCCCCTCAGGTGACCCATATGGTTTATTCGGTGTAGATCCTCCCTTGTATAGGCCTGACATCCTTGTGGATAGAGATCCAGTGACTCAGGAGGAGTTACATCAGGTGGACAGGTCTGATGATGTAGACATTGACACCATTGTCTTCTTCTGATGTGCATTCTCATTATTACTTTTGATAGGCTCTGTTAGACATTGGGTATCTCTACCCCATTCTCGATATCTCTTTTGGTAGGGCATTGTTAGTTGTTGGGCGTCAGTTCCCCATTTCCCTGTATTTTTAGCTGTACAGAGATGACGTTTTAGATGATGATATACTTAGGAATGTATGTACAGTTTTCTATTCCCTATATCATATTGCTATCTATTGTATCATGCATATTATTATGTTATATATATATATGTGTATATCTAGAGATATTCAGCATTGACCCCTAGATGATCTTATGATACGGCCCACACAGATGTCTTCTTCGATAGTTAGCCGCATTGATCATACCCCACCAGTATTGGTGGTATCTGGTATGTGATCGTGGTATGATAGTATGTCACCATCAGATAGGGTGACTGTAGATCAGCTATTGCAGCATACTATAACCCTCTTGATGTTTCAGGTTCCCGTAGGATTTGTGGAGGGCATGCTAGAGCACTGGGTATCGGCGAGGCAGGTTTTCTAATTTGGAACCCAGGAGTTGACTCCTGCTCTTGAGGAGTATGCACGTTTGACGATGCTGCCACTTGATAGACCTTGCGTGCATATGGCTATTGGAGACATAAGTTGGCAGTTCATGATCCTCACTGGATTGAGGTTTAGGGTGGTGTAGGATGAGCTCACATCCGGCCACGTGATATCCCAATGTTTTCTGTTTGATAGATTTGTCTCGGAAGATAGTTATACACGACATTCTGGGGATTTTACCACACCGGAGGATCATTGGCGTTTGGACAGAGTGGATGTACTGCTATTATGCATATTGTCGTATGTCTACATGCCACAGTACATGGATGAGTTGGATATAGGAGTTATCATGGCATTGAGAGCTATTAAGGAGGGTCACACCATAGTACTGATGGTTATGGCAGAGACCCTAAGGTCGGCCATATACTGCTACACTTATTTGACGGGAGTGTTTACAGGCAGCTCGGTCATGCTGTATGTGTGGTTTATGTCACACTTGAGACCGATTGACACTTTCAGACGGCATGGGAATTGTTTCACCCATGATATAGCCATGTCATACTCCTTTTAGCATGCAAAGTGTACATATCATGCATCTTGGTCCATTTTCCTGGCAGGGATCGGAGATCCATTCGATATATTAGCGTGTACAGGGCTCAGCTCACCCTACAACTTCATTACTCACGCTTCGGACATGGATTATCTCCCTCTAGCTGGTTTGAGGGGCATGACTACTTACCACCCATTGGCCGTGATGTTTCAGTTTGACAAGTTCCAGGATTTCCATCCTTTTCAGGGGGCATTGAGTCAGCACTTAGCTTCTCGCCACTTATCAGCAGAGGATAGATCAAGGTTATATGCCTGTTAGGATCAGCGAGAGCTAGCTTAGTTTTTCGTTAGCCATTTGGGTTGTTCTGTAGAGTATTCCACATGGATGGAGACATAAATGCCATTGACTATGGCAGTATCCACAGTGCAAGGGATTGATTCTGATGATGGGGAGCCTATGGAGGAGACTTATATTCCCATCGAGGAGGATTTGTCTATTGGGTTGCCAGCAGTTGTGATGGATTCTCCCACTACGAGCGTTACTATGATTCAACCTTCAACACAGTATCTAGAGCAGAGTCTACATCTGATGACCTTTGAGAGAGATCAGGCTAGGACCTTGATGTTGACAGCTCTTGATGGGAGTGACACCGATCTGTTGGGGAGAGATGAGGCTTTGGCGCATAGAGATACCGCTATTGAGGAGTGGGATGATGCCAGATCAGCCATGGATGAAGTGATCATTGAGAGGGATGCTGCCATATTTTCCCGAGACGTGGCCCTTGCAGACAGTACTTTAGTGAGATCCCTGACCACTGATATGATTGCCGAGATGAGCGCATATATAGATGAGCATCATGTCACCATGCAGTTAGCCTCAGACTTATTATCTCGTGTAGATATGTTGATGAGGAGACCATAGTGTTACCCCCTTCCTCTGAGAGAGATGCTATGTTAGATCTGCTGGCCCGCATACATACTGATTTGTTGATAGCTTTGTATTTTCCTACACATACTAGCTTATCCATTTTGTCATGTATAGCATATATGTATATATCAAACAGTATTATATATAGCATGGAAATATATTTTGATTTACTTCCCTTTCAGTTGTGCCTTGATACTTGCTTGATATTTGCATGTTTCTTCAGAGCTTGTGATCTTGATGCATTCTGAATTCATCCCTGATGTGTAGACATTGAGACATTGCAGGATCTTTCAGAATGGATCATTGATCTGTGTGTAACCCTACCATCTTTGGTGTCTTGGGACTGGTTTCTGTATGGAATGTATAGAGGAGTGTGGCTTTTCCTCTCTAAGATTTTACGCACCACAGATGGTCGCCAGTACTCCTATTTAGGAGGAGCCTAGTTAGTTCCATCTCTTATGGATTAGTGTTGCTATTTGAGGCACAACCACAGCTTAGATGGTCGCCGAATCTCCTATTTGTGAGGAGAGGTTAGGTAGTTCCATCCCATTGGTCTGAAGTCGATGAAATGTGATGGATTGAAGTTTGATCCCAGTACCGTTAACAAGTCTTTGTATTTTGGTAGGGGGTTAGACTGAACCATAAATGGCTGCCTACATACTCTTATTGAAGAAGAGATCAAGTCTGCGTAGTTCGAACCTCGTGTAAGAGGTTCAACACTGAATGTGAAAGGTGTAAATGGGTGAAGAAGCTTATTGATGAAGAAGGGTGTAGAAGTGTTTTTGTTGTTTTTGTTTTTGTAAAGAAAGGGCAGAAATGTTTTTGTTTTTTTTATTGCGACCGGGCCATATAAAATATGGTTGCCTATATACTCCCGGGTATCAGGGATATCAGGTAAACGTATTTCGCCCCTCAGGACGATTTGTGACCGAAGAATTTGAATCCCATGTGCAGAATGAACTGTGGGGAAATGAAAGTTTGATCCCATGCTTGGGACAAACTGCAGGTGTGAAAAGTTTAATCCCGTCTTCAGGATAAACTGCAGGTATGAAAGGATCAATCCCTGATGGGATAACCGGAGTTGTATGATGTAAAACCAAGCTGCTGGTTTGAAAAGTGTGTTTTTTCCCTGAGGGGCAGATGGGTAAAAAGGAAAGGTTGTATGTAATGAGGGTTAAAGAAACTAAAATGACTGTTGATTTGATGATCCAAAACTAGGATGTTCATTTGATGGTAACCTCAGACATAGTACCGTTTCACGGTGTCCGAGTTGATAAGCTGTGGAAATTTATCACCGTCCATTTCCTGCAATCTGAGAGCGCCTCTGTCAATATCTCATTGACAACAAACGGGCCTTCCTATTTAGGAGCGAATTTTCCCTTGGATTGATCTTAGTTGTCAATGACCTTTTTCAAAACCAAGTCGTGCTGTTTAAAATGTCGTCAGCCAGACTTTTCTGTTGTAGGATCTGGCAATCCTTTACTGATATAGCTGACCATGGAAGATAGCCGCGGTTCACCTTTCGTCTATTACAGACAATTGGTGATACCTGTTTTGTACCCATTGGTCTTCATCCAGCTGAGCATATATTACACTCTGAGGGATTCCATTTCCACCTCTATGGGGATCACTGCTTCCATCCCATAGATTAATGAGTAGGGGGTTGCCCTAGTGGAATTACGTATTGAAGTTCTGTAGGCTAATAAAGTTAGAGGCAACAAGTCAGGCCATCCCTTGTGGTTGGCGGACATTTTTTTGCATGATTTTCTTGATGTTTTTATTAGCCGCTTCAACAGAACCATTCATCTTTGGACGATAGATGACGGAGTTAAGGTGTTTGATGTGGAATTTACTGCATAGCTCGTCCATCATTTTGTTTTTGAGGTTCTTAGCATTGTCTGACACAGTAACCTCTGGTTGTCCATAACGACAAACGATATTGTTTCGAATGAAAGAAATGATGACTTCTTTAGTAACCCCGGGGAAGGAGGCTTCTTCTACCCACTTGGTGAAGTAATCGATCATGGTGAATATGAACCGATGTCCATTACTGGCTTTGGGCTCAATGAGCCCGATCACGTCCATTCCCCACATTGAGAAGGGCCAAGGCGAACTCATATTGTGGAGTTCCCTTGGAGGGGCGTGGATGGAATTTCCATGAATTTGGCATTGATAGCACCTCTTGACATGATCATCATAGTCACCTTTGAGGGTAAGCCAATAATGCCCTGTTTTGAGGATCTTCTTAACAAGTAGAGGGCCACTCATGTGTGGGCCACATACTCCACCATGGATATCATCCATGAGCCTCTCTTGTAGAGTGCGTCTCCGCTCAGGTAGAATTTCACAGCAAGTCGATGGATCCGCTTTCTTTTAGTTGGGCTTGCCTCAGTGGGTGTATATCCATCTCGTAAGTACTCCTTGATGTGCTGATACCAAGGGTTATGTGTTACGCCCCCAAATCTGGGTCCTCTAACCCCGGTTTGGCCGTCACGATAAAATACAAAATTCCACCTCTAAACAACATACGATAACTAAAATGCGGAATAAAATAAACGTACGTCGTTCATTCAAAAGGTGTTACTAGTCCCAAGATACGATATCCTTAATATCAATCTACAACCATACTCTAAAATAAACATTAGGGTTTATATTACATAATATTAATTTAAACTGGGCATAAAATAAAGTTTGTTCCTCGCCACTATTATACATTTTTCCTTTACCCTTGTCCTTCCCTGAGGTCTCGGGCTGAGCTGCAATATAATTCAAGATATAGCAAGGATGAGCAACAAGTTTGCTCAGCAAATTTAAATACAACAATAAGAATATATCATGATGAATAGAAAGATATCTGATAATGAATTCAATAATATGAATATCTGACGGATTCAACAATATGAATATTAGCAAGCAAAGATAATGATTGCTTTTAGAATAACTGCTAGTCTAGTAGACTTTGAACTATAACACTCCAATGGAATCAATAGCTAATTGACCCTTTGGTTACAGGCTACAGAATAAGTACTTGAGGGGATCAGCCTCATGTACACTGTGTATATGCATAACATTTAAATTTGCTCTGTGTATCTTATATTAGATACTTGGGGTACTCCCCTATCATAAAAAGGGTGTTCTTTCAGTCTAAGAATCCTTACCATCAATTGGTTTGGATAGCTTTTATAAAACTTCATAAACATGCGACCTAACAAAGGTTCGGACTACTATGTATACTGATTCAAGAATTATTGAACTTTAAATGATGTACAAGTCTAAGACTGTACGAACTCAAGTGCACTAAGTGTGAATATCAATAATATCGATGTGGAATAATTGTTAAGTAATTAAACCACTTAATAGTATGCTTGGGAATAAATTTCAAGCTTAATGAATAACTTTCAATTCAACAATAACCTGCTCAATACAATATGAGGAGGATAGGAAACTTTCACAAACTCAAAGTTGTGTAAGTTAAGAAACTTGCAACACAATAAAAATATGTTCGAATACTCTCTCAATACAAGTAGGGTCCAAGGAACTTGCACAATCAAAGAGTGAAGTTTAAGGAAACTTGTTTACAATATGCGTCGAGTAAAGTAATGCAAGGGTCTAGGATACTTGCCCAATATAAATTTGAGTAAGGTTAAAGAAACTTGCCTGTTTGCTCAGCTACAATATAATTATAGCATTAGTTAACTTGCGTTGAAACGACCTAACATTAACAAGTCGGTCTTTCCAATTAGTATGTGTAAACTAATATGAGTCTACACTTACAAGAATCAAATCACCACATAGCATGCTTCTATACATGTATCATTACATTATTCGATTAGTTTCTAACACACTATGTCATAGTTGAAATCACCATTTACTAATTCATCATAAGATTCTTTCAACAACATGCTTATTATCATATGAATACTATACTGGACAAGTATTATAGATTAGAGTAATCATATAAGCATGCATTAGTTCTCAATTTAATAACAGAACTTAGATCTCAGTGCAGAACCGTGCGGTCGCGCTTGGTTTGTACTAAGGAGTGGCGCGGTCGCGCTACTCCTGGTGCAAACCAAGACATGGCTACTTCTGTAGAAAACTAGTGCACACACAACTTGCACATAAACGAACAATCATGCACAACACACAAGCTATTATATGAATAACTAAGTTTTAACCCTTCATCAAACATATCAAAGGTCATTATTCGTTTTCACTTAATCAAGGCATCACATATAAAGCTAAAAAGGTCGATCATATCTAGTCATTATACATATGCTACATGGTCCTTTAGCCTCAACTATACATTCATATGCTAGATATCAAAAGCATACTTACAAGTTCTCAACTTATAGTTTATCAAGTTCGTTTCTAAAACTTTAAGTCTCCATTAATAAAATTCATTCAAACATGCAAGATACATCTATACTGTCTAATTCATGCTTTCATAATCACATAATAGATCACATGACCCTTTTCTTAAGTTCAAAACTTAGTGTATACATAGTTCAATTATACATAGCCAATATAGTCTTTTTTCTTAAAATTCCACTTTTTCATGCTTGAATATCTTATATTACCTTCAACCATATACTAACATATTGACACATCCCAAGACATATCAGAATATAATACACTTACATCCATGGTTAGAACTTGTTTTGCAAAAAGAGTTTATCAAAACTATTTTCCAACTCTTTAAGTCCTCTTTGAATATTGAAATTAAAATCAACTAACATGGCTTACTATGTACATAATAATCTCAGTTCACACGTTAAGGTTGTTTATAAGTATCTAATAACCAAAATAGCATGCTCAGAATGGAACAAGATCACAAAATTACTATACATATTTGGCGACTTGGGCCAAGGCGATATATATAGTATAGAAGTGGCGTACGCCGCCACCGACGAGAATGAAAAATAAGGACTCTGCTTCGGTAGAGTTCCAACATAATCAACATCAAGCCTTAGTTTAAACCCATAATACAGTTCTTAGACATGCAAACAAACCCATATAACACAATAACATGCTATTTTATATCAATTAACAGAGAATTCTTGAGAATTTTAAGAATTTTCCAAAACCCAATTCAAGAATACAAGTTAAGATTTATACCTCTTGGAGCTAGATGAATTCTCCAACACACTGATTATACTCCTTCAATGCTCAGTGGCTCTGCCTCTCAACTACACTTGTCAGATAAATTTTTCAAACAATTGAGAATTAGGAAGTTTGGATGCCATTTATAGAGAAAAGGGTTGCCCAGTTCATGGCTTTGTTCCCTGGTTTGATTTACTGGAAATTGGAAGGATACAAGGGTTATAGAGGAGTTGGCCAACCACCATTTGCATTGCCATCATCACTACAAATCCTAGCTGCTGGAGTTCACGTAATAAGGGAAATAGGCTACTGTGCAACACTATTTGGGACTCTTAATATGGGACACAGACTTTTAAATCCCAGCAATGGTTTGGTTTTGTTACTATAATTCCCAAAATGTAATATAAAATGTGTTAATGCTACTACACAAAGGAAGTTGGGGATTATTTATGTACTCACATGAATGTAATAATTCTTACTATATAGTCTATATCTAATAAATAGACATATTAATGTGACACATTGTACAATATAAAATATATAATTAACTACCATATAATAAAGGTTTAATATATTGCATGTTTGCACAAATTAATCAAGAAAATATATAATCACATTATACTCATTAATTATTATTTACTCATAATAATTATTAATTAATACATTATCAATTAATTACTCATAATTGTAATTAATCAATATGTTCAACTCTCGCCACCATATTCAAATAATTTGAATATTTAATTATTAATAATCATATCAATTCCTTGATATTAAATTCTTAGGGTTAATCCACTAATTAAAATAAACTATTAGTGACTCCCTTTAATCATTTTATACATTCACATAACCACATAAGGTTTAAATAGACTCACAAAACTAACTCATTAAAATTAAATCACATATTTAATTAATAAGGAGTTTGAAATTCACAGTCATTACATCCCTCCCCCCTTATAAAAATTCCATCCTCCGGAATTGCAAAAATAAGGTTACTAAAAAAAATGGATAATTCGATCTCATTTTCTCTTCTAGCTACCACGTTGCTTCTTCTACTGCGTGGTTCCTCCAGAGAATCTTAACGGAATCGATAATCTTATTCCTCAACTTCTAATCCTTCCTATCTAGTATCTGGACAGGAACTTCCTCGTACGATAAGTCTTTCTCAACTTGAATTGGTTCATAGGAGATAACATGCTTGTAGTCCGGTTTATATGGCCGCAACATTGACACATGAAACACGTTGTGAATGTGCTCAAGTTTAGGAGGTAATGCTACCTCGTACGCCACTTCACCGACTCACCTCAGAATCTCAAACGGTCCTATGAACCTAGGGCTCAACTTGACCTTCTTTCCAAAATGAATCTTCCCTTTCCAGGGAGATACTTTCAGAAATGCATTGCTCCCTACTTCAAAATCTCTCTTCTTGCGATGTAAATACGCATACTTCTTCTGGCGATCTTGAAGGGCTACTAATCGTGCTCTTATAACCATGATGATTTCTACCATCTGTTGTACCAATTCTGGTCCCAACAGTCGACGTTCTCCAACTTCATCCCAGCATAAGGGCATTCTACATTTCCTCCCATACAGTGCTTCGTACGGTGGCATTCTAATACTGGCGTGATAACTATTGTTATACGCAAACTCTACTAATGGAAGGTGATCCTCCCAACTACCCTTGAAGTCCATCACACAAGCTCGGAGCATGTCTTCAAGTGTCTGAATCGTTCTCTCACTTTGTCCATCGGTCTGAGGATGATACGCGGTACTCATTCGTAGTTGTGTCCCCATTCTTTCTTGAAGACTCTTCCAGAAGTTTGACGTGAATCGCGGATCTCTATCTGATACAATAGATATCGGCACCCCATGCCTCGAGATAATTTCCTTGACATACAATTTGGCTAACTAGTCCAAACTATACTTAATCTTAATCGGCAAAAAGTGAGCTAATTTAGTAAGACGATCTACAATCACCCAAATGACGTCGTGCCCTTTGTGCGTTGCCGAAAGTCCCACCACAAAGTCCATTGTGATGTACTCCCATTTCCATTCAAGAATTTCTAATGGTTGTAATAACCCGCTTGGTCGTTGGTGCTCTGCCTTGACTCTTTGACAAGTTAGGCATCTACTTACGCATTCCGCAACCTCTCTCTTCATGTTTGGCCAGTAGAAGTGGTGACGCAAATCTTGGTACATCTTTGTGCTTCCTGGATGTATCGAATAACTCATATTATGCGCTTCTTGAAAAAACTCTTCTCTCAATTCCGGTAATAATGGTACCAAAATCCGTCCTTCAAATCTTAGCAGTCTAGTTCTATCAATCTTAAATTTCAACTCATCTGTGACGCCCCCAAAATAGGTATACATCACCCATCTTGGGTTGCCAAATACATGGTACTGAATACAAATACAAACTTAATTATACAACATGAGCTGAGAGTTTTTACACGAATATTGTCTTCTAGACAGTATTCAAACACAAATGGACTCCTCATTACATTTATTATCACACTATTTAACAGAATAGTGAGGACTACTAATGCTATCATCTGGACCATCACTCCGTTCCCCGACTAGTCCCAACTATATTCTCATTTCCTCAAGAGAACAATGAAAACAAAGGGTGAGCTCAACTAGCCCAGTAAGAAATATTATGACTAAGATAATGCAGAATAAATTATCATTAGCCTTCAACAGTGTTAAACTGATAAAATATAATAAATATCAAGTTTAACTGCAGTGGAATAAGCAATACATTAGAAGAGTCAAGTAGAGCATGTTATCTACTATCTTCTATGATTTAAAAAGATTTTCATCAACTTTATCGCTGATACTCAACTTAATAAATAAACCACATCATCGAATCATCCCTGCACCACGGCCAAGGATATTCATGTAATCATCAATGGTCATGACTTTACCGAATAATCCCTTGTCATAATCATACCAACAACTGTCCATTAATGAACTAAAGGCCAATGAAGACTTTTACCACATCATTTGTAACATTACGGGTCATAATTATACTGAATGATCCATGGTCATAATCATACCAACCAATAGTTCATCTATGCACGTAAGCCAAAGATAACTTTCATCACAATATAAGCATGATGATGATGACAATGATATAAGAATTCAATAAAAAAAGTTCAAGGATAAATTTTAAAGACTTTAAATTTATCCAGAGTTTAAAAATATCCAAATTCTCAACATGATACTGCTTTGTGGAGTAAAATTCAAGAATAATTTTCATGTATCAAATATAATTTGGACATAAAAGAAATATACTTTTCAGGTGAATAGTACCCTGTGAATAGTACCTTATGAATAGTACTTCGGGAATAGTACCATATGAATAGTACCTCGACATGAAAAGTGTCCCAAATACCCGAGTGAATAGTAACTGGGTGAATAGTAACCTGTAAATAGTAACTCGTGAATAGTACTCCGGCACGAAAAGTGCCCCGAATACCCGAGTAAATAATACTAGAGTGAATAGTAACTGGGTGAAGAGTAACTCGTGAATAGTACTCCGACATAAAAAGTGCCCCGAATACCCGATTGAATAATACTAGAGTGAATAGTAACCCCGACATAAAAAAGGAAAAAATTTCACAATAAAATTCGTACCAATATTCCGGCATAATGATATTGAAAGAAATAATATCATTTACGAAGAAATAATACCCCTTACGACGGTTGAACGAAAATAATATTCCTACGAATATTGAACGAAGATGATATTCCTTACGAATATTGAACAAAAATAATATTCATACGAATACAAAAAATAATCTCTTCAGAATATGAAATAAATAATACCCCTTACGACTGTTGAACAAAAATAATATTCCAACGAATATTTAACGAATATAATATTCCTACGAATATTGAATGAAGATAATATTCTTTATGAATATTGAACATAGATAATATTCTTTATGAATATTGAACAAAAATAATATTCATACGAGTACGAAAATTAATATCTCTTCATAATATGAAATAAATAATACCCCTTACCTCAGAAGAAGACTGGATACTGGAGTAGTGAAGTAGTAGACTACTCTTCTTCTATCTTTCTATAGCTTCTCTCTATATAGCTTCTCTCTCTATAATTGCTCTTGTGAGTCTTAGTGAATTGGTGAGAATAAAGGAAGAATGAGCTACTATTTATAGGAAAATATAGTTTCGACAATTGCACGTTTTGGGTCTCGAAATATTATAATATAATACCTTTATCTTTTCCTTCATTTTTAATTTAGTCATGCAAGTATTATCAAACTTGCACCACCTCCCCTAATAGTACATCATGTGAATTAATAGTTCAATCGTGTGAATCAATAGTTCTATACATGTGAAAATACGAATTACAGTATAGTACCTCCATTTATACCTCCATTTTTAACTTAGTCATGCAAGTATTATCAATCTTGCACCACCTCTCCTAATAGTACATGAATGTGAATCAATAGTACACACATGTGAACAAATAGTTATAAGCATGTGAATTAATAGCAATTAATTGCTCATTTTTCTGATTAATTACCCGATTGGTCAATATAACTTCCAGACATCAATTATTATCGAAATAAATGTCGATTTTCATTAACACCAATAATCCCAACACAATGGAGCTATCAATTTCATCTTTAATCAACACGAACTTATTCATCATTAATATTATAACTCACAATATTTAACAACCAGGTCGTTCCTAGGAAAGAGGGGGCTTTCCGATAAGGATTTCTCCCTATTGGCGCGCAATTAGATTATCTAACCTCTCCTTGACAGAACTTCTAGACATTATCAATATTGCAAATAATAATATGAATAACTTTGTCGTTTGAATTATTGATTTAATAATATAACATATTATACAGATGATACTGTGACAATAATTGAATCAATAATATGAGAGATATGATACAACAATTATTATAGCAATAATTGAGTATAACTGAGTGACTTCTTACGTAAGCATCAATAATCAATACCGTGTGCTACTATGCAACCACACGTATTACTGTACTTTTACTACCGGGTAGTTCAACAGTTTTAACGGTAACACTTTCGCCGTTATTTTTATAAAATGATAATTCTGTCATTTTTTACTACGATAATACTACCGTTGTGGGGTCCACCAATTATTGTGCCATCGTACAGATATTTTCTGACAAAAAGAATATTCCCCGACCAAACGAATATTTTATATAATTTGCTTACTTTACAAAAATTTTCACATATCACCCTTAACTTTAACCTTTTATCAATTTAACCATTTACGAAATAAAATAATAATTATAAGAAAATTGAATACTTTCATTCCATAAAATTTGGGGTCTTACATCATCACCTTCAGTCAATCGCTTCTTGATGTTATTGCAATCTTCGTCCTTTTCTTGTGCTTCTTTAACCTTATCCAATAAAGTTGGACTCGCTGTCACTGTAAATAATTATTCGTTGGTCTCCATCGGATACTTAATCTCCAAGTTTAATCGTTTAAAATCTTTTACCAATTCATCTTGAATGGTCAATTTCAATAACTTCTCTCTGCCTTTTCTGCTCAAGGCATCTGCCACTATATTTGATTTGCCTGGATGGTACAGAATCTCACAATCATAATCTTTGATCAATTCTAGCCATCGACGCTACCTCATGTTTAACTCTCTCTGCGTGAAGATATACTTCAGACTCTTGTGGTCCGTATATATCTCACACTTCTCACCATACAAATAATGCCTCCAAATCTTCAAGGCAAAAACTATCGCTGCTAACTCCAAATCATGAGTCGGTATCCCTTCTCATAATCTTTTAGCTGACGCGAAGCATACGTAATTACCCTACCGTGTTGCATCAGTACACAACCAAGTCCCTTGTGTGACGCATCACTATACACTACAAACCCTCTTGTGTTGTTTGGTAAGGCCAACACAGTTGGTTGACTAAGCCTCTTCTTCAATTCTAGGAAACTTTCTTCACACTTCTCCGTCCAATTGAACTTAATTGTCGTTCTAGTAAGATTGGTTAATGGTGATGCTAATTTTGAAAAATCCTGAATAAATCTTTGATAGTATCCCGCCAATCCCAGGAAACTCCTAATTTTTGTCGGCGTCTTCGGCTGCTCCCAGTTGATAACCGCTTCTACCTTTGCTGGATTCACTGAAACACCATTCTTTTCAATAACTTTCCCCAAAAATTTCACTCTTTGCAACCAAAACTCACACTTTGAGAATTTTGCATATAGCTTCTCCCTCCTTAATGTTTCCAACAATATCCGAAGATGCTTGGCGTGTTCTTCCTCCATTTCTGAATATACTAGAATGTCATTGATGAATATGACAACATACCTATCCAAATACTGTTTGAACACTCTATTCATCAAATCCATAAATGTTGCTGGCGCGTTCGTCAATCCAAATGACATTACCAACAACTCAAAGTGTCCATACCGAGTTTGGAATGCTGTCTTTGGAATATCCTCCGGCCTCACTTTCAGCAGGTGATAATCGGTCCTCAAGTCAATCTTTGAAAAGTACTTTGCCCCCTTCAACTGATCAAACAAATCGTCTATCTTGGGCAACAAGTACTTATTTTTATAAATGGTGACCGTGTTCAACTCTCGGTAGTCAATACAAAGTCTTAGCGACCCATCTTTCTTCTTTACGAATAAGACTGGTGCTACCCAAGGTGATATGCTCGATCGAATGTATCCCTTATCTAACAATTCTTGTAATTGGGCCATCAGTTCTTTCATCTCTATCGGTGCCATACGATACGACACTTTGTATACCGGTGCTGTCCCTGGTGCCAAATTAATGACAAACTCAATCTCTCTATCTGGTGGCAATCCCGGAATCTTGTCTAGGAAGACATCAACGAAATCCCTTACAATAGGTATCTGACTCTATTCACTCTCGACTCGTCGAGTATCAACCACATGAGCCAAATAACCTATACAACCCTTCCTAAGCAATCTCTGTGCTTGCACCATCGTCAGACAATGAGATTGTCTTGGTGCTTTACTACCATAAAATACCACCTTCGACTTATTCAGAGTCTTAAGTATACACACTTCTTCTTACGGTCTATAACTGCTCCGTGAACTGATAACCAATCCATTAGAAGGATTACATCGAACTCCCCCAAATGAATCGGTATCAAATGCACCTTGAGCTTAAATCCTCACAATTTGGTATAACAATTCCTATGAATGTATTCTACGGGATAATTTCCTTGTTCGCTACTTCTACGTTCACAGGGTGTTCTAATCTCTCACGGGGTAAGTCTAACTGTCTAGCAAAATCTTCGGAAACAAAAGAGCAGGTAGCACCCAAATCAAATAACACGTATGCATCTATATCATTGATCGGAATGATACCTGACACCATGTCCTTAGACTCCACCGCATCTTATACGATCATGTTGAACGTTCGTGCCATTGGTCTGTTGGCTTGACTGGCTGGCCCTCCAATGTTCAACCCATTATTGTTGTTGTTGTGGTTGCCATTAGCTGCATCGCCCTTTCTCTTTGGGCAGTCCTTAATTTGATGGTCCGTGGCTCCACACAAGAAACATCCTCCCTTCTGCTTATTCGGACACTGAGGAGCAATGTGCTCTGGTTGTCCACAACGATAACAAACACTTTTTCCTTTCATGCACTCCCCCGAGTGATTCCTCCCACAGTTATTGCACTTTATACTTTTCTTGGCCTCCCCTCCAGACTTATTACGTCCAGAGGATTGACTCTCCATCTATTTACGCTTGTTGGGGATGCTTCCTCCACTGCTTCCCCCTTTCTGCCCTTCCAAAACGGTCTTCTTTTCTTGTTTGAATTGAGCGATGGCTTCATTACCTCCTTCGGCAATGATAGCCCTTTCCAAAAGATCAGAGTAAGTCTTGATCTTCAACACATCCACTTCCTTCTGCATCCATGGTTTTAGTCCTAATTCGAACCTCCTTGCCTTCCTGGCCTCCATGTCAACCTGATGTGAAGCGAATCGGGCCAACTTCATTAAATTTTGCCGCGTACTCTACGATAGACATACTACCTTGTTTCAGTTCCAGAAACTTAACCTCCATATCCTATTGCGTATTCTCCGAGAAGTAATTCTTGAGGAATAACTCCTTAAATCTCTCCCAAGGAATAACTCCTTCGTCTGGTCGGCCCCTATTGGCTTTCCACCAATAGTTAGCTTCGCCCTTCATCATGAAAGTGGCAAAACTCATCTTCTGTTCTTCGGCCACTCGTGCGACCTCAAACACATTCTCCATTTCTTCTATCCATGTTTGTGCTTCAATTGGATCCAAGGTTCCCCGGAATTCCGGTGGTCCTACCAATTTAAAGTCCTTAAAGCTAGCCAAGTGTTGTCCTGGCTGCCCTGCTGCTGGCGAGGGTCTATTTTG
Organism: Panax quinquefolius; assembly: GCA_020205615.1. Classification (NCBI taxonomy): domain Eukaryota; kingdom Viridiplantae; phylum Streptophyta; class Magnoliopsida; order Apiales; family Araliaceae; genus Panax; species Panax quinquefolius. The sequence continues at coordinate 58,169,008 of CM035155.1, forward strand.
CATTGCCTCCATTAACAGGTTAATGAAGTTCTGTATTGGATCGACATTTTCCCCTCCACCATTGTTAATGGATCCTTCCTCCCTCTGATTCCGCTGAATTCTCCTAGGCGGCTTGATCTGAGGAATGGAAGAAAATTATTAGGCCTTATGTGATATGCTATCCATGTTAGCATTAAGAAGTTTAAGACGTCTATCAATCATTCTTGATTTAAATAAACAACTTCAGTATCACAATAAAACTCGATGGATTTCCTCAACCCATCACTTACATACTCTACTTGAGTTTTCTACTAAGGTTATAACCTAGGTTTCGCATTCCTAAACTTTATAACCTACTGATTTGATACCAACCTGTGACGCCCCCAAATCCGGGTCTTCTGACCCCGGTTCAGTCATCACGATAAAATACAAACATCCACCTCTAAACAACATACGATAACTAAAATGCAGAATAAAATAAACGTACGTCGTTCATTCAAAAGGTGTTACTACTCCCAAGATACGATAACCTTAATATCAATCTACAAACATACCATAAATAAACATAAGGGTTCATATTACATAATTGTAATTTAAACTGGGCATAAAATAAAGTCTGCTCCTCCCCACTATTCTACATTTTTCCTTTACCCTTGTCCTTCGCTTAGGTCTCGGGCTTAGCTGCAATATAATTCGTGATATAGCAAGGATGAGCAACAAGTTTTCTTAGAAAATTTAAATACAACAATAGGAATATATCATGATGAATAGAAATATATCTAGCAATGAATTCAATAGTATAAATATCTGATGGATTCAACAATATGAATATTAGCAAGCAAAGATAATGATTGCTTTTAGAATAACTGCTAGTCAAGTAGACTTTGAACTATAACACTCCAATGGAATCAATATCTAATTGACCCTTTGGCTACTGGCTACAGAATAAGTACTTGAGGGGATCAGCCTCACGTACACTATGTATATGCTTTACATTTAAATCTGCTCTGTGTATCTTATATTAGATACCTGGGGTATTCCCCTATCATAAAAAGGGTGTTCTTTCAGTTTAAGAATCCTTACCATTAATTGGTTTGGATAGCTTTTATAAAACTTCATACGCTTGTCTGACCGAACAAAGGTTTAGACACTATCTAACACAGTACAAAAATTATTGAACTTGAAATGATGTACAAGTCTAAGACTGTATGAACTCAAGTGCACTAAGTGCGAATATCAATAATGTCGATGTGGAATAATTATTAAGTAATTAAACCACTTAATAGTATGCTTGGGAATAAATTTCAAGCTTAATGAATAACTTTCAATTCATCAATAACCTGCTCAATACAATATGAGGAGGATAGGAAACTTTCAGAAACTCAAAGTTGTGTAAGTTAAGAAACTTGCAACACAATAAAAATAGTGTTCGAATACTTGCTCAATACAAGTAGGGTCCAAAGAACTTGCACAATGAAAGAGTGAAGTTTAAGGAAACTTGCTTACGATAAGCGTCGAGTAAAGTAATGCAAGGGTCTAGGATACTTGCCCAATATAAATTTGAGTGAGGTTAAGGAACCTTGCCTGTTTGCTCAGCTATAATATAATTCTAGCTTTAGTTAACTTGCGTTGAAATGACCTAACATTAACAAGTCGGTCTTTCCAATTAGTATGTGTAAACTAATATGAGTCTACACTTACAAGAATCAAATCATCACATAGCATACTTCTATACATGTATCATTACATTACTCGATTAGTTTCTAACACACTATGTCATAGTTGAAATCACCATTTACTAATTCATCATAGGATTCTTTCAATAACATGCTTATTATCATATGAATACTATACTGGACAAGTATTACAGATTAGAGTAATCATATAAGCATGCATCAGTTCTCAATTTAATAACAGAACTCATATCTTAGTGCAGAACCGTGCGGATGCGCTTGGTTTGTACTAAGGAGTGGCGCGGCCGCACTGCTCCAGGTGCAAACCAAGACATGGCTGCTTCTATAGAAAACCAGTGCACACACGACTTGCACAATAACAAATAATCATGCACAACACACATGCTATTATATGAATAACTAAGTTTTAACCCTTCATCAAACATATCAAAGGTCATTATTCATATTCACTTAATCAAGACTTCACATGTTAAGCTAACAAGGTCGATCATGTCTAGTCATTATACATATGCTACATGGTCCTTTAGCCTCAACTATACATTCATATGCTAGATATCAAAAGCATACTTACAAGTTCTCAACTTATAGTTTATCAAGTTTGTTTCCAAAACTTTAAGTCTCAATTAGTAAAATTCATTCAAACATGCAAGATACATCTATACCGTCTAATTCATGCTTTCATAATCATATAATAGATCACATGACCCTTTTCTTAAGTTCAAAACTTATTGTATACATAGTTCAATTATAAATACCCAATATAGTCTTTTTTCTTAAAATTCCTCTTTTTCATGCTTGAATATCTTATATTACCTTCAACCATATACTAACATATTGACACATGCCAAGACATATCAAAACGTAATACCCTTGCATCCAAGGTTAGAACTTGTTTTGCAAAAAGAGTTTATCAAAACTATTTTCCAACTCTTTAAGTTCTCTTTGAATAATCAAATTAAAATCAACTAACATGGCTTACTATGTACATAAGAATATCAGTTCACATGTTAAGGTTGTTTATAAGTATCTAATAACCAAAATGGAATGCTCAGAATGGAACAAGATCACAAAATTACTATACATGATGGCGGCTTCTTGTGCACAAGCTGATATAATATAGTATAGAAGTGGCGCGGTCGCGCCACTTCGACCAGAATGAAAAATAAGGACTCTGCTTCGGCAGAGTTCCAACATAATCAACATCAAGCCTCAGTTTAAACCCATAATACAGTTCTTAGACATGCAAACAAACCCATATAACATAATGACATGCTATTTTATATTAATTAACAGAGAATTCTTGATAATAGTAAGAATTTGCCAAAACCCAATTCAAGAATACAAGTTAAGATTTATACCTCTTGGAGCTAGATGAATTCTCCAACACACTGATTATACTCCTTCAATGGCCAATGGCTCTACCTCTCAACTACACTTATCAGATAATTTTTTCAAGAAACTGAGAATTAGGAAGTTTGGATGCCATTTATAGAGAAAAGGGTTGCCCAGTTCATGGCTTTGTTCCATGGTTTGATTTACTAGAAATTGGAAGGATACAAGGGTTATAGAGGGGTTGGCCAACCACCATTTACATAGCCATCATCACTACAAATCCTAGCTACTGGAGTTCACGCAATGAGGGAAATAGGCTACTATTCAACACTATATGGGACTCTTAATATGGGACACAGACTTTTAAATCCCAGCAACGGTTTGGTTTAGTTACTATAATTCCCAAAATGTAATATAAATGTGTTAATGCTACTACACAAAGGAAGTTGGGGATTATTTATGTACTCACATGAATGTAATAATTCTTACTATATAGTCTATATCTAATACATAGACATATTAATGTGACACCTTGTATAATATAAAATATATAATTAACTACCATATAATAAAGGTTTAATATATTGCATGTTTGCACAAATTAATCAAGAAAATATATAATCACATTAATTTACTCATAATAATTATTAATTAATACATTATCAATTAATTACTCATAATTGCAATTAATCAATATGTTCAACTCTTGCCACCATATTCAAATAATTTGAATATTTAATTATTAATAATCCTATCAATTCCTTGATATTAAATTCTTAGTGTTAGTCCACTAATTTAAATAAACTATTAGTGACTCCCTTTAATCATTTCATACATTCACAGAACCATATAAGGTTTAAATAGACTCACAAAACTAACTCATTAAAATTAAATCACATATTTAATTAATAAGGAGTTTGAAATTCCCGGTCATTACATTGTTGATGGGAGGTAGCTCATCCGATACTTCTCCAACATAGTTCCCATAGGTTGGGGCCGTTTGCAGGGAAAATGTGATTCTTGGCATGTTTTCCTTGTCAGGTGTGATCAAGGAGGCTAATGTTGCTTGTGCATCCGCAAAATCATTCCTATTACGAGGAATGTGTAGAAATGAGATTTCTTCGAACTCCAAAGCCATCTGTAAAACTTGCCGATGGTAAGGCAGCAAATGTAGTTCTTTAGTTTGATAGATTCCCGTGGATTGTCTGATTACCAACTCAGAATCCCCAAAGACAGTTTACCGCCTTATGCCCATTGAATGGGCAAGTTTTAGCCCCATGATACAACCTTCATACTCAGCTGTGTTGTTGGTGCTGACAAAATGCAATTGAGCGGTGACGGAATCTGCTCCCCGTACTGCATACACTAGAGGCGCTCCCGGCTCCAGAGCCTTACGTGTTAATGACTCCATCAAAATATATTTTCCACATACGACATGTATCGTATTGATGGTGTTGTTGAACTGCCATTACCCCTTCATCGAGGAAGTATGTTTCCAAGGGTTTGAATTCCTCTGCAGGTGCGGCGGCCAGTTGATCCATAATTCCTTGACCTCTGATAGACTTTTACGTCACGTAGATGATGTCAAATTACTGTAGGATCAACTGCCATCTGGACAGCCGATAATTTAACATAGGTTTACTACACACGTACTTGAGAGGATCCATGCGGGATATCAGATGGGTTGTGTGACCATGGACGTAATGATGTAACCTCATGGAAGCCCATGCTAAATCATAACATGTCTTTTCAATCAGGGTGTACTTGTGTTAACTGATGCTGAATCTTTTGTTGAGGTAATAGATAGCTCGTTCTTGGTCTCTATCGTCTTTTTGTCCCATCATGCAGCCCATGGCATTGTCGTTGACTGAAAGCTACTTGAATAGGGGAACACCATCCCTGGGAGCTACCAAAATGGGAGTTTAACTAGCTGCTCATTGATTGTAAGGAAGGCTACCAAAATGGGAGTTTAACTACCAAAACTTGAAGATGGGTTCACAGGTTGTTTTGAGTTGAGAGATGAACTTGCTAATGAAGTTGATTCTTCCCAAAAACCCCCGTATTTCCTTCTCTGTCTAAGGAATGGGCATTTCAGTGATGGCCTGGATTTTGGTGTGATCCAGCTCAATCCCTTTGTGGCTGACTAGAAATCCTAGCAACTTGCCTGATTTAACGCCAAAGGTGGATTTGGTGGATTCAACTTCAAGTTGTACTTACGCAACCTATTGAAGAGATTTCTGAGATGGTCTTCCTCCCTTCGGGACTTGACAATGATGTTATCCACGTAGATCTATATCTCCTTGTGCATTAAATCATGGAAAAGAGCCATCATAACTCGCTGATAGGTTGCTCCGGCATTAATGAGGCCGAATGACAACCGTCTATAGCAGAAAGTTCCCTAAGGCATGATGAAAGCAGTTTTTTCACGATCCTTCTCAGTGACCATATTCTGATGATATCCCGTAAAATAATCAGTAAAGGAATACATGTCGTATTGAGCGGTATTATCAATAAGAATGTGGATAAAGTGCGCGTGAAAGCTATCTTTAAGGCAAGCTTTGTTTAAATCCTGGTAATCCACGCAAACTCACACCTTTCCTCCCGGTTTAGGCATGCGAACTATGTCGAATATCCATTCAGGATATGTAGACACCATGATAATGCTAGCTTGAAATTATTTCATAATTTCTTCTTTCACCTTTAAACTCCACTATAGTTTCAATCGCTTGAGCTTCTGCCTGACTAGCTTAAATCTCTCTTTTATGGGAAGGCGATGACAGACAATGTCCGTGGATAAACCCACCATGTCTTCATGAGACCATGCAAACACATTTTGGAATTGAGTTAGTAATGTAACCATGTCATTCCTTTGGTTTGGGGTAAGGTCTGAACCAATCTAGATTAACTTAGGGCTTTCTAAGGTTCCGAGATTGAAAGAAGTGGTTTGATCAAGGTTGGGTTTAGGTTTGTCTTCGACCCATTATTTGATCTCCTAAGGTATCTCAATGTCTTCTTGTATTTCCATCAAGTCTGAGTCCAACTTTTCATCAAAGTTACAATCCTTGTGGAGAAAAGGCATCTTATCAGCAAGTATAGGCACATCTAAATTCAGGGTCCTGAAATAAAATATGCTTTCACTTAATATATAAAACTGTTTAATCACACAAAATGTGAGCATATACTGACAAAATAACTGCTAATATTGTATAGAAAAGTATGTAGTTAATATTATCTACAGGGCAGAGGGGTTTTCTACCCGTTTTACCCTTGTCAACCAATGCATGGAGTGATGCTCCAATTGTCAAGGGCAAAGTTATGATGGACCGCAGTGATGGAGGGAGTGTCATCATCCTCCTTCTCCCGAATGATGACCATAACATTTGGTCAATCATTGTTTGGGGTGTATCTGTTTGTATGCTCATCATGGACAATGATGCGTATGCCTGATATCATCAGGGTGATGTCTTGTTTACGTTTCTGTTCCCTCTCTTCCACTTCGTGATCAAGAATCAACACTTCTTTTGCTTTAACTGGTACTGGTTTGGGAAATAGCATAGCCATAACATGGGCTGGCACCTTTACCGGAGACTGTATCAGCTCATGAGTTGCATGTGTACATAATCGCCGTGTGGCGGAAGCTTGAGGAATCTGCTTGTGCTTATGAGGATTCCTATGACCGCAACTGGCAGAATATCCTAGTCCGACTGTCCCAGTTTGATTGGACATTTGAATTGGGTGCTTAATACCCTGATGATTTTTACCCAGCCCTTGTCCAGGATGATGACCCAATGATATCATTTCTTGTGTAGTTGTCATCACTTCAGCAGAAATCTTGGGTACGGGAAGTGGCGCTCCAATGGGATGGTACTGCGTGTTGCTCACTTCCAAAGTATGAAAACTGGCTGGATCAATTTCTTAATTAAAGCTGATGAGTGGTATGTCTCCTTGCTCAGGACATTCCGGCTCAGCGTTGACAGTGACTAGGCTATTGTTGACAATGCATTTAAGTTATTGATGAAGTGTAGAAGGGACAACTCCAGCCATGTGGATCCATGGTCTCCTCAATAGCAGGTTGTATCTTGAATCTATCTTGAGGACGTGAAAAGATACGCAAAATGTATGGGGGCCAATCTCAATTGGCAGCTCAATCTCTCCGATAGAATTTCGTCGGGATCCATCAAAAGCTTTGATAATCGTATGGCTACTTCGGAACCGTTTGAGATTGACGTTCATCTTCACCAAGGTGGCATAAAGATAGATATTCAGAGACGAACCTCCGTCTATCAAAACTCCAGCTAACATATACCCGGAGGACAAAACTACAATGTGCGACGGTTTGGAATGACTGGTCCCTTTGGGCGGTATGTCGTCATCAGTGAAAGATATCACATTGTTGTTAAAAATGTGATCAACCAGATGTTGAAATTTTTCCACATCCACTGATTTCGGTAAGTAGGCTTCTTCCAAAACCTTCAGTTAGATCTTCCTATGATCCTCGGAAGAGAAAACCAAGTCCACTATTAAGATTTGATGTGGAGCTTCTCTTAAGCTTAAAACCACCTTGGCTTCATTATGGCCCATAGTGCGGAGGAATTTCTCAATCTTCTCTGTGGGAATTTTCCCCTTGTTTTTATGGTAGGCTTCATCACCCTCTGAGGAAGATATATTGAATTTTCCTTCGACACTGTAGCAGTAGTATGAGACGTGGATCCTTCAGCTTCTCCATAATTCCATGGAACTTTTTGTAAGCTCATAACAGGATAATGTGGTCTGAATGGTAAGAAAATTGGCTCTGGTGCAGCTACTTTCAAAGGATTGTCACTACCTTTAAGTTGAATTGTTTGTATAGGAAGGCCCGATTGTAAAACCCCAACTTTTATAAAATAAAGTCTAATTTAATTTATGATTATTATTTTTAAAATTTAAAAATGTTAAATTGATAAATGGTCAAATGAGCAATTAATCGGATAAATGAGCAAATAAAGAAAATAATTTTTAGCCATGTGGGCGGCTAAGAATCTGATTATAGAAATTATGGGAGAGAAAAAGGGGAACATGTGGGGAAGGAGAAAGAAAAAGAGAGGAAGAAAAAGAGGAGGAAAAAGGAAAGGGAAGGAGAAAGAAAAGAGAGCCATGGGAGGAAATAAGGAAAAAAAGAGAGAGAGAGTAAGATAGAAAAAGGGGAAGAGGAAGAAAAGAAGAAAAGGAAGAGAAAAATGATAACAAGGAAAGGAAGGATCAGTATACTCCCACGTCCATTTTTTTTCTCCTACGCAGGAAGAGAATAGAGAGAGGGAAGAGAATAGGAAGAGAATATGAAGAGAATGAAGAAGAAGGGAAGAAGTAAAGAAAAAGAATTTGATAAAGAGGTAATTTTAAAATTTCATAATTTCTTTTCATATTTAAGTTTTCATAAATTTATATGAAGAGATTTTGTTTATACTTAATTTAGATGATTTAAACTTGTATTAACAAGGATCAAACGAGAGAAATCTAAAAAATCAAAAGAAGAACAAAATCTTGAAATTTTCAGAAAAATTAGTTTACTACTTGATTTTGTAAAATCTATAACTCTTTGTGTATAATGAGTTAGGAGATGAGCAATATATCAATAGCAAGCCCTGGAAGTAAGCTGACGGCAAAAATTGGAATCACCCAAAAATTCTTTGTGGATTTTTCGTGGTGACAGTTTGAGTAAAACTGGTATGAAGGACTTATAGTCCCAAAAATCAGTATTCTTTTGCTTTATTGCGTGAGCTATAATTTTTAATTCAACCGTTGGATCGTTGTAATTTTTGGATACGTTATACATATATAAGTTGAGTATATGTCCACAAATTTTGAACCGTTAAAGACTAACGTATGATTTGTTATGAATTTAAGGAGGTGACTGATCCAGAAATTGTTGTGCACATATTTTTTTGAAAAACTTTCTTTTACAAAGTTGTAGAGAATTAAATTTTACATGGAAAGGACATCAGATTTGTATTTTTCTGATAAATTGCTAATTATTATGAATTATTGAAATTTACGAATATTGAGTTTATAATTAATTTATCAAAAAAAAAATTATTTGAAATTTGAAATATTTTCTGAGGAAGCTTATTATATCAATTTGAGAATTTGTGTAAAATTTTGATGAATTATTGAAAAGTAGAAATAATTATTATATTTTTAAACTATTTATAGTTAGTTTGAAAATAGAAGAAATTCATAGAAAATTTTGAATAATGAAAAATTATGAAAGTTGGTCAAAAATCTTATAATATTATTTTTTAATTTCTGGCGTTTTGAAAAATTATTGAATAACAAAATATTTATTGTATTTTTAAGCTATTTATGGTTAGTTTAAAATAGTGGAAATTCATAGGAAATTCTATGAATGGTGGAAAATTATGATTTCTCTTTGAAATATATTATAATAATGTAAGATTAATATTGATGATGTTTTAAAGATATAAAAGTATGTGGAGTTAGTATTTCTATTTTGAAGCTATTAATTGATAGTTTTTATAAATAAAAATAATTATTGAAAATTGTTGGATAATCCAAAAAATGTGAAAATCGTTTAGAAAATTCAGAATACTATTTTAAATATTTTAGAAGTGTTAGTAAGCTCATGAGGTGTCGGAATGTAAACGCATGAGTAACGAATGAGTTATGATAAAAACAAAAATAATATTTTTGTTAAAGTAAAAATGGTGATAATATCATAATAGTGGATTGTCATATATGAGGTTTTAGATTTCTCAAGTTTTATTATTCACTTCTAAAGTTTTGGAAAATGAATAATGAATTATTAGTTGGTTTATATTTTATTAGAGATAAATATGATTTGATGTTGATCCTTACTTTTAATAGAATTTAAATTATTTATAGCAAGGTATTTATTTGATTCTTACGTAAGAGGTCACTCAGTATTTTATTCAATAATTATCACAGTAGTTATTTCACAGTGATTTATATTATTGATTCTTAATTACGTAAGAAGTCACTCAATATTTATTTCAATTGCCACAATAGTTATTGCATAGCAACTCATATTAGTTGATATAATTAAATCAGTTGGCAGTATTGTGAGTCTATGTTAATAATTGTGAATAATGGTTCAAAGATTGAAAATGGTGTTGATTAAAGATAAGTATGATATGCAGATGTTTGTTCAATTATCTTCTTTCTACAAAAGTAAGTTTGGCAGCACTTACCGACACTTTACTTTTTCTAAAGTAGTATGGACTACAACTCTATTATTGAACAAATTTTGTTAAAACGTGTACAAGTTGGTTTAATTTTCTCTGTGGGACCATAATGTACACTACCATTATTATATACCTCATTTGGTTATTTTGTCAAAGTAGGTGTGCTAGTTGTTTACTAAATTTTCAGTATAAATAGGTTGCCCGGTTGAGCAACTAAACACACACCATCACTACACTAAAAATATTGAATTCTTTTACTTTAATATTGTGAGTATTTCTTATGACGCCCCAAAACAGGTATACATCACCCATCTTGAGTTGCCAAATACATGGTACAAAATTCAAATACAACTTCATTATACAACAGTCGTGTAAAATATGACAAAACATAATCTAAGAGTTTTAATAAGAATATTGTCATTTAGACAATATCCACACTAAATGGAGTCCTCATTACATTTATTGTCACACTATTTAATAGAATAGTGAGGACTACTAATGCTATCATCTGGACCGTCACTCCGTTCCCCGACTAGTCCCGGCTACATTCTTATTTCCTGAAGAGAACAGTGAAAGAAATGGTGAGCTCAACTAGCCCAGTAAGAAATATTATGACTAAGATAATGTAGAATAAATTATCCTTAGGCTTCAACAATATAACAACTGATGAATATAATAGACAACAAGTTTTAGATCAACAACTGCAGCGGAATAAGTAATCTATTAGAAGAGTCAAGTAGAGCATAAAATCTACTTTCTTCTATGATTTAAAAAGTTTTTCATCAATCGTATCATTTGAGACTCAAATTTTAATAAATAAAATCAAATCATCCCTGCACCACGGCTAAGGATATTCATGTAATCATCAATGGTCATGATTATACCGAATAATCCCTGGTCATATCAATAACTATCCATCAATTAACTACAGGCCAATGATGACTTTCACACACATCATTCGTCACATTACGATCATGATTATACTGAATAATCCCTGGTTATAATCATACTAAGTCCATCTATGTACGTAAGCCAAAGATGACTTTCATCACAATATAAGCATGAAGATGATGAAAATGATATAATAATTCAATAAAACAAGTTCAAGAATAAATTTTAATGATTTATAATTTAATTTATCCAAAAATCAATAACATTCAAATTGTCAACATGATACTTCTTTGTGGAGTAAAATTCAAGAATGCTCAGAAGAATATTTCCAAGAAAAGATATTGGATGAAGCGCAAATATCAAGGATATTCCACTAATTTCATAGAGTATAGAAGCCAAAACTTTAACCAAATGAGTATCATAGAATATATAAAACTACAAATGGATTTTTACCCGCCATGCGGTAATCCACGTAGACAGATTATTTCCACAATTTAATCAGAAATGAATATGAAGGGTCATTCACCATGCATACGGTAATCCATATAAACAGGTTATTCCAACAGAATAATAAAGAATTGAATAACAGAAGAATTCACCATGCATGCGATAGACCGCACAGACAAGTTATTCCAACAGAATAATGAATAATGGAACCAGGTCATGCGTAATACACACAGACAAGATATTCCAACAGAATAATATTGAATGAAATAACAAAAGACTTAACCAGGCACGCGATAGACCACACAGACAGGTTATTCCAACAGAATAATAAAGAATGGAACCAGGTCATGCGTAATATGCACAAACAAGATATTCCAACAAAATAATAAAGAATGGAATAACAGAAGAATTTCACAATGTATGCGGTACTTTGCATAGACAGGTTATTTCAACATAATAATGAGGAATGGAATAACAATAACTCATTTCATGAAAATGAAAGAAATAATACCCCTTACCTCAAAAGAAGACTGGATACTGGAATAGTGAGGTAGCAGACTTCTCTTCTTCTTTCTCTCTATAATTTCTCTCTATAATAATTGCTCTATAGCTTTAGTGAATTGGTGAGAAATGAAGGAAGAATGAGCTTCTATTTCTAGGAATATATAATTTCGATAATTGCACATTTTGGGGCTCAAAATATTACACTACAATACCTCCAACTTTTCTTTCATTTTTAATTTAGTCCTGCAAGTATTATTAAACTTGCACCACCTCCCCTAATAGTAAATAATGTGAACCATTAGTTCAATCATGTGAATCAATAGTTATAATCATGTGAAAATACGAATTACAGTATAGTACCTCCATCTATACCTCCATTTTTAACTTAGTCATGCAAATATTATCAATCTTGCACCATCTCCCCTAATAGTACAAGAATGTGATTCAATAGTACACACATGTGAACAAACAGTTATATAAGCATGTGAATTAGTAGCAATTAATTTCTCATTTATCCGATTAATTACCCAATTTATCAATATAACCCCCAGACATCAATTATCATCAGAATAGATGTCGATTTCCACTAACACTAATAATCCCAACACAATAGAACTATCAAATTCATCTTTAATCAACACGAACTTATTCATCATTAATATTATAACTCACAATATTTAACAACCAGGTCGTTCCCAGGAAAGTGGGGGCTTTCCGATAAAGATTTCTCCTTAATGGCGCGCAATTAGGTGACCAAACCTCTCCTTGACATAACTTCTAGACATTGTCAATATTGCAAATAATAATATTAATAACTTTGTCATCTCAATTATTGATTTAATAATATAACATATTTTACAAATGATACTGTGACAATAATTGAATCAATAATATAAGAGATATGATGCAGCAATTACTATAGCAATAATTGAGTATAACTGAGTGACTTCTCATGTAAGCATCAATAATCAATACCGTGTGCTATTATGCAACCACACGTATTACTGTAATTTTACTACCGGGTAGTTCAATAGTTTTAATGGAAACACTTCCGCTGTTATTTTTAGTAAAAGATAATTCTTTTATTTTTTTACTACGACAATACTTTCGTTGCGGAATCCACCAATGATTGTGTCATCGTACTAATATTCCCCTGACCAATCGAATATTATATAACCACTTGCTTACTTTGCAAAATTTATAAATATTACCTACAACTATAACATTATATCAAATCCACACCATAATATTAAAAAAAATATTTCGAGAAATTTAAATCTTTATTCATAAAATTTGGGGTTTTACAATCTCCCCTCCTTATGAAATTTCACCCTCGAAATTACGTACGTACCTGGTAAGCCGAACATGTGAGGATACCTTAACTTCATTTCAGATTCTAGCTCTTGAGGTATAACCTTTGAGTGTTGAATACAATCCTTCTTATCCAAGATTTTAAAACGTATCTCCTCATACGTTAAATCTTTTGCTATCTCGTTTAGTTTTAATTCAATAATGTGGTTCGAATCGTCCACATATTTATGAAACATCGATACGTAAAAAAAACGTTATGAACACGTGACATACTTAACGGTAAGGCGAGTCTATAGGCCACAATTCCTACTCGATCGAGGATTTCAAATGGGCCAATTAAATCGAGGGTTGAGATTTTCTCTCTTCATTGACTTGCTTCTAGAATAATGCCTTCTTGAACCTTATTCTTCACATTCATCAGATCTGAGTCTGTAGCTTGAGTGGCTTTTAACTTTATTGATTAAAGTCGATTTTAATCGTATATTTGTTATCTTCATGTGGGTCTCTAGAGTCTTTAACTCTATCTTCATCATTTGTAAGTTATACGAAATGGGTTTTTGTGTTAACAACATCGCACTCATGAACGCATACGATCTTCTACTCAACGCATCAGCTACCACATTCGCTCTTCCACGATGATATTGAATGGTATAGTCGTAATCTTCAACAGCTCGAGCCAACATCTTTGGCGCATTATACGTTCGTTTTGGTTGAAGAAATATTTGAGGGTTTAAGAAATGGGTTTTGTACTGGGGTCAAAACAAAATTCAATTTCACGCTCTAAGGGTAGGCTAAGAAGTCTTCAAGAATACGTCAGGAAATTTATTAACAATGGAAATATCATTCAAAACTGTGACCCTCATCCAAGACTTGGATAGTACGTCACATTGATACATATCAACTTGCCATCGTCATTCACGACATCGCCTATAGAAAGTCTGGCTTCGGTACATTCCACACAAGGAAGTCACCAGATAAAGTCTCGGGGCTCTTTACTTATGGCTTGATATAAAACTGATTGACTTTAGTGGTTTGGTTGCTTGAATTCACATAATAGGTTGGTTATTAATATGAAAGCTAACAACCTTACGAAAAGCTTGATGAGTAGTTAACCAATCGATTCCTAAAATCACATCAAAGCCAAGTATTTTCAAACGGATAAGTTCATCAGGTAACGTGAAAGTGTCGATTTGAATCAACAAGATTTATAAATAGTGGAGGTAACGAAGGTTTCTCATAACGAAGTTTCTACCGCTAAGTCAAAGTCTAATTTCTCCTGAGTTAAATTTAAACATTGAGCACAAGCAAGAGAGATAAAAGAATGGGTAGAACCGGTATCTAATAAAGGTATAAACTTCGTAAGAATTTATAATTAACTAACCCGTGCTAACTTCGTTCGATTTACTCACTTTTTGAGAAGTCACGAAAAACGCTCTTCCTAAATCCACCGATTTTGTTTTGTCTGTATACGCCTTTGGTGCCACCGTCCCAGCTGGACTTGACTTTGGTGCACGACAAAATTGGGCTAGGTGACCTTCTTTTCCACAATTTTAACATGCTTTGGACTACAGCACGCAATTTGGACTAATATGTTCCTCCCCTCTGCATTTGAAGCATACAATTGGTGGTCGTTCTCCTTCCTTGAAAATGGGTGTTGGTTGTGATGCCCCCAAAATAGGTATACATCACCCATCTTGAGTCGCCAAATACATGGTACAAAATTCAAATACAACTTAATTATACAACAGTCGTGTAAAATATGACAAAACATAATCCAAGAGTTTTAATAAGAATATTGTCATCTAGACAATATCCACACTCAATGGAGTCCTCATTACATTTATTATCACACTATTTAACAGAATAGTGAGGACTACTAATGTTATCATCGAACCAAATCACTCCGCTCCCCGACTAGTCCCATTTGCCACGTTCTCATTTCTCAAGAGAAAAAAGTGAAAGAAAAGGGTTAGCTCAACTAGCCCAGTAAGAAATATTATGACTAAGATAATGCAGAATAAATTATCATTAATATTCAACAATGTTAAACTAATAAAATATAATAGACATCAAGTTTAACTGCAACGAAATAAGAAATCCATTAGAAGAGTCAAGTAGAGCATGATATCTACTATCTTCTATGATTTAAAATGTTTTCATCAATTTTTATCGCTGAGACTCAGTTTAATAAATAAACCACATCATCGAGTCATCCTTGCACTACGGGCCTAGGATATTCATTAAATCATCAATAGTCATGACTATACCAAATAATCCCTGGTCATAATCATACCAAAAACTGTCCATCAATGCACTCTACTGAGCTCATCGAGGACTTTTACCACATCATTTATAACATTACAGGTCATGATTATACCGAATAATCCATGGTCATAATCATACCAAGTCCATCTATGCACATAAGCCAAAGATGACTTTCATCACAATATAAGTATGACAATTATGACAATGACATAATAATTCAATAAAACTAGTTCAAGAATAAATTTTAAAGATTTATAAGTTAATTTATCTTAAAATCAATTACGTCCAAATTGTCAACATGATACTACTTTGTGGAGTAAAATCCAAGAATGCTCAGAAGAATATTTCCATGAAAAGATACCGGATGAAGCACAAATATTTAGGATATTTTACTATTTTCATGGAGTATAGAAGCCAAAACTTTAACCAAATGAGTATCATAGAATATATGAAACTGTAAATGGATTTTCGCCCGCCATGCGGTAATCCACGTAGACAGATCATTTCAACAATTTAATAAGGAATGAATACGAAAGATCATTCACCATGCATGCGGTAATCCACATTGACATGTTATTCCAACAGAATAATAAAGAATGGAATAACATAAGAATTCACCAGGCATGCGATAGTACCGCATGTATAGGTTATTCTCACGTAATAATAAAGAATGGAACCAGTCACGTATGTAATCCGCATGCATGAGAATATTCCAACAGAATAATAAAGAATGGAACCGGTCATGCGTAATTCACATGCATGTGATGTTCCAATGAATAATAAAGAATGGAATAACAATGAGAATTCACCAGCATGCGATAGATTGCACATACTGAGTTATTCCAATAGAATAATAAAGAATGGAATAATGAGAAGAATTTCACCATGTATGCGGTACTTGAATGATAAAAGTTATTCCAACATAATAATAAAGAATGGAATAACAACCCTTAAGAGTATTGAAAGAAAATAACTCTCTTCATGAATACAAAAGAATAATACCCCTTACCTTTAGAAGAAACTGGATATTGGAATAGTGAGGTAGCAGACTTCTCTTCTTCTTTCTCTCTATAATTTCTATCTATAATAATTTCTCTAAAGCTTTAGTGAATTGGTGAGAAATGAAGGAAGAATGAGCTTCTATTTATAGGAAAATATAGTTTCGATAATTTCCCATTTTGGGGCTCGAAATATTACAGTACAATACCTTCAACTTTTCTTTCATTTTTAATTTAGTCCTGTAAGTATTATCAAACTTGCACCACCTCCCCTAATAGTAAATAATGTGAATCAATAGTTCAATCATGTGAATTAATAGTTATAATCATGTGAAAATATGAATTACAGTATAGTACCTCCATCTATACCTCCATTTTAAACTTAGTCATGCAAGTATTATCAATCTTGCACCAACTCCCCTAATAGTACAAGAATGTGAATCAATAGTACACACATGTGATCAAATAGTTATAATCATGTGAATTAAAAGCAATTAATTGCTCATTTATCCAATTAATTACCCGTCTGGTCAGTAAAACTTCCAGACATCAATTAATATAGGAATAAATGTCGATTTCTACTAACACTAATAATTCCAACACAATGGAACTATAAATTTCATCTTTAATCAACATAAACTTATTCATCATTAATATTATAACTCACAATATTTAACAACCAGGTTGTTCCCAGGAAAGAGGGGGCTTTCCGATAAAGATTTCTCCTTATTGGCGCGCAATTAGATTACCAAACCTCTACTTGACAGAACTTCTAGACATTGTAAATATTGTAATTTAATAATATAAATAACTTTGTCGTCTCAATTATTAATTTAATAATATAACATATTATGCAGATGATACTGTGACAATAATCGAATCAATAATATGAGAGATATGATACAACAATTACTGTAGTAATAATTGAGTATAACTGAGTGACTTCTCACGTAAGCATCAATAACCAATACTGGTGTGCTACTATGCAACCCACGCGACATTGTACTTTACTAAGGGTAGTTCAGCGGTTTTAACGGTAACACTTTTGCCGTTATTTTTATAAAAGATAATTATGTCGTTTTCTAACTACGATAATACTTACATTGTAGGGGTCCACAATGATTGTGTTGTCGCATTTAATATTCCTTGTTAAAATGAATATTCCCCGACCAATCGAATATTATATAACCACTTGATTACTTTGCAAAATTTGTAAATATTACCCACAACTATAACATTATATCAAATCCACACCATAATATTTAAAAATATATTTTGAGAAAATTATTCTTTATTTATAAAAGTTGGGGTCTTACAACCCCCCCTTCTTATGAAATTTCGACCCCAAAATTAGGATGCGTACCTGGTATGTCGAAGAGGTGAGGATACCTTGATTTCATTTCAGATTCTAACTTCCAGGTCATTTCCTCAACATCGTGGTTTCTCCACTAAACTTTGACTTGAGGTATAACTTTAGAGCGTAGAATATGATCCTTCTTATCCAAGATTTTAACATGTACCTCTTCATACGTTAAATCTTCCTCTATCTCATCTGGTTCTAATTCAATAATGTTGTTCGGGTCTTTCAAATATTTACGTAACATAGATATGTGGAAAACATTATGAACATGAGACATACTTGGCGGTAAAGCGAGTCTATAGGCCACAGTTCCTACTCGATCGAGGATTAAAAATGGGCCAATGAATCCAGGATTGAGCTTTCTTCTCTTTCCAAATCTTGTAACTCCTTTCCATTGAGCAACACGTAACAACACGTGATCTCCAATATTGAATTCCACGTCTTTTCGATGAAGATCAACATAACTCTTTTGTCGATCTTGTGAGGTTTTTATACGTTGTCGGATCATTTGAATCTTTTTCATAGTCATACGTACCAAATCCGGTCCCAACAACGTTGTTTCACCCACCTCATCCCAGCATATAGGAGAACGACACTTTCTTCCTTACAACGCCTCAAATGGAGCCAAGCCAATACTTGCTTGATAACTGTTGTTGTAGGAAAACTCCACCAATGGTAAGAACTTGTCCCAACTTCCCATGAAGTCAAGGACACAGAGTCTTAATAAATCTTCAAGAGTTTGAATAGTCCTTTTCGACTGCCCATCCGTTTGAGGATGATATGCCGAACTAAATCGTAAATCTGTGCCCATAGCTTTTTGCAAACTAACCCAAAATCTTGAAGTGAATCTTGGGTCTTGATCAGAAACTATGGATACTGGCATACCATGCAATCGTACAATCTCGTTATATACATACTAGCAAGAAGTTCAAATGTATAAGTTTCTCGTATTGGTAAGAAATGAATAGACTTGGTCAATTTATCAACAATGACACAAATCGCATATATGCCTTGAGAAACCTTCGGAAGACTAGTATTGAAATCCATGGTAATGTGCTCCCACTTCCATTATGGAATTTCAAGTGGTTGCAATGGACCTTTTGGAACTTGATGCTCCACCTTGACTCGTTGACAAGTTAGACACCTTGAGATAAACCCCGCTATCTCTCTCTTCATATTGCTCCACCAAAATGTATGTCGAAGATCACGATACATTTTGGTACTCCCAGATGGATTGCAAACGGTGTGTTGTGCGCCTCTATCATAATTTTATACTTCAAGTCAGAATCGTTAAGAACACAAAGTCTGGAGTTGACTCGAAGTATTCCTTCTTCATCAATTCTTGCTTCTGGAATAACACCTTCTTGCACTTTCTTCTTTACACGCATCAGCTTCAGGTCTGTAGTTTGAGCAGCTTTAACTTTATCGATTAAAGTCGGTTTTACTCGTATATTCGCCATCATCATATGGGTCCCTGGAGTCTTTAACTCTATCTCCATCCTTCGTAAGTCATACAAAATGGGTCTTTGCATTGACAATATTGCACTCGTACTCGCATATGATCTTCTACTCAATGCGTCAGATACTACGTTCGTTTTTCCAGGATGGTATGATCATAATCTTTCAAAAACTCAAGCCATCTTCATTGCCACATGTTGAGTTTCTTTTGAGTGAAGAAATATTTGAGGCTTTTATGATCCATATAGATCTCCATCTTCTCTCCATACAGGTAATGCCTCCAAATCTTAAGCGTAAAAATGACTTCTGCCAACTCTAGATCATGAGTACGATAATTCCTCTCATATTCTTTGAGTTGTCGAGAGGCATAGGCTATGACTTTCCCATGTTGCATGAGAACACATCCTAACCCTTTGCCTGAAGCATCACTGTAGATGACAAATCCCTCCGAGTCAGATGGTATTGTCAGAACATGTGCTGAAATGAGTCTCCTCTTGAGTTCTTGAAAACTCTTTTCACATTCCTCGCTCCAACCAAATTTTATATCTTTTCGAGTCAGCTGAGTTAATGGTGTAGCGATTCGAGAAAACCCTTCTACGAATCTCCGATAATAACCAACTAAGCCAAGAAAGCTATGTACTTCGGTCACTGACTTAGGTTGCTCCTAGCTTTGAATTGCTTCAATCTTTTTTGGGTCAACAGATATTCCATGATTTGATATCACGTGCCCAAGGAATGTAACTTCCTCAAGCCAAAACTCTCATTTCTTCAACTTGGCATAAAGCTTGTTTTCACGAAGCTTTTGGAGTATCAGCCTCAAGTGTTGCTCATGGTCTTCACGAGTTTTGGAGTATATGAGGATGTCATCAATAAAGATGACCACAAAGTGATCTAAATATTCCTTGAATATTTGGTTCATCATGTCCATGAAGGCAGTAGGAGCATTAGTCAATCCAAAAGACATGACTAGGAATTTATAATGCCCGTACCAAGTTCTAAAAGCAGTCTTTGGAATGTTATCAGTTTTAATCTTCAACTGATGATATCCGGAACGATGATCAATCTTTGAAAAGAATTTGGCTCCTTGCAACTGATCAAACAGGTCATCAATGCGAGGCAACGGGTACCTATTTTGATTGTAACATGATTTAACTCCCGATAATCAATACAAAGTCCCATACTTCCATCTTTCTTCTTCACGAATAGAGCAGGAGCACCCCAAGGAGACGTACTAGGACAAATGAAATCGATGTCTAACAATTCTTGTAGTTGGGTTTTTAACTCCTGAAGTTCAATAGGAGCCATTTGATATGGGGCTTTGGAAATGGGTTTTGTACCGGATTCAAGGTCGATACAAAATTCAATTTCATGCTCTAGGGGTAGGCCATGAAGTTCTTAAGGGAATACGTCCGGAAATTTATTAACAATAGAAATATCATTCAAATCTGACGTATCTGTATTTAAATCCGTGACATGGGCTAAGAAAGCTTGACATCTATTTTTCAATAAACGAATAGCTTTATGACTTGATATGATAGTGATTGATTTTAGTGGTTTGGTTGCTTGAATTCGCATAATAGGTTGGTTAGGAATATGAAAGCTAACAACCTTACAAAAATAATCGATTTTAGCATGATGAGTAGTTAACCGATCAACCCCTAAAATCACATCAAATGCAAGTATTTTCAAAGAAATAAGATCAACAGGTAACGTGCGGTTACCGATTTGAATCAAATAAGACTTATAAACCGTGGATGTAATGAAGGTTTCTCCCAATAAAGTTTCAACAGATAAGTCAAAGTTTAATTTCTCTGGAGTCAAATTTAAACGTTGACCGCAAGTAAGAGAAATAAAGGACTGGGTAGAACCGATATGAAATAAAGTATAAACTTTGCTAGAGTTTATGATTAGCTTACCCGTGATCACCTCGTTCGGATTCCTCACTTTTTGGGAGGTTACGACAAACGCTCTCCCTTGAACTACCGATTTTGTCTTATCTGGGACACCCTTTGATGCCTCCATCCCAGCTGGACTTGACTTTGGTGCACGATAAAATTGGGCTAGGTGACCTTCTTTTCCATAATTATAACACGCTTTGGACTACATCGTGCAGTTTGGACTTATGTGTCCTTCCCTTCCACATTTGTAACATACGACCGGTGGTCGTTCTCCTTCCTTAACAACAGGTGCTGGTGCTGACGTCTTTCCATCCTTGTTGAATCTCCTTTTCTTGAAATGTCCACTCTTTTTGTCAAGGCCATGATTACCACCGAAGTGATTATCATTTCTGGCATATTGATTCCCTCCACGTTTGTTGTCATCGCTTCGATGACTGCTACCACTGATATTATCGACTTGCCGACTGCTTTCTTGGTTGGGTTGACTCATTATCGCACTCTAATAACTGAGCCTTATTCACAACATCTGAATACAAACACAGTTTATGAGAGATAAGGTGTTGACGTATCTCAGGTTTTAAACCTCTTAAAAACATCTGCGTCATTCTCTCCTCATTATCAACCAAGTGGGACGTAAACCGAGATAACTCGACAAACTTAGCTTCGTACTGTGTCACGGTCATATTGTTTTGCTTAAGCTTGATGAACTCTACCTCCTTCATGTGATGAATAATTTCAGGAAATTACTTGTCGTTGAACAGTTCTTGGAACTTCTCCCAAGACATCTTCAGTGCGGCAGGTTGAGTACACTTTACTGATTCCCACGAAGAATGTCTCTCTCGCCGAAACATGAAGGTGGAAAAGGAACCTTTTGCTCCTCGAAGCATCCCAAGACATCAAATATCTTGTTGATCTGCTTTATCCACGTCTCTGCCTTAACTGGTTTTGGCTCTCCAAAAAACTCTGGTGGTCCCAGCTCCTTGAACTGCTTAGCGGTGACCGTCCGAGAGTTATCAGTATTTCAACCTGCATTTTGGACAGGAGCCACCTTCGCCTGATGTTGCATGAATTGCATAAAACCTTTGAACATCCCATCGTTCATCATTTGATCGTTGTTATTTACCTGAGGATTATTGTCTTCCTGTTGCACATTAGCCTGGGTATTAATCTGTGGTGACTCAACGGTCTCATGTGCTTCATTGTTTATCTCAACATTTTCGGATGCCATTCTCAAATACTGCCACAAAACAAGGGTTAATTATCATATCACATATTATCCTTATACTCTTACCGACCAATTAAATACCAAATAAACTTATGTAGGTCATACTAGCGAAGGAATTCCCCGTCTCTCCCCTCCTAGTTCTTGTCTCACATCTTAGCCAGGGATCATATCCCTAAGCTTTGATACCAACTGTGATGCCCCCAAAATAGGTATACATCACCCATCTTGAGTCGTCAAATACATAGTACAAAATTCAAATACAACTTAATTATACAACAGTCGTGTAAAATACAACAAAACCTAATCTAAGAGTTTTAATAAGAATATTGTCATCTAGACAATATCCACACTCAATGGAGTCCTCATTACATTTATTGTCACACTATTTAACAGAATCGTGAGGACTACTAATGCTATCATCGGGACCGTCACTCCGTTCCCCGACTAGTCCGGGCTACGTTCTCATTTCCTGAAGAGAACAGTGAAAGAAAGGGTGAGCTCAACTAGCCCAGTATGAAATATTATGACTAAGATAATGTAGAATAAATTATCATTAGTCTTCAACAATGGTAAGCTGATAAAATACAATAGACATCAAGTTTAACTGTAACGGAATAAACAATCCATTAAAAGAGTCAAGTAGAGCATGATATCTGCTATCTTATATGATTTAAATTGTTTTCATCAATTTTTATCGCTGAGACTCAGCTTAATAAATAAACCACATCATCCAGTCATTCCTGCACTATGGGCCAAGGATATTCATTAAATCATCAATGGTCATGACTATACTGAATAATCCCTAGTCATAATCATACCAAAAACTGTCCATCAATGCACTATAGGCTACTGAGGACTTTTACCACATCATTTATAACATTACAGGTCATGATTATACCGAATAATCCCTGGTCATAATCATACCAAGCCCATCTATGCACGTAAGCCAAAGATGACTTTCATCACAATATAAGCATGAGGATGATGACAATGACATAGTAATTCAATAAAACAAGTTCAAGAAAATTTTTAAAGATTTATAAGTTAATTTATGTTGAAATCAATTACGTCCAAATTGTCAACATGATATTGCTTTGTGGAGTAAAATTCAAGAATGCTCAGAAGAATATTTCCATGAAAAGATACTGGATGAAGTGCAAATATCTAGGATAGTTTACTAATTTCATTGAGTATAGAAGCCAAAACTTTAACCAAATGAGTATCATAGAATATATGAAACTATAAATGTATTTTTGCCCACAATACGGTAATCCACGTAGACAGATCGTTTCCACAATTTAATAAGGAATGAATACAAAGGATCATTCACCATGCATGCGGTAATTGATAAGTGGGTTTTACAACTACTTATTGGATATCAATTTATGCGAATTATGCCCATCTCAAGTCCATTTTAATATATTTTAGTTGCATTTCATGTTATTTTGCATTGCATGTACTGAGAACTCCTTTTGGTGAAAAAGTGCAAGAAATGGCCTAATTTGGTGGTATTAGAGGGCACGAGGCTAATGGATGCATGAGGTGAGGCACAAGCTGGCTGATGTAGATGGCATGAGGTTAACATATGCATGGCATGAAGGTATAATGGAGCAGCAGGACAAAGCGATAGCAGCAGAAACATTGCTGAACCAGAAACAGAATCTACAGACTGCAAAATGCGCGACATATTAGGTCTGAGGGCATGCGCCCGCGCGAGAGCCTGGTTAGACAACATGACTTACTGCAAGTCTCACGCCTGCATGAGGAATACAACTGGAGGAAGGCAATGTGCCATGCGATCATTGAAAGCCGCTTGATTTGTTTTATTTTAATTTTTAATTAAGGGGGGTTCAATGAGGGCTTAGATATTAGACGTATTTTCATTATGTAAGACATATTCCACCCCTTGGGGGATAAAGTATCTATTGTTGCTTTCTCTCTTTAATTTTCATTATTAGATTAGAGTAGATTAAGACCCTAGAAGAGCTAAGATTTGGGGATTGAAGCAATTGAAGATCCTTGAAAGTTCAGAAGTGAAACAAGAGAAGAAACTCAGATTTGCTATTCTTAATCCCTAACTCTCTTTACTTCTATTTGTATCTTTCAATGTATATTCAATTGTGGATCATGGATTCTAATTCAACTATGAGTTAAACTCTATTTTGGGATTGCAATGGAATCTAGTGCCTAGTTTATTTTGACACACTTCATTATTAGTCTTATTAATTGTTATGAGATTGTCTATTAAGATCCATGCTTGCTTAGTTGATTGGCCATCAATTATTGTGATAATCCATATGAACTTGAAAGACGAAGTATGGGTTTAGATCTGATCTTGATAGCTTGTGTTTGTATGTTTTACATGGTAATGGGATGTATGATTTGTGCTTAGGATAGACATATACCGAGGCATCGCTCGTAGTCAATTGAGAACTTGGGCTTAAACTCTAATTATTTGTAAATCACATAGACATTTAGTGGTTTAAGTAATGTGGGTGTTCATGTGTATTCTATCAACTGTAGATTATATGTGATATGGGTATGGTACATTGAGAGATGGCTGTACTTTACTTTCGTGTTCTCGACTTGCAATCCAGTGCAAGTAATTTAGCTTAACAGGGAGTGTGTTGATTTAAATTATTCAATAGATGAAATTGTAATCTCAGGTCTTCATTATCTAATCTCACTCTAGGAATAGTTAGGATTATTTAATTTCATAGTTTAAATATATAATATAATATCATTCGTTTAAATAAGACTGAAATGGTTATGGGTTAATGCTTGGTAAACTTTATTAGTTAATTCTTCGTGGGAACGATACTTTGCTTACTCTTTATTACTTGTTGACCGTGTATACTTGCACGCATTTATTGATCGGTAAAATGACCAATAGTAATCCACATGGACAGGTTATTCCAATAGAATAATAAAGAATGGAATAACAGAAGAATTCACCATGCATGCGATAGACCGCACAGACAGGTTATTCTCAACATAATAATAAATAATGGAACCAGGTCATGCGTAATACGCACAGATAGGATATTCCATCAGAATAATAAAGAATGGAATAACAAAAGACTTCACCAGGCATGCGATAGACCGCACAGACAGGTTATTCCAATAGAATAATAAAGAATGGAACCAGGTCATACGTAATACACACAGACATGATATTCCAACAGAATAATAAAGAATGGAATAACAGAAGAATTTCACCATGTATGCGATACTTCACATAGATAGGTTATTCCAACATAATAATAAGGAATGGAATAATAAAAGCTCTCTTCATGAAAATGAAAGAAATAATACCCCTTACCTCAAAAGAAGACTGGATACTGGAATAAGGAGGTAACAGACTTCTCTTCTTCTTTCTCTCTATAATTTCTCTCTATAATAATTTCTCTATAGCTTTAGTGAATTGGTGACAAATGAAGAAAGAATGAGCTTCTATTTATTGGAAAATATAGTTTCGATAATTGCACGTTTTGGGGCTCAAAATATTATTGTACAATACCTCCAACTTTTCTTTCATTTTTAATTTAGTCCTGCAAGTATTATCAAACTTGCTTCACCTCCCCTAATAGTAAATAATGTGAATTAATAGTTCAATCATGTGAATCAATAGTTATAATCATGTGAAAATATGAATTATAGTATATTATCTCCATCCATACCTCCATTTTTAACTTAGTCATGCAAGTATTATCAATCTTGCACCAACTCCCCTAATAGTACAAGAATGTGATTCAATAGTACACACATGTGAAGAAATAGTTATATAATCATGTGAATTAGTAGCAATTAATTGCTCATTTATTCGATAAATTACCTGATTTATCAATATAACCCCCAGACATCAATTATCATCGGAATAGATGTCGATTTCCACTAACAACAATAATCCCAACACAATGGAACTATAAAATTCTTCTTTAATCAACACGAACTTATTCATCATTAATATTATAACTCATAATTTTTAACAACCAGGTCGTTCCCAGGAAAGAGGGAGCTTTTCGATAAGGACTTCTTCTTATTGGCGCGCAATTAGGTGACCAAACCTCTCCTGGACAGAACTTCTAGACATTGTCAATATTGCAAATAATAATATGAATAACTTTGCCATCTCAATTAATGATTTAATAATATAACATATTATACAAATGATATTGTGACAATAATTGAATCAATAATATGAGAGATATGATGTAGCAATTACTGTAGCAATAATTGAGTATAACTGAGAGACTTCTCACGTAAACATCAATAATCAATACCGTGTGCTACTATGCAACCATGCGTATTACTGTACTTTTACTACCGGGTAGTTCAACAGTTTTAACGGTAACACTTCTGTCGTTATTTTTAATAAAAGATAATTCTGTCGTTTTCTTACTATGACAATACTTATGTTGTGGAATCCACCAATGATTGTGCCGTCGTACGAATATTCCCTGTTAAAATGAATATTTCCTGACAAATCGAATATTATATAACCACTTGCTTACTTTGCCAAATTTATAAATATTATCCACAACTATAACATTATATTAAATCCATACCATAATATTAAAAAAAAAATTGAGAAATTTAAATCTTTATTCGTAAAATTTGGGGTTTTACATTTTTATTGAGTGTAATGTTACTCCAAGTGTATATAAGGAATACAAGCATTGTTTAAGTTGATCAATTTCACAGAAAGCAGAATCAAGTCACATGCTAAGGTAAGGGATATCATTATTGTGGTAAGCGGGTATCATTTTTATGGTAAAAGGAATATCATTTTCTTTCATACGCCATATTATGGTAAGATATTATTATTCGTTTATTCAGTTTATCATAAAATGGTGAAAAGTCATGAAAGGATTAGAATATCCTTAATAGTTTGTGCTTCATCTAATATTATGTTAGCAATTTGGACTCTGGATAATCAAGTTAAAAATCACTAAGATCTATGTTATCTTATTATTCTTATTATTTATGTTTATTCATTATATATATCATCGTCATCATTGTCATGCTTATATTGTGTTGAAAGTCATCTTTGACCCGTAGTGCAAAGATGGACTTGGTATGATTATGACAAGGGATTATTCGGTATAATCATGATCGTAATGTTACAAATGATATGGTAAAAGTCATCTTTGGCCTGTAGTGCATAGATGGACTTGATATGATTATGACCAGGGATTATTCGATATAATCATAACCGTAATGTTACAAATGATGTGGTAAAAGTCCTATTTGGCTTACGTACAAAGATGGACTGTTGATTGACATGATTATAACAAGGATTATTCAGAATAATCATGACCATGGGTGAAAACACGAATATCCTTGGCCTGTAGTGCATGGATAATTCGTGGTCGTGATACTATTGAGCTGAGTCTCAGCGTTATTGATTTTATAGTTGTATGTCTTAGGCTTGTATTGCAAAGATGGACTGTTGATTTACCTGATTATAATTATGAATTATGATTTAATTATAATCTGTGGTGGTTCAGGTGAAGACAGGTGATGAGAGTTTTCTTTGTCTTGGGTATAACAAAGAATTGTTGATGAGTATTACAGAAATGAAATATTAACGATGGACTTTTAATCTAGAGGAGATAGTTAATATTATGTTCTACTTGACTCTTCTAATATATTATTGATTCCGCTGCTATTATGGTTGAAAACTTTTATCTTCTACCATATGTTCTAAATATCTGAATTCTTTTGATAATTTAATTATCTTAAGTCATGATATTTTTTCTGGGCTATTTGTGCTCACCTTTTTACTTCACAAACCCTTTCAGGTAATAAAAGTGTAGCCGAGACTAGCAAAAAGAACATGGGTATAAAGTGGTGATACGAATTAGTCACAAGCCTAATCAAATTATGAAACGGCGTGGCATAATAATTGTACTGAGAACTTAAAATGTGTGTGACATATTTTATACATCATTTAATATTTAATTTAGGTGAACAATAATAGGATGAGACGAACTCAAATTTGGAAGCGTCAAAAATGCACTCCATTAGAATGAGGAGGACATAAATCTTCTTGTGTTCCTTTGGGGACTTGAAATATTTGCTGTTGTACTTTAGATGGCATTGTAATAATTTGAGTATGAATATTATCTTATTATATACGTTACAATATTTGTATTGAAACTCACAATATATGTGTCATCGTATTTTGCACGATAGTTGTATAAATGAAGTGGTCAGTAGTGTATTTTCTGGCGACCCAAGATAGGTGTTGTATACCTAATTTGGGGGCATCACGTCGACAGTCTCATCAGTCTTAGAGGATATAACTGCTACTAGCCCCTTTCACTTAGTAGGACAGGTATTCCCACTCTCGAGTAACACAGTGTCATCGTTTGCCAGTTGTAGGACACCGCTGTCAATTAGATTCTGAATAAGGTGGCGGAGTGCCCAACATTCTTCTGTGCTGTGACCGCGAGAAGGTGAATGATATTGACATACTCCATCAGAGTTGAACTGTCTTGAACGGGGATTAATTGGAAGTAGAAGGGAGGTGATTCTTCCTTCGTTTATTAGCATCTGAGATATCTCCTCCATAGGTTGGCCCAGGTATGTAAATTCCCTTCTGTTGGCAAAATCCCAATGGGCTTTAGCACTTTCTCTCTTCGCAACCTTGTCCTCCAGTGCTTCACTTTCTGAAGGTGATGATGGAGCATTCATAACAAAAGGAAGGAGACAGGCATGCTCCTGGCTGACTAACTGGCTTGTGACTTGATGCTGATTGATCACCAGTTCTGCTAATTGTTCAACTTGCTTACAAAGTGCTTTCATCTTTCTTTCCATAGAAAATTAGAACTTTGCATAATCACATCTATCAACACCGTCTTTGATGGTCTGGGATGATTCATCATTAAAATTGGAACTCTGTCCACTGTTCTAACTAATCATATTGACCTCTTCTTCTTTGTGTTGAGGAAGAGGGTTGTCTTGCACATAAGGTTGATCTGGTTTGGTACTCACTGTTGTCTATTAAATCTTGGATCTTGTGTTTCAAGGCCCAACAATCTTGAGTATCATGTCCAGGTGCCCCAGAATAATAAGCACACTTTCGAGTAGCATTGAAACCCCTTCCATTAGGGTTGGCTGGTGGAATAAGATATGTGATTTTCTTCTGAGTAGTCAGAAGAATAAGAATATTCTCGAGCGAGTCCCCTAAGGGTGCGAATGTTCGACGACGCTTTACTTCTCCACCTTTAGGCAATGGAGGGTTTGAAGACTGTGCTAGAAAAGAGGAGTAGTTTATCCTCTGTATAGGCATATTCTTATTGCCTTTTTGACCTTGTAGTATCAAGGAAACATCCTCCTCTTTCTTTTTATGGATCCTCTGGGGGTTGTTTCCATAAGTTTTGGACTGGATGTGCTCAGCAACTGCCTTAAGAGCGGCTAGGTCTTCAATCTTTCCTGACTTAAACCCCATGTCAGCCATCTCTCTGTGTTTGATCATTTCAGAAAATGGTTTGCCAATACTAGCTAAGACTCTCTCATAGAAAGGAGCTTCTTGTATGTCTATGAAGGTCATGACCATTTCTAATTCCGTCATAAAGGGAATAACTTGAGCAGCAAGGCGCCTCCACCTTTGATCATACTCTCTGAAAGACTCATTGGACTGTTTCTTGACCTTGGTAATCTTATACCGATCAGGAGCCATCTGAGACTGGAAGCTGTACTACGTAAGGAAGGCGTGAGCTAGCTCTTCCGAGCTATGGATCTTTGAGTTGTCTAATCTAGTATACCATGAACGGGCTTCTCCAGTCAGACTCTTCTGAAACAGCTGTATTCTAAGCTTCTCATTTTCTGCATAAGATTCAAGTTCTCTAATGAACACCTTCAAATATGTGTAAGGATCCCCTATCCGTCATACTTTTCAAAATCAGAGGTTTTAAATTTCTCTGGATAATGAACACCAGGGAATATGCAAAGGTCAGCATATGAAACACTCCGATGTTCTCCAATCCCCTTGAGAGAACGGATGGTTTCTTCCATTTGAAGGACCTTCTTCCTGATATCACCGGTGTCTAGATCTCCTTTGAGATGGGTGTTTTCAGGCTCTTTATTGGTCGTATCCAACTGAGGTTCCGGATTTGTTTTATCCAAACCTTGAGTTCCTCTTTGTGCAGAGGATTCTGTATGTGTAGGCATCTTTGGGCCCTGAGTAGACTGATGCAATTCTTTAAGTATAACAACTAAATCTATAATTTGTTTACTTAATCCGTTAAATTCATCTCGAGAAACGGGATTAGACTGGTCAGAAGAAGACATGATTAGATGTAGGCTCGTGGCCTTTTTGGATTTTGAGCTAGTAATAGGCCCAATTGTTTCCTGACAAAAAAACTTATGTAGTTTAGTCTTAGGGATAATGTAAATGTTTACATGCTATGTGAGGTATCCGTGTTAGGAATATTATCCTGCAAAATGGAATTTAGCTGTTTTGTAATACAGGATAACATGCTACTTTTAAATATGCATGTGTACATATTTCTTCATATTTTTCATTATGATGGATTGACATGATATGATATTTACAAGTAAATGTTTTTACAAGTAATCGAAAATGGAAAGCATGAAGAGACTTTTCTCCGCGTTTGGTTTATCAGAGGTTGACCTATCTTAGGTTACTCTCGCGGATTTTTGGCATGAAGGTTCCCAGATCATTGCAATCTGCTTGACGGAAAATTAATTCAGTCTTTTAACTAGAGCGAATTTGGGTGGTGCCTTTCCTGAGCCTCGTTGGAATTAGTCTCCCTATGAGTCCAGTAATCAAACACCCACAGGATAGCCTCCTGGTGGAGGAACCACACAACATACATTAACATACAACGTATCTCACCGTTTATGAAAATGATGACATGTGCGAAGCACTAATATCCTGAATAGATATAATACTGATGCGATAAGAAGTAAAATGCATAAATGACGCATTCATCAAAAAATTATAAATGTAACATTCACACACAAGTATATAACAGTTTTGAGAAGCTTGTAGTAGCGGCTTAAACCCTCTTATTGGTGTCCCTAGTAGAGTCGCCACCTGTCGACGTCGGGATATTTATTTGTCCCTTTTCTTTTCTTGTTCTTTGGCGTTCTCATGTTATGTGAGATTTGTTTGAAAAAATAAGTGAAAAAGGCCCGACATGTATATGTCGACGATTTGACTATAAGAGTCGCCAGTTGGTGTTTTTAACTGGTTGCACCAACGCAACCGAGAAAAGGTTTGCACATTGACCTAGTGATGTGACACTACTAAATGGGTTTGTGAAATTGAGATTCATTTGGGTTCGGGGGCTTGATTATGTAGAGGGAAGGTGTTAGGCACCCCCCGACATCCGTGCTGCCACAGTGACTGCCACTTTTCAAGAAACTATTATATTGATGTGTGTGTGTGTGTGTGTGTGTGGGTCAATGTGCTATTATTTGGAAGTAGTGCAAGGCCTCGTTCGCACCTATATACAAAGGGTCTGAATTTATATAAAAAATTCAGTTTTAAACATGATATAGTAGTGAGGTTTTGCAAAAGAAGTTTTTCAAACCCTGTGCTCAATAGTAATTAAGACCTTTTCATACTTTCATTTTATTATTAAATGTTCGATTTGGTTTCTTTTATTTTTGAGATGTGAAGCATCTTCGAGAAAATAATATATAGCAGTGCCGAACTCCTCATGGGCATGAAAGCCATCTAAGGAAATTCAAACTCACCGTGAATAATTTTCAAGCTGCTTACAGCTAAAAATGTCCATCACGGGAACCAAATCTAGATTCAGTGAACTGAATCTGTGATCAAATGATTCTTAGGCTCACATGATGTTGCAGTTTATATGAAAAGCAGTAAGCAGTTATATATATAAAAGTCGTAAATATATATATAGACATGATCAACCACCATGAAGCACCTCCATGGGGGATCAAAAATGTAAATATATAAAAGCGGGAAATATATATATATATATATATATATATATATATAGAAACATGAGCAACCACAACGAAGCACCTCCATGGGGGATCAGAAATGTAAATAAAGCAATAAATGCGATCGACCGCCACGAAGTAAACTCCAGGAAGGACTAAATGTAAATAAAGCAGTAAAAACGATCAACCGCCACGAAGTAAACTCCAGGCCTGACAGAAATGTAAATATATATATATAAGCGGTAAACGCACAAGATGTTTCTCAATCTCGGCTCGGTTTATCATTTCATTGATTTGTCGCTATATATATTGTACAGACAGAAATGAAAATCACGGACCGAAGTTCGGGAATACACACACAACACGACTCTTAATGTGAAGAAAAATATGTGCAAAAATGAAGAGAAAGACTTTATAATGTGTAAGAAGGCTTACAGTGGGCTGCCAAAGAAGACTTCTATAACTTTAAGTGGATGAACACTTGGCTCCCGCCGGTAAAAATATAGCTATACGTGAGCTAACAGGTGTTTAAAATGAGAAAGCACTCAATATGGGGTGTGTACAGAGCAAATTTGACAGGGCTTCCTCGCCTTTTTTCTTTTTTAAAATGGCCACCCAAGGCTCTATATTTATAGAGCTGGTGGCCTATGTAGTCTACTCTCTGGCTGCAGAGATACTCTTGGCCGCCCGGGGTGCCCTGTGCTCTCTGGATCCTACCGTCTCGAAGTATGTGCACTATGATGTCCGATTGAACTTGCAGAACTTTAATCCAAGCATCTGATTGAGGTGTACAAGACCTTATTCGGACCGCCGTTGTTGAGAGTTACGTAATGACATGAGATTAGAGGTTGTATGAAGTAAGGAAGAGGGGACCATGCCCATGGTCTTCAATCTTCAAATTCTATCTAGTGTGCTGCCCTGCGTAATAGTCACTCGGGATTGGAACTCCTTGGCTCTTGTGGGACATTTTTCTGTAGAAATGTATGTATGAGATGTTGAGATGGCGCAATGTGGGGTTGAGGTTGCAAGATGATGATTTTTCCCCTCACCGGGGTTATCTTTGGTTTGGGTTGATAAAGCAGACGTTGCTCAGGGTTATCTCTGAGATTAGAATGTTACAAGTGTTTGAATTTCTTTGGGTCATCTTTAAGTGTGCCTGTCTTCCCGGTGTTATCTCCGGGTCTTTGGAATGAGTGCCTCGGTGGGAGTTCCGAGGTTGAAGCTGATTGCATGCATTTGAAACAAGCATTTCTGGGGTTATCGCCGAAACTGCAACTACATTCCTTTGGGTTATCTCCAAGGATGAAACTCAGGGTTATCTCTGAGGTTGGAACTGATACTTCCGGTGTGGGTTCCGGGGTTGAGACTGAACTTTCGGTGGTATCTGGAATGTATATGAGCTGTCTTTAAAGGTTATCTCTGAAAGACGAATCTGCCCTCCTGCAATATTAGTAACAGGTGTGCAGAAAATTTTGAGTGTCTACAGATGCTTGACCTTCATTGACATGTGCATCAATGGATGAGATCATCGGAGGGTTCTTGACGCTTCGTTGGGTTTAACTGCCAACGGTTGATGATGTCAAGGATGCTTGACCTCCGTTGACATGTGCATCAACGGATGAAGTTTCGCTGGGGATAAGTGTTTTGGAAATTACGACCCTGAATTGACGGCATTAGACCCTTGTGAGGTATTGCCGAGTGTAGTGTGCAATAATCATTACAAGAAAAGGGTCTATCAGCGACTGCAGTTGGTCGCAGATACCTATTAGCGATCGACTCCAGTTGCTGATAGTCGTCGCATAAAATCTGGTCGCTGATGTGCACATCAGCGACCACTAATAGCGACCAATTTCTTTGCTGCCACAATTAGCGACCAAATTCATCATTTTGGTGACTAAGCTGAGTCAACATGGCTTAGAGCCAAAGGCTGACGTGGTCTACGTGTCAACGACTGCTATCAGCGACCGCATGCGGTTGCTGATACCCTCAAAGCTTGCCAATCGCTAATGAATATCAGTGAACGCATGCGGTCGCTGATTTGAAAAAACTGAAAAACCAGATTTTTTCTGTTTAGCAGAATTCCCAAAAAACTTGTACCTATTTTGTACCTACTTTATCCCAACACACAGTCACAATAATATAAACATCTTGCACAACAATATAAACATCAATCGTCCATCGATACATACACCAAACTAGTATATAAACTATATAAACCTTTAAACCAATATGAATTGAATAAATATAAACAAATCTAAAGTTTCAGTAACATGAATGAATATAAAAGTACAAAATTCTCAAAGAACTACAAAACAGAGCTGTATCGATCGTCAAACATCAGCGTCTTGATTAGCTTCTCCTTGATCACCATGTAATTAACAAAATAATAAAACAAATTACAAATATATACTAACTATGTTAATATTAATGGTATATTACGACAATATACAACAAATTGATTACCTCATCGCCATCCCCATGTTGTGTTGCTGCTACTGCCGCTACTGCATCAACTAACTCATCAGGAGTAAGAGCTGCTAGATGCCCGCCCAGTATCTTTAGAAGATCTTGATCTCGACATATAGCTCTCACACAGTCAGCCGAAGTATGAACAGCTAGATGACTCGATGACTGTGAAGACTGGGTAGCAGATGTGACGCCCCCAAAATAGGTATACATCACCCATCTTGAGTTTCCAAATACATGGTACAAAATTCAAATACAACTTAATTATACAACAGTCGTGTAAAATATGACAAAACATAATCTAAGAGTTTTAATAAGAATATTGTCATTTAGACAATATCCACAGTCAATGGAGTCCTCATTACATTTATTGTCACACTATTTAATAGAATAGTGAGGACTACTAATGTTATCATCTGGATCATCACTCCATTCCCCGACTAGTCCCGGCTACGTTCTCATTTCCTGAAGAGAACATTGAAAGAAAGGGTGAGCTCAACTAGCCCAGGAAGAAATATTATGACTAAGATAATGCAGAATAAATTATCATTAGTCTTCAACAATGTTAAACTAATAAAATATAATAGACATCAAGTTTAACTGCAGAGGAATAAGCAATCCATTAGAAGAGTCAAGTAGAGCATGATATCTACTATCTTATATGATTTAAAATGTTTTCATCAATTTTTATCGTTGAGACTCAGCTTAATAAATTAACCACATCATCGAGTCATCCCTGCACTATGGACCAAGGATATTCATTAAATCATCAATGGTCATGACTATACCGAATAATCCCTGGTCATAATCATACCAAAAACAGTCCATCAATGCACTACAGGCTATTGAGGAATTTTACCACATCATTTATAACATTACAGGTCATGATTATACCGAATAATCTCTGGTCATAATCATACCAAGTCCATCTATGCACGTAAGCCAAAGATGACTTTCATCACAATATAAGCATGTGGATGATGACAATGACATAATAATTCAATAAAACAAGTTCAAGAATAAATTTTAAAGATTTATAAGTTAATTTATCTTGAAATCAATTACGTCCAAATTGTCATCATGATACTGCTTTGTGGAGTAAAATTCAAGAATGCTCGGAAGAATATTTCCATGAAAAGATCTGGGATGAAGCGCAAATATATCGAGGATATTCTACTAATTTCATGGAGTATAGAAGCCAAAATTTTAACCAAATGAGTATCATAGAATATATGAAGCGCAAATGGATTTTCACCCACCATGCGGTTATCCACAAGCAGAGATCATTTCCACAATTTAATAAGGAATGAATACGAAGGATCATTCACCATGCATGTGATATTCCATATAGATAGGTTATTCAATGTAATAATAAAGAATGGAACCGGAGTTCTGCACAGAATTCATGAGACGGATACTCCAACAAAATAATAAGGAATGGAATAATGGAAGAATTCACCGTGCATGCGATAAGTATCTTGCATGCATGAGTTATTCAGCGAGAATAATAAATAATGGAACTAGGTCTAGTGTAATCCACACAGAGAGGATATTCCAACAAAATAATAAAGAATGGAATAACAAAGAATTTCACCATATATGTGGTACTTCGCATAGACAAGTTATTTCAACATAATAATAAAGAATGGAATAAAAGAAGAATTTTACCATATATGCCGTACTTCGCATAGACAGGTTATTCCAACATAATAATAAAGAATGGAATAACAAAAGCTCTCTTCATGAATACGAAATAAATAATACCCCTTACCTTAGAAAGAAACTAGATACTGGAGTAGAGAGGTAGCAGACTTCTCTTATTCTTTCTCTTTATAATTTCTCTCTATAATAATTGCTCTATAGCTTTAGTGAATTGGTGAGAAATGAAGGAAGAATGAGCTTCTATTTATAAAAAAATATAGTTTCCATAATTACACGTTTTGGGGCTCGAAAAATTACGGTACAATACCTTCAACTTTTCTTTCATTTTTAATTTAGTCTGGCAAGTATTATCAAACTTTCACCACATCCCCTAATAGTAAATAATGTGAATCATTAGTTCAATCTTGTGAATCAATAGTTATAATCATGTGAAAATACGAATTACAGTATAGTACCTACATCTATACCTCCATTTTTAACTTAGTCATGCAAGTATTATTAATCTTGCACCAACTCCCCTAATAGTACAAGAATGTGAATCAATAGTACACACATGTGAACAAATAGTTATAATCATGTGAAATAATAGCAATTAATTGCTCATTTATCCGATTAATTACCCGACTGGTCAGTATAACTTCCAGACATCAATTATTATTGAAAAAAATGTCGATTTCCACTAACACTAATAATTCCAACACAATGGAACTATCAATTTCATCTTTAATCAACACGAACTTATTCATCATTAATATTATAATTCATAATATTTAACAACCAGGTCGTTCCCAAGAAAGAGAGGGCTTTTCGATAAAGATTTCTCCTTATTGGCGCGCAATTAAATGACCAAACCTCTCCTTGTTAGAACTTCTAGACATTGTAAATATTGTAATTTAATAATATGAATAACTTTGTTGTCTCAATTATTGATTTAATAATATATCATATTATGTAGATTATACTGTGACAATAATCGATTCTATAACATGATAGATATGATGCATCAATTACTGTAGCAATAATTGAGTATAACTTAGTGACTTCTCACGTAAGCATCAATAATCAATACCATGTGCTACTATGCAACCACGCGTGTATTACTGTACTTTTACTACCGGGTAGTTCAACAGTTTAACGGTAAAACTTCCGTCGTTATTTTTAAAAAGATAATTATGTCGTTTTCTTACTACGACAATACTTCCGTTGTGGGGTCCACCAATGATTGTGCCGTCATATGAATATTCCTTGTTAAAATGAATATTCCCCAACTAATCGAATATTATATAACCACTTGCTTACTTTGCATAATTTGTAAATATTACCCACAACTATAACATTATATCAAATCCACACCATAATATTTAAAAATATATTTCGAGAAAATTATTCTTTATTCATAAAAGTTGGGGTCTTACAACCTCCCCTTCTTATGAAATTTCATCCTCAAAATTTGGGTGCGTACTTGGTATGTCGAAGAGGTGAGGATACCTTGATTTCATTTCAGATTCTAACTCCCAGGTCATTTCCTCAACATCGTGGTTTCTTCACAAAACTTTAACTTGAGGTATAACTTTAGAGCGTAGAATATAATCCTTCTTATCCAAGATATTAATAGGTACCTCT
The DNA here is from genome assembly GCA_020205615.1 of Panax quinquefolius. Classification (NCBI taxonomy): domain Eukaryota; kingdom Viridiplantae; phylum Streptophyta; class Magnoliopsida; order Apiales; family Araliaceae; genus Panax; species Panax quinquefolius. The sequence goes on from CM035155.1 coordinate 58,207,265, forward strand.
TCATATGTTAAATCTTCCTCTATCTCATCTAGTTCTAATTTAATAATGTGGTTCGGGTCTTTCACATATTTACGTAACATAGATATGTGAAAAACGTTATGAACACGAGACATACTTGGTGGTAAGGCGAGTCTATAGGCCACAGTTCCTACTCGATCAATGATTAAAAATGGGTCAATGAATCGAGGATTGAGCTTTCCTCTCTTTCCAAATCTTGTAACTCCTTTCCATGGAGCAACACGTAATAACATATGATCTCCAATATTGAATTCCATGTCTTTTCGATGAAGATCGGCATAACTCTTTTGTCGATCTTGTGAGGTTTTTATACGTTATCGGATCGTTTGAATCTTTTCCGTAGTCATACGTACCAAATCTTGTCCCAACAGCGTTGCTTCACCCACCTCATCCCAACATACTGGAGAATGACACTTTCTTCCATACAACGCCTCAAATGGAGCCATGCCGATACTTGCTTGATAACCGTTGTTGTAGGAAAACTCCACCAATGGTAAGAATTTGTCCCAACTTCCCTTGAAGTCAAGGACACAAATTCTTAATAAATCTTCAAGAGTTTGAATAGTCCTTTCCGACTGCCCATCCGTTTGAGGATGATATACCGAACTAAATCGTAAATCCGTGCCCATAGCTTTTTGCAAACTAACCCAAAATCTTGAAGTGAATCTTGGGTCTCTATCAGAAACTATGGATACTGGCATACCATGCAATCTTACGATCTCGTTTATGTACATACTAGCAAGATGTTCAAGTGTAAAAGTTTCTCGTATCGATAAGAAATGAGCAGACTTGGTTAATCTATCAACAATGACCCAAATCGCATCTATGCCTTGAGAAACCTTGGGAAGACCAGTAACGAAATCCATGGTAATGTACTCCCACTTCCATTCTAGAATTTCAAGTGGTTGCAATGGACCTTTGTGCACTTGATGCTCCGCCTTAACTCGTTGACAAGTTAGACACCTTGAGATAAACCCCGCTATCTCTCTCTTCATATTGCTCCACCAAAATGTATGTCGAAGATCATGATACATTTTGGTACTCCCAGGATGGATTGCAAACGGTGTGTTGTTCGTCTCCATCATGATTTTATACTTCAAGTCAGAATCGTTAGGAACACAAAGTTTGGAGTTGACTCGAAGTATTCATTCTTCATTGATTCTTACTTCCGGAATAACACCTTCTTGCACTTTTTTCTTCATACGCATCGACTCCAGTGCGTAGTTTGAGGCGACTTTAACTTTATCGATTAAATTCAGTTCCACTCGTATATTCGCCATCATCACATGGGTTCCTGGAGTCTTTAACTCTATTTCCATCCTTTCCAAGTTATAAAAAATGGGTCTTTGCGTTGACAATATTGCACTCGTACCCGCATATGATCTTCTACTCAATGCGTCAGCTACTACGTTCGCTTTTCCAGGATGGTATTGGATGGTATGATTATAATCTTTCAACAACTCAAGCCATCATCATTGCCGCATGTTGAGTTCCTTTTGAGTGAAGAAATATTTGAGGCTTTTATGATCCGTATAGATCTCCACCTTCTCTCCATACAGGTAATGCCTCCAAATCTTAAGCGCAAAAATGACTGCTGCCAACTCTAGATCATGAGTAGGATAATTCCTCTCATATTCTTTGAGTTGTCGAGAGGCATAGGCTATGACCTTCCCATGTTGCATGAGAACACATCCTAACTCTTTGCCTAAAGCATCACTATAGATGACAAATCCCTCTGAGCCAAATGGTATTGTCAGAACAGGTGCTGAAATGAGTCTCCTCTTGAGTTCTTGAAAACTCTTTTCACATTCCTCGCTCCAACCGAATTTTGTATCTTTTCGAGTCAGTTGAGTTAATGGAGTAGCGATTTGAGAAAACCCTTCTACAAATCTCCGATAATAACCAGCTAAGCCAAGAAAGCTACGTACTTTGGTCACTGACTTAGGTTGCTTCCAGCTTTGAATTACTTCAATCTTTTTCCGGGTCAACAGATATTCCATAATTTGATATCACGTGCCCAAGGAATGCAACTTCCTCAAGCTAGAACTTGTATTTCTTCAACTTGGCATAAAGATTGTTTTCACGAAGCTTTTGGAGTATCAGCCTCAAGTGTTTCTCATGGTCTTCGTGGGTTTTGGAGTATATGAGGATTTCATCAATAAAGACGACCACAAAGTGATCCAAATATTGCTTGAATACTCGGTTCATCATATCCATGAAGGCAACATGAGCATTAGTCAATCCAAAAGATATGACTCGAAATTCATAATGCCCATATCGAGTTCTGAAAGCAGTCTTTGGAATGTCATCAGTTTTAATCTTTAACTGATGATATCCGGAATGAAGATCAATCTTTGAAAAGAATTTGGCTCCTTGCAACTGATCAAACAGGTCATCAATGCGAGGCAACGGGTACCTATTTTTAATGGTAACATGATTCAACTCCTAATAATCAATACAAAGTCGTATACTTCCATCTTTCTTCTTTACAAATAGAACAGGAGCACCCCAAGGAGACGTACTAGGACGAATGAAACCAATGTCTAACAATTCCTATAGTTGGGTTTTTAACTCCTGAAGTTTAATAGGAGCCATTCGATATGGGGCTTTGGAAATGGGGTTTGTACCAGATTCAAGGTCGATACAATATTCAATTTCATGCTCTGGGGGTAGGCAAGGAAGTTCTTCAGGGAATACGTCAGGAAATTTATTAACAATAGAAATATCATTCAAATCTGACGTATCTTTATTTAAATCCGTGACATGGGCTAAGAAAGCTTGACATCCGTTTTTCAATAAATGAATAGCTTTATGACTTGATATAACAGTGATTGATTTTAGTGGTTTGGTTGCTTGAATTCGCATAATAGGTTGGTTAGGAATATGAAAGCTAACAACCTTACAAAAATAATTGATTTTAGCATGATGAATAGTTAACCAATCAACCCCTAAAATCACATCAAATGCAAGTATTTTCAAAGAAATAAGATCGACAGGTAACGTGTAGTTGCTGATTTGAATCAAATAAGACTTATAAACCGTGGATGTAATGAAGGTTTCTCCCAACGGAGTTTTAACTGATAAGTCAAAGTCTAATTTCTCCGGAGTCAAATTTAAACGTTGAGCGCAAGTAGGAGAAATAAAGGAATGGGTAGAACCGGTATCAAATAAAGTATAAACTTTGCTAGAGTTTATGATTAACTTACCCGTGATCACCTCGTTCAGATTCCTCGCTTTTTGGGAGGTTACGACAAACGCTCTCCCTTGAACTACCGATTTTGTCTTGTCTGGGACACCCTTTGATGCCTCCATCCTAGCTGGACTTGACTTTGGTGCACGACAAAATCGGACTAGGTGACCTTCTTTTCCACAATTATAACACGCTTTGGACTGCATCGTGCAGTTTGACTTATGTGTCCTTCCCCTCCACATTTGTAACATACGACCGGTGGTTGTTCTCCTTCCTTAACAACAGGTGTTGGTGCTGGCGTCTTTCTATCCTTGTTGAATCTCCTCTTCTTGAAATGTCCACTCCTATTGTCATGGCCATGATTACCACCGAAGTGATTATCATTTCTGGCATGTTGATTCCCTCCACGTTTGTTATCACCGCTTCGATGACTGCTACCACTGGTATTATCGACTTGCTAGATGCTCTCTCTTGGTTGGGTTGACTCATTATTACGTTCCAAAAACTGAGCCCTATTCACAACATCTGAATATAAACACAGTTTATGAGAGATAAGGTATTGACGTATCTCGGGTTTAAAACCTCTTAGAAACATCAGTGTCATTCTCTCCTCATTATCAACCAAGTGGGACGCAAACCAAGACAATTCAGCAAACTTAGCTTCGTACTGCGCCACGGTCATATTATTTTGCTCAAGCTTGATGAACTCTACTTCCTTTATGTGACGAATACTTTCAGAAAAGTACTTGTCGTTGAGCAATACTTGGAACTTCTCCCAAGACATCTTCAGTGTGGCAGGTTCAGTATGCTTTACAGATTCCCACCAGTAATCTGCCTCTGCTCGTAACATGAAGGTGGCAAAGGGAACCTTTTGCTCCTCGGAGCATCCCAAGACATCAAATATCTTGTTGATCTGCTTTATCCATGTCTGCGCCTTAAGTGATTTTGGCTCTCCAAAAAACTCTGGTGGTCTTAGCTCCTTGAATTGTTTAGCGGTGACCGTCCGAGAGTTGTCAGTGTTTCCACATGCATTTTGGACAGGAGCCACTTTCGCCCGATGTTGCATTAATTGCATAAAGCCTCTGAACATCCCATCGTTCACCATTTCATCGGTGTTATTGTTTACATGAGGATTATTATCTTCCTGTTGCACATTATCCTAGGCATTAATCTGTGGTGACTCAACGGTCTCATGTTCTTCATTGTTTTTCTCAACATTTTTGGATGCCATTTTCAAATATTGCCACAAAACAAGGGTTAATTAACATATCACATATTATCCCTATACTATGACCGACCAATTAAATACCAATTAAACTTAGGTAGGTCATACTAGCGAAGGAATTCCCCGTCTCTCCCCTCCTAGTTTTTGTCTCACATCTCAGCCAGTGATCATATCCCTAAGCTTTGATACCAACTGTGACACCCCCAAAATAGGTATACATCACCCATCTTGAGTCCCCAAATACATGGTACAAAATTCAAATACAATTTAATTATACAACAGTTGTGTAAAATACGACAAAACATAATCTAAGAGTTTTAATATGAATATTGTCATCTAGACAATATCCACACTCAATGGAGTCTTCATTACATTTATTGTCACACTATTTAATAGAATAGTGAGGACTACTAATGCTATCATCTGGACCGTCACTCCGTTCCCCGAATAGTCCCGGCTACGTTCTCATTTCCTGAAGAGAATAGTGAAAAAAGGGTGAGCTCAACTAGCCCAGTAAGAAATATTATGACTAAGATAATACAGAATAAATTATCATTAGTCTTCAACAATGTTAAACAGATAAAATATAATAGACATCAAGTTTAACTGCAGCGGAATAAGCAATCCATTAGAAGAGTCAAGTAGAGCATGATATCTATTATCTTCTATGAACTAAAATGTTTTCATCAATTTTTATCGCTGAGACTCAGCTTAATAAATTAACCACATCATTGAGTCAACCCTGCACTACGGGCCAAGGATATTCATTAAATCATCAATGGTCATGACTATACCAAATAATCCCTGATCATAATCATACCAAAAACTGTCCATCACTGCATTACAGGCTATTGAGGACTTTTACCACATCATTTATAACATTACAGGTCATGATTATACCGAATAATCCCTGGTCATAATCATACCAAGTCCATCTATGCACGTAAGCCAAAGATGACTTTCATCACAATATAAGCATGTGGATGATGACAATGACATAATAATTCAATAAAACAAGTTCAAGAATAAATTTTAAAGATTTATAAGTTAATTTATCTTGAAATCAATTACGCCCAAATTGTCGACATGATCTTTGCTTTGTGGAGTAAAATTCAAGAATGCTCGGAAGAATATTTCCATGAAAAGATCTTGGGATGAAGCGCAAATATCTAGGATATTCTACTAATTTCATGGAGTATAGAAGCCAAAACTTTAAACAAATGAGTATCATAGAATATATGAAACTGCAAATAGATTTTCACCCGCCATGCGGTAATCCACGTAGACATATCATTTCCACAATTTAATAAGGAATGAATACGAAGGATCATTCACCATGCATGTGATAATCCACATAGACAGGTTATTCCAACAAAATAATAAAAAATAGAACCAGGTCATATGTAATCCACACAGACAGGATATTCCAACAAAATAATAAGGAATGGAAGAACAAAAGAATTCACAATGCATGCGATAAACCGCACAGACAGGTTATTCCCAACAGAATAATAAAGAATGGAACTAGGTTTAGCCTAATCCACACAGACAGGATATTCCAACAGAATAATAAAGAATGGAATAACAAAGAATTTCACCATGTATGTGGTACTTCACATAGACAGGTTATTCCAATATAATAATAAAGAATGGAATAACAGAAGAATTTCACCATGTATGTGGTACTTCGCATAGATAGGTTATTCCAACATAATAATAATGAATGGAATAACAAAAGCTCTCTTCATGAGTATGAAAGAAATAATACCCCTTACCTTAGAAAGAAACTGGATACTGGAGTAGAGAGGTAGCAGACTTCTCTTCTTCATTCTCTTTATAATTTCTCTCTATAATAATTGCTCTATAGCTTTAGTGAATTGGTGAGAAATGAAGGAAGAATGAGCTTATATTTATAGAAAAATATTGTTTCGATAATTGCACGTTTTGGGGCTTGAAAAATTACAGTACAATACCTCCAACTTTTCTTTCATTTTTAATTTAGTCCTACAAGTATTATCAAACTTGCACCACCTCCCCTAATAGTAAATAATGTGAATCAATAGTTATAATCATGTGAAAATACGAATTACAGTATAGTACCTCCATCTATACCTCCATTTTTAACTTAGTCATGCAAGTATTATCAATCTTGCACCAACTCCCCTAATAGTACAAGAATGTGAATCAATAGTACACACATGTGAACAAATATTTATAATCATGTGAATTAATAGCAATTAATTGCTCATTTATCCGATTAATTACACGACCGGTCAGTATAACTTCCAGACATCAATTATTATTGAAATAAATGTCGATTTCCACTAACACTAATAATTCCAACACAATGGAACTATCAATTTCATCTTTAATCAACACGAACTTATTCATCATTAATATTATAATTCACAATATTTAACAACCAGGTCATTCCCAGTAAAGAGAGGGCTTTCCGATAAATATTTCTCCTTATTGGCGCACAATTAGATGACCAAATCTCTATTTGACAGAACTTCTAGACAATGTAAATATTGTAATTTAATAATATGAATAACTTTGTCGTCTCAATTATTGATTTAATAATATATCATATTATGTAGATGATACTATGACAATAATCGAATCAATAATATGAGAGATATGATGCAGCAATTACTGTAGCAATAATTGAGTATAAGTGAGTGACTTCTCACGTAAGCATCAATAATCAATACTGTGTGCTACTATGCAACCACACGTATTACTGTACTTTTACTATCGGGTAGTTCAACAGTTTAACGATAAAACTTTCGCCGTTATTTTTAAAAAGATAATTATGTCATTTTCTAACTACGACAATACTTCCGTTGTGGGGTCCACAAATGATTGTGCCGTCGATCGAATATTCCCTGTTAAAACGAATATTTCCCGACCAATCGAATATTATATAACCACTTGCTTACTTTGCAAAATTTGTAAATATTACCCACAACTATAACATTATATCAAATCCACACCATAATATTCAAAAATATATTTCGAGAAAATTATTCTTTATTCATAAAAGTTGGGGTCTTACAGCAGAGCTGCCTGAGCCACTGAAAGATGGGTGTCGTTAATGTAGTTCTTCTTCACAACAGACGCCCTCTCCCACAACACTTGATCAATTGGCGGACGTGGAGTGCCTTCAGGATAGCGCTAATTCAATAAACGCTTATAAGTATCCTGTCATCATGTTAACAATTAAATAGTTAAAAATAAATTCTGTAAGCATTGATAAATAAGATCAAGTTGTTAAAACTTATTACCGCTATTTGGATAGCATCAGGTAGACCATCACGGGTGGCCACGTACACATCCAGCCAATGGATAGGCTGACCTTGAGACTGAGACTCATATACAAAAAATAGGCCAATATTACTAAGTAAAAAAGTGATATATTTTCTATAATTCATGATTATAAACATATTAAAAGTTGTAAATACGTACCCGGGCAGTGATATGCTGCAAGTCTGCAATTGTGAAATATTGCCGCCCTTGTATGTTCCTTTAGCCTTTTCGCCATCGGGTAGACCCGAGGATCTGTTTGTTGCGTCAGTCTTTCGTCTTTTCACCCAGCTCCCACCTCTCCATTAGGGCACACATCTCAGCCCATATGGGCTGGGTGCACCACCATGGGCTATGCTCGTACATGTAATCCTCTCCCTGGTCTGGATAGTCGATCGATGCATTGTGAAGGGCTTTTTTTCGTTCGTTATTCAACTTGTCTTTAGTGCGGACCACACACTTCTGCCAGAATAATGTCTATATCCCTGAAGCCTACGCATCCTCCCATCTATACCTTTTCTGCAAATAAAACAACAATAATAACATTACTAAACATGCTTATATATAAACAATTATCATTATAATATTATATTGGCATGTCATAATTAACAAAAACTTACCTAAAACGTAGCCCAAACAGCATCCTTGTGGGCGATAGGTGTGCTCGCCCACGTAATCACAGGTGTCGGCCAATTCTATAAACAGAGCTGTGATATGCACTTGATGATCTTATTATCTGAAAAATCACTATAATATACAATAATTTATATCAACGATAAGTAGATATATTAAAGCAATTTACATCTAACTTCTATATATATATTTTTTATAAATGGAATTAAAATGCTTATATATAAATGATGTGGGACGTACGTGTTATTCAGAGGAGGGAGAATCTGAATAAGAATCCGATCATCCGGATTAGTAGGGGCCTTGGGCATATGATTAGGCCCCCTACCTAAGCCGCGCTTTTTCTGTGCTGCTTCAGAAGCCATCTGTATATTACAAATTTCAAAATGTTATTATGAGTTATATTTGATTACATGTATATATGAATATATAAAATGACAATAAACATGACAGTGATATAAAAAACATGTAATGCTAAACATACATTTCATTTATATATATGAATATAAAATGACAATAAACAGAAGTATGACTGTAAATAGTTAACTACATAAACATGACAATGATATAACATGTAATGCTAAACATACATTTCATTTATTCAAGTGTCAATGTCTGATTCAGAATCATCTTGTATACATATTACAGATTCATAGCCATCGTCTGCTTCAGATTCAGTGTCAGATTCAATCAATAACTCATCCTCCTCAGTATCAATGTCATCTGACACATGTATTAACTCAGGATCTAATTCATGTGGTTCATCTCCACCATCTATCTGGATTACTTCATTATTGTCCTCCACATTTATTATAGTTTGAATATGAATCATCTGCTCTTGGTAAATCTCCCCATCAACTACTTCTACATGACTACGCGCGGGAGTATGAATTACAACTTGCCAATCTGTAGGCGGTCTATCCCTTTTCCTAACAGGACTAGGAGTGTAGTATACTTGTACTATTTGAGTTGGTAAAACAAATGGTTTGTTAGAGTACGCAGACCTATGGAGGTCAATATCGACCATTCAATGTCTGTCAACACGTTTTCCTTTTTCTGAATCAAACCAACGACACTTGAACAAGTGAATATGACCCCCGTACGTGCCCTTGTACGACAACTCTATTATTTCCTCCAACTCCCCATAAAATGCACGACCAAGCTCATTGTAACAATCTCCTTTGACACATACTCTAGAGTTCGTTATTCTTTTACCGCGCCCATATGTCTTTGTATGAAATTCACAACCATTTATTTTGTAACCATTGCGGCTGACTTGGTCCCGGTCTGGTCCCATAGCTAGGACTTGTACATTAGCCGGAATCGTTGATCCCTCAGTCAAAGCCTACAAAAACTCCATCTTATTAAATGAAGTCATAGTTAATATGGAGTATATATATATGTCGTGTTTAAGAAATTGAACTTACTTTGTCCTTTAGCCAAAGTGCAAATTTTTATCACGATTGATTTGAATATCTTTATCAGTTATGCCGGGATGCTTCACTTTTAACTTTTCATCGTACAATCTATACAATGTTATAAATATTAACATATTGAAATAAATTTTCAACTTAAAAGATAACTTATCAAGTTTACATGTGTACCTCACAAATTCGTCAATCTCCTCGCAATTGAGAAGAATGTAAGTATGTGCAACATGTAATTCTTGCTCAGAGAGGAATATGCGATTCCTTTTTCCATAAGCGCGGCCCGATAGACCAAATATAGAGAGTCAACCATTTAGTTCAACATTTCCCCCATCATCATGTCTCAATACTCGATTGGCCTTTGTCAAGACTTCGTCCGAAAAATAGTCTGAGATAAACGTAGATATCTCATTGAAACTGTATGCCTCACATATCGACCCCTCGACATAAGCTCTATTCTTCACCTACCTCTTAAGGTTTCCCATCACCCTCTCAAAAGGGTACATCCATCTACATTGAATTGGACCCCCAACATGAGCTTCATAGGGAAGATGGATTTGCAAATGCTCAATGTAGTCAAAAAAACCAGGTGGGAATATTTTTTCCAATTTACACATGATCTATATGATGTTCTTCTCAAGTACGGACATGTCCTTCTCATTTAATGTTTTTGAACATAAGTCTTTGAAGAAACGACTAAGATCCGTCAAAGCATCCCATATTGGTTATTAAGCAGATCCCGAAATACTATAGGCATGAGTCTCTCCATGAACACATGACAGTCATAACTCTTCATACCTTGCAATTTCCCACCCGTAACACACCTTGCAATGTTCGACGCATATCCATCTAGTAGTTTCAAAGACTTAACCCATGTGCACACATCTTCAACTTGCTTTTTGGACAATGTGTACCTTGCATGCGGTTTGACAATCTTACCATTACGAGATTCATAAAGTTATAATCCAGGACGCTTATAAATATCTTTCATGTCCAAATGTGCCTTATCATTATCTTTTGTCTTCCCCGTAACATTCATCACGGTGTTAAACACATTGTCAAACACATTCTTCTCAATATGCAACACATCTAGATTATGACGAATCAAATTTGTAGACCAATAAGGCAGTTCCCAAAAGATGCTTCTCTGAACCCAGTTATGAGATTCGCCAAACCCATTGATTATGTTTGTGGCATCAATTTTACCAAATGGGATTACCGGCAATCTCATCACACGATCTCGCATCTCCGTTCCGGACAATCGCGGTGCAGGCATATCATTGTCTATTTTCCCTTTCCTGAAGTGTTCTCTATTTCTTCGAAACAGGTGATCTACCTAAGAAGCAAGCGATGACGATCCAAACCAATGAAGGCTTTCGACCTTTTGATAGATTGAAAGACTTTGTATGCTCCATACAATATGAACAAGCTAACTTCTCGTGTGTACTCCATCCAGCTAACATACCATAAACTGGGAAGTCACTTATAGTCCACATAACCGCTGCCCTAAGGTTGAAATTTGTTTTCATTGCAACATCCCAAGTCTGTACTCCATCCTCCAACAATACCTTCAACTCATCTATAAGAGGTCTCAAGTAAACATCTAAGTTCTTTCCAGGACTCTTAGGACCAGGAACCACGAGTAAAAGAAACAAGTATGGCTATTTCATACACATCCAAGGAGGCAAGTTGTACGGAGTAACAATTACAGGCCAACATGAGTCTGAAATTTGGTGAGTGCCAAATGGATTGAAACCATCGGTGGACAATCCAAGCCTCACATTTCTAGGTTCCAATGAAAACCCAGGATGTGCTAAGTTAAAATCTTTCCAAGCCTGCCCATCTGCGGGATGATTTAGTTCTCCATCTTTAGCTGGAGATTTCGCATGTCAACTCATATGTTCAGCTGTTCTTGAATACATGTACAATCTTTTTAGCCGATGTGTTATTTGAAAATACCTTAGAATCTTAAATGGTATACTTGATTTTTTTGTATTCACACCCTCTTTATTATGCCTAAACCAATCATGACTGCAAAACGTGCACCTTGTCATCTGTTCATTTTCCTTATAAAATAACATGCAATCGTTGGGACATGCATCGATCTTTTGGTAACCAAGACCCAACTTCTTCACCATTTTCTTACAAAAGTAATAGTTACCAGGTAATTTCTCATCGTCATGCAACATACTCTTAATGGCCTTCAAGAGCAACTCAAAACACTCATGGCTCATGTTATGATCAACCTTGATGTTAAGTAATGTCGCCACTGCAGACAATGTAGTGTGTTTGGTGCAACCATGCAACAATGGCTCGCTACCCTCATCTAACTTAAAGAAGTCTTTGGCATTAGAATTCATAGGTTGCTCTCTGACTTATTCCCAATCAAAATCTAGCCCTGCAATATCATGAACCATTTCATTCATACGATGAGTACTACTGCCCGAATTGTGTACTTCTGTGATGCCACCATCTCTTCTCTGCCCATGTGCCCACCAGCATTCTTCCTAATTTTTTATGAACCCAGAAACATGTAAATGATAGTTTACCACGTCTCTGTCCATATAATTTACATTCTTACACTTTAAACATGGACATCGTATCTATGACTGACCATTTATACATTCCGGGTGACTATACGCATACTCCAAAAACACTTGGCAACCAGCTCTAAATTTAGCTATAACACCTATCTGGTCATTTCTTGGCACCCAAGACACACACCAAGAGAAATATACAAATTCCCAATATAATAAGACCAAAATAATAACGATATAATGATTTGACGGGATAAAGTTCATCTTAGTTTGAAGATGAAGAGTGCCTTAGTGACTCCAGATATTCATATATATTCAAGTGGAAAATCAAAGAGAATGGGTTATTTTAAGAATTTGTTCATACCTCCATTCCATGCGACACAGTGATATAAATCTAGAATGAAGCCAAAATCATAAAATATTTCCCCCATTTGTAATGGCAAACTTAAAGTACCTATTGTAAGTTTGTAACAGAGGGAAGATGTTTGGCTTATTAGGAAAGTGAGCTTAAGCTTGAGCAACAAACTCGAAAATACACTACACAATGCTGGGGGATAGGGTATAATAGGCCGATCACATAACATGCCCGTAAACAAGATAGTTTACAATTGAATTATTGTTAAACATTTATAAAAAGAAAAAGTTTAAGGTCTTATGACTGCTCATATTAATATTATCAATTTAGATAATACTAAAAAATGGACTATTTTTTGTATAGCAAAAAAAATGAATAAATAATTTATTTTCCTTTATTTGTGTGTCTGGGACAACAAATAATATTTTTGCATGATATAGGTAGGAGTAATAATTTTATTTTATTAATGAATATATTCTTAGAACTTTAACCTTTCCACCATTTGTAGTTTCTAGTATCAAAAATTACTACTACTAGTATTTACCGACATGGTGTGATCCCCAAGACATGATATTTGTGTCATAATGTTGCGGAATTGTTTGTCTTGTTTTAATGTTAATGTTACTCACTCTAGTGTGAAGTATAATTCCCGTTGTTTTACTCCAAATTTGTTTTTGCAGGTCTTTTGAACAGTTTTGCTAGGGGAGATAGAAAGTTCCATGTTTAAATATAGAATAAGGAGGAATTCTATTGTTGTTTCTTCTTCTTCTTAGATTAGGATTAGGAATAGGATTAGGAGTAGGATTAGGACTAGAACTTTTATTAGATAAGATTAGTTATTAGTAGAGGTTGGAACCAAACAATGATTAGATATGGGCAAAAGTTTTTATAGGATTTTGAAATGAAACTTACCAAATGCTAATTCCAACTTTTTGTTGCTTGGCTTGTCTTGGATAATTTATCAATGCAAAACATTAACTCCCTATCCCTATCCCTATCCTATAAAAAGAACCCAAAGATACATATAATGACACTAGGTATAAAGTAGATAAAAAATTAGATACAAAATGATGTGTCCAATTATAATTCATTAATATAGTAGGTCATATCATTATAATCAATTACTATCATACACATCATTTTATATTCAATATTTTGTCACCAAAAAAATATTATTACTAGGCACATTACCACTTTACTGTCTGAAAAATCTCCTTGTATCCAAAGAAATACAACATCCAAATTTAATTTTATGTATACCCAACATCACAAATTTAAGGGTGACACATTTCTAATGCTAGGGTATAAATATAGCTCAAATAGCACAAATTCCTCATTCCAAATACTATTTCTAAACCACATTCAATTAACAAATTAACAACAAATTGGAATCTAAACCACATTCAATTAACAAATTAACAACAGATTTAAGGTTTCTAGTAAATTTCAAGTGAGTTACCTTTGTAGAGACGGAAATTTCTTCTTCTTTAGAGAACCTAAGTGAGTTTCTTCTCACTTGAGTTCACAGCAGGTTGTGAATGGTGGTCGGTGGCCGCCGCGGCCAAACTCCTTCTCCTTCTCTTCTCCCCCTTTCTCATTCTTCTCTCTATTTTTGACATCCCTTTTTTCTTTTTCCTTCTGTGTTATGTGTCAAGCGAATGCAGGTTACTGTTAAAATTAAGTTTGATCAGCGACCGTTAGTAGCGACAGCATGCGATCGCTGAATTTTAATGACTTGGACTTATCAGTGACCTCATTCTATCACTAATCATTAGTGGTTACATATAAACTTAGCGCCAACATTTCCTGCCAAATTTTGGTAGGCAAATTTCTGCTGGCGACCGCTCAGCGATTGCATGCGATCGCTGATATAATATAGCAACTGGATTAATTCACGATCGCAGATGTCGGTCGCTAATACGAATATCAGCGATAGCATATGCGGTCACTGATATTGTTGGTCGCCGATAGGCCTTTTTCTTGTAGTGAATTATGATCATCGATATAGTGAACCCTGTGTTTGGGTGAATACCAATGAGTGATATGTAGACCCGCAACTTGGTCTATGAAAACCAGGATTTCAGGCTCTTCCGCTCAATTGCGTAACATTTTTCTTCCTAATTTTGCCTTTTCGACATGAGACCTCCTTTTGCAACTCAAATGGACAGAGCTGAGAGGGGTGGGCCCCACCAGGGGAGCCGAGGAACACTGTGGCGATCATATAGAATATCTCTACCAAATGAGTGGCTGGCCTTAAGTGGCATATTACTTTTATAATTCATTTTTAAGTTGCGCCACATAGGAAATCTGAGAGCTCTTCTTCAAATATACTGAGTTCGGGCATCTTTCTGCAAATTCTATCACCGTACAAGTGTTCTACACTGTCCTAGTAACGTATGCATGTCTTCTTTTCTAGTTTTTATCCGTTGGAAAATGAATTATCACATGAAATGTTTCTAAACTTATAGTAGTGAATATGCATGCTCATATAACTTGATTAAAAATATTAAACATAGTAAATGTTAGTATTTAACCATGCTGAACATATTGACGTGAAAAAATTTAACTTTTCAAACAGTCAAATTGACACCTTTTTTATGCTATTTCTTATCCTATTTGAGGACAAATGAGCAAAGGTGGTAAAGTAAAGTAATCCTGGTAATTAGGCTACCCTTACAAATTATGACTTTGGTAGTGTAATGCATATAGGATGTTTATGACTGTGGGTAGGTGTGCTACTGAATGGCCAACTAGTCATGCCTATGTGCATGTGGATAGTCTTGTTTACAAAGGAGACTATGGCAAAATTTTTTCCAAAATGTAGGCATTGGATAGTCATGCATTTTTAAGTCTACTTTAGACGTATGTTAAAATAATGCATGCATGCATGTAGTCATAAAATGCATTTGAAAAAACTCCAAGTTAGAGTTTACCACACCCTTTCTGAGGTGATTAGGAGACTTGTGTCCAGATATATATGGATTCAGATCAGTTGAGTAGTTCCCGCATGACCACTTCATGTGTGCGAAGGAGAGCTTCTAATGTGCCTCGACCCCATTAAGTTAGACAACCTCGTCGTCTGGCGGTGGTGGTTATTCGTCCAATCCGTGTTGATGTACTAAATTTTGAGGATGAGGAGGAGGATGTACTGGTTGTGGACCCTGCTCCTGTTGCTCATGTTCCCCATAGGGATCTTCCAGGAATTCAGGTGACGATCCTAGAGCTTCTGGGTAATTTGAGTTGACACCCCTCATTTTACTTGCATGTAAATGAGGTACAGGCTGGATTTGATCTTCCCTTTTCCTATTGATGAGGAGCAAAGGTTCTAATGTTAATCTTCTTTGTGATGTAGGTTCTCGAATCTACGCAGCCTCGGGGAACTAGTTCAACATTCACTCTTTGTATCAGGCTCTGCATCCAGATTACTAAGAGATTATGCATGGTTGGGGCTTTGAGGTATTATTTTCCTTCCTCCCCTGCTCTTGTCCCTGAGGTTACCTCAGGCCGTTGTCTGAGCAATGGTTTCACCAGACTCAGTCTCTCCATTTATTAGACTATGAGGTGATGATGACGCCGATAGATTGGCGGTTTATCATAGGTATGGAGTTTGTAGGGGCGCCAGTGCCATGTACGGTTAATATTACCCCGACTGCCGTTAGATCCTTGTTAGGAGTCCCGGCTGAGGCGCTCAAGGGCAGGGCAGTCCGTACAGGTCTTTTGAGCATAGATGCTATGAGCGAGCTATTGAGTGAGCCCATACCCGATGATGTGAGAGTCAGGGATTGCATTCTTCAGCAATTGTTCCTGATGATCATTAGGGGTTGCTTCATAGCGGATAACTCTTCTATGGTATCATTTGCTTTGATCAGCGCTACACGAGATGTAAACTGTATTGGGGAGTATGATTGGGGTTCCTACACCCTTGCCTATTTCCTCAGGGGCATGCGCATGCGTTCGTAAGGCTTGACGGAGGCTTGGTTAAGATTCTACCCATTTTTGTTGGTGAGTATTTCTCTTGTGATTTCCCATGTACAGGTTAAGAGTGTTGATTGATAGCAGATGTTTGCCTTTGTGTTGGCAGTTCTGGGCCTACGAGAGGCTTTCATGTTTTCGTCATATGAGTGTGTTAGATTTGGAAACCTATCCACGAGGATGGCGATGGCATCACTCCATACTGGCGGAGGTTTCTGTAGCTAAGGGTTTCACCCATTGTCGTCTACAGTTGGAGTTATTGACAGCTGATGCTATCATTTAGAATCCCTACTTTGGGGAACATTTGACTGTTGGGTTTAAGGATGGGTTCCCGACAGGTGTTGAGTACGTGATATCCACCCGCCGGATTCCTCTCTTCATAGATGGAGGATGAGAGCTCTATTTAGGAGAGTGTGCTATTAAGATCACTACAGGAGAGATTCGTCTGCCAATCTTGCCTCCTACTAGGCGTTATTGGCCTATGTCACAGTCACCCATCATTAATATCCCATTGATGGGCGTTGACGATTTTACACTGTCAGAGGGTCCATATACTCAGGAGATGTTTCATCATTGGTGGTCCTGTCGTACCATCGGAGCCCAGATTTGTGCCACTAAGTTTATGGGGGATATGGTTCCTAGATCCGTGATGATGATGGATTGGATGGTCTGTGTCCGAGATCTGACTCATTTGACACAGATTGACAGTTTGACCCGGCAGTTGGACCGAGCACATTTCTTTATCCGTTATTTGGGTAGAGATCCTTCAGAGGCAGATACTTTTGATCCTTCCAGCTCTGGCGTTGGCCCCTCAGATAACCCATATGGCTTTTTCGGTGTAGATCCTCTATTATATAGGCCTGACATCCCCGTTGATGGAGATCCAATGACTCAGGAGGAGTTACATCAGGTGGACAGGATTGATGATGTAGACATTGACACCATTGTCTTCTTCTGATGTGTATTCTCGTTATATCTTTTGATAGGCCTTTGTTAGATACTGGGTGGTTGTGCCCCATTCTCTTTGTATCTTTTGATAGGCCTCTATTAGTTGTTGGGCGTCTGTGCCCCATTTCCCTCTATTCTTAGCTGTACAGAGATTATGTATTAGATGATGATGTACTTAGGAATATATGTACTATTATTTCCTACATCATATTGCCATCTAGTTTTTTATCATGCATGTATTATGTTATGCATACGTATGTATGTCCAGAGATATTCAGCATTAACCCCTGGATGGTCTTATGATACAGCCCACACAGATGTCTTCCTCAACAGTTAGCCGCATGGATCACACCCCACCAGTATTGGTAGCCTCCCGTCTGAGGTCGTGGTATGATAGTTTGTCACCTCCAGACAGGATGACTATAGATCATTTATTACAGCATTCCATGACCCTCCTGATGTTCCAAGTTCTTGTGGGCTTTGTGGTTGGTATAATGGAGCATTGGGTACCAGAGAGGTAGGTTTTTCATTTCAGGACCCAGGAGTTGACTCCCACATTAGAGGAGTACGAGCGATTGACAGCTTTGCCCTTAGATAGACTTTACACTCGGATGGCCATTGGCGATATGAGCCGGTAGTTCATAACCCTTACCAGGTTACGGCGTAGAGTAGTACAGGATGAGATTACATCCAGTCATATGGTGTCCCAGAGTTTTTTGATAGACAAATTTGGATCATTAGACAGTTATGCATGACATTTTGGGGATTTCACCGCGTTAGAGGATCAGTGGAGTGTAGCCAAAGTAGATATATTGCTGATGTGTGTATTATCATACGTATACATGCCATGATATATGGATGAGTTAGACATAGGCATGATCATGGTAGTGAGAGATCTCAAGGAGGGTCATACCATTGTGCCTATGATCGTGACAGAGACATTGAGATCAGCCACGTATTGTTGTACCTACCCTGCAGGGGTATTTATAGGCAGCTCGATCATGTTGTATGTGTGGTTCATGTCACACCTGAGACTGATTGGCACCTTTCGACGGCATGGATACTGTTTTATCTATGAGATAGCCATGTCTTACTCCTTTCAGCCAGCGGAGTGTACAGACGCTATGTCTTGGTCGGTGTTTTTGGCAGGGATCAGAGATCCATTCGGCATTTTGCCGTATACAGGGCTCAGTTCACCCTACAGCTTCATTACTCATGCACCTGGAATGGATTATCTCCCTCTGGCTGGTTTGAGGGGCATGACGACATACCACGCACTGGCTGTGATGTCACAGTTCAACCAGTTTCAGGATTTCCATCCTTTTGAGGAGGCATTGGGTTAGCGTTTGGCTTCTCGCCACTTGTCAGTCGAGGACAGATCCAGGGTGTATGCCTGTTGGGATCAGCGTGAGCTAGCTGCATTTTTTATTAGCCATCTGAGTTGTTCAATAGAGTATTCTACATAGATGGAGACAAAGACTGCATCGGCTGTGGTTGTATCCATAGTGCCGGGGATTAGTTCTGATAGTGGAGAGCCCATGGAGGACATTGATTCTTTCACTGAGGAGGAGCTATTTGCTGGGTTGCCAGCAGCTGTGATAGATTCTCCCAGTACTTCTGCAGCTATGACTCGCCCTTCAGAGTATTTAGCGCAGAGTCTACATATGATGACATTTGAGAGGGATTAGGCTAGGGCCTTGATGTTGACAGCTCTTGATGGGAGAGATTCCGCTCTATTGGAGATAGATGATGCTTTAGCTCATAGAGACACCGCTATTGCTGATAAGGCTAGATCATCCAGAGATGCATTGATTTTTGAGCAGAATGCTGCCATATCTGCTCGGGATGTAGCCGTTATAGATAGTATTACAGTGAGATCCCTTACTACTGGCATAATTACCGAGATGAGTGCATATATTGATAAGCATCATGTCACTATGCAGTTGGTTGTGGATCTGTTAGCTCGTGTAGATACCCTTGGGGACGAGCTTATAGTGTTACCTCCTTCTTTGAAGAGAGATGCCATGTTGGACTTGATAGCTCGTATATCCACGGGCTTGTAGATAGGCTTTTATTTTCCTGCACAGACTAGCTTAGCCATTTTTTCATGTACAATACATATTGTATATATCAAACATCATTATATATGGTAGGGAAATATATTTTGATTTACTTCCCTTTCAATTGTGCCTTGCTACTTACTTGATATTTGCCTGCTTCTTCAGGGCTTGTGATCTTGATGTATTCTAAACTCATCCTTGATGGGTAGACATTGTGATGTCTCAGGATCTTTCGAAATGGATCGTTGATCTGTGTGTATCCCCCACCTTCTTTGGTGTCTTGGGACTGGTTTCTATATGTAGATGTGGAGAGGAGTGTGGCTTTCTTCTTTAAGATTGACCGCACCATAGATGGTTATCGGTATTTCTATTGAGGAGGAGATCCCAGGTAGTTCCATCTCTTATGGATTGGTGTTGCTCTTTGAGGATTCAACCGTAGCTTAGATGGTCTTGAACTCTCCCATTTATGGGGAGGTCAGGTAGTTCCATCCCTTTGGTCTGAAGCCGATGAAATGTGGTGGATTGAATGTTTGATTCCAGTACCATGTGACAAGTATATATGTTTTGGTAGGGGTAAGACCGAACCATAAATGGCTGCCTACGTACTCCTATTGAAGAGGAGATCAGGACTGCATAGTTCGAACCTGGTGTAAGAGGTTCAACGCTGTATGTGATAAGGTGTAGAAGGGTGTAGAAGTGTGATTTTGTTTTGCTTTTGTTTTTTTATTGCGACGGGGCCATTATAAAATGGTTTCCTACTTATTCCCAGGTATCGTGGAGATTGTCAGTCGGAAAGCCGATCACTAAACACGCGCAAGTATACACGGCCTAACAAGTAATACAGTGATAAGGAAAGTGTCGTACCCACGAGGAACTATCACTAATATTTACCAAATACTGACTTTGTATCGCTTAAGTCTTATTCGAACAACAATCTAATAGAAGTGTGATTAAACTAGTTATATCTATCTATCAAAGCAAGTAAATGAATAATGAATTGTATCAAAGGCACTACAAGCTAAGGTCACAACTTCACCCAACATAGGCATTCTGTCGAACACCAGGTGTGCTATGCTTCATCAAACATCCTACCCTTCTCTCTTTGGTCTTAATGGCCACGACAGTTTGTCAACCGAGAACACACAAGTGCTCATACACCTCTGTCGAGGTATGTATAAACATATCCTCTCTAGATCCACCAGTTACGGAATAGAACAAAGAAGAACATCCAATATAGGTGATAATCCTACACATGTCTGTGCGAATTAACCATGTCAAGGATTTACAGCTTAAGTTCTCAATAGGTCACACGTGGCACACAGAAATATGTCTATTCTACACACAACTTATGCAGTCGAATTAAATTGACAACACATAATCACATGATAATATATTTAGGTGTAAATCTACAATCCTTCTGTCAATATCATATAGATTACCAAAATCATCACTAACGTCTTAGCGAGAATCATTAAGCATGAATATATTAAACCAAACCATATGGTGCTAACCAAAGAGATAAGACATTCAATTTAATTTAACAAAGGGTTCCATTATAACCTTAGAGCCGATACTTAGTTCATAGCTATTGAAAAAAATATAAGTAGCAATAAAATAACATTTATAGATTACAAAATCAGAGAAAATAAATGGATAAGAATAAACTCTGTCGAGGGTCTTCAGTCTCTAAGCATTCCAATCCTTTCAAGCTTTCCACTGTATATTGCTCACTACTCTTGTTGCTCCAAGGAATCCCAAACTTCTCCCTAAACTACCTAATCTATATTTACAATCATTATCTAATAGATGGAGAAGAAATTACAAAAGAGAGAGAAAAACTATCTAATTATCCTAATCTATCCTAAGCTATCCGATTATAATATATGCAGAGGCTTGCTTCATATTTATATCTCAGTCCCCTTCAAGCTAGGTCAAAAATAGTCTTTCTTGCTGGAACCAGGAGGTCATTTGTGTGAGACGAGGGATAGGGCTAAGGGTGGTCTTTGTAATGGCCACGTCGGACCAAAGGCCAGGAGGTCGCATGACTGCAAAGACTGAACCTCACAGAAGGATATAGAGTGACTGCACACGGATTATGTCAGCCTAGAAAAGGGGTGTGGTACTGCAACGCGGGCTTTAGGCTATGCTTTGGCACCGCGGCTCGAGTAAAAGCAAAAAGACCATTTTACCCCCGAAAGCATGGAAAACTCCTAATAAACCCTGTATTGCATCGGTTAAGTAAAATAATACTAAAATAATATAAAACTATATAAAATCTATGAAGATCAGGCAATTGTTTAAGCCATAAAGTATCTGATTCGTAGGTATAAATCCCACTCATCAAATACCCCCAAACTTAAGTCTTTGCTTGTCCTCGAGCGAACTATCTAACACAAAAATAATAATAGTAAAACAACACACGAAAGAAATATAAAACTTTATACTAGCATCAAGGCTTCTAAGCTCAATCATAGCTACTCCCAGAGAGCAGGGCAAACACAGATGTGAGTAAAGGCTTATTCAATTTCAAGCATAAGACTGTATTCGATCCATTCTATGTGTGTGTGTGGAGACCAACCATCCTAACTAATCATAGCTCAACTAAGTTCGCACAGTCGATTGATAATACCAATATGCACACTCCGTAACTTAAACATTCAACAAGCATTAAGAATAAGACACAAGTGCAGGAAAGGATCAAAAGGTTCTATCATAAAGATAGTAAAAACTGACTTGGACAGTCCTTAATTACATTAGGCTATTCAGAACTACCCATTAATGAGCTTTTGATCAATGACTCCCAAGCCAGAAGATTTTAGGGCACTAGGTGTAGAACACCCCTATGAATCTAATAACTCGAGCAACAAAGGCCACATAATCAACATAAGCCAAATTAGACTTTACAAAATCCGAAGATTATTAAGTGAGTGCATTTTATGCTCCATCTCAACATCGATCCTGTGTTTATGGGCGAGTGCATTTTACGCTCCATCTTAAACCACCGCAAGACTTTCGATATTTATTCTTACTTTCTTTTCTTTTCTATATATATATATATATATTTTATGTCAACATGATAGAATCCAAGATCCGACACTGTATAAGCGTCAAAGTCTTTTATTACCTTGTAAAAATGAAAGTTTATAAGAGTGAACAAACTCTCAAAGTAATAAACACGCAAACTAAAATCAAAATATAACTAGTTAAAACAG
This sequence comes from Panax quinquefolius, assembly GCA_020205615.1. Taxonomy (NCBI): domain Eukaryota; kingdom Viridiplantae; phylum Streptophyta; class Magnoliopsida; order Apiales; family Araliaceae; genus Panax; species Panax quinquefolius. Next base: position 58,230,145 of record CM035155.1, read on the forward strand.
TTGGTCGGTGCTTGTTAAGAAGGACAAATCAATAACAGTCTCATCTTATCTATTTAAACAAACCCCTAGCTCACACATGCTTGACATGACTCTAAGAGATGGACATAATTACTTGGCGCTTGTCATTAGACACAATCAAAAATAAATGATAAATATAACACCCTTTCATAATAACAGCTCAAAATAGGGTAATAAGGCCATTCACAAGGCACAAACATCTAAATTTGTAAAAGCCCCAAAAAGATGGCTATAAACCACAAACATGCTAATAATAATCAAAGCATTAATAAATAATAACCAAAAACAGATCATGACATCCATAATGATAAACCCAAAACATAATACCGCAGTTCAAAATGACTGCACTACAATCTTGATAAAAACATAAGCAAAGTACTAAAATAGCAACCTAACATGGCAGTAGACAAAAATAAAACAGATAATAAAACCATAACACCCCCAAACTTAAGGTGAGCAATGCCCTCATTGCTAAACATATATCAATCTATACAAGAGGGCTTCCCTGAAGATCGCTCACTCGGCAGCAGCATCGTCCTTATCAGCCTCGGCGGGCAGTGATGGTGGAGGGTATGGTGAGAAAATAGGAGGCTCTAGGAACTGATATGGCGTGAACTCGGCATTATTTCCATAATAATCATTGTATATGCTCTACATAGTGTTGACCAGTTTAACCTAATACTGCATTACTATGTCCTGCCTCTGGGCTACTGCTGCAATGTGCCTATGCTGCCTCTGAGCCTCGGTGTCGTGTTTTTGATGCAGCAAGGTGAGGGATGCCATGATCTCTGCCAGCAGTTCTTGTGCAACTAGGTCTACGTCTGGAGGCTATGAGTGCTCGGGCCCTACTGTAGGAGGTGGCACGGTAGGTGGCCCGTATCCTTCGCCTCTAACATGAGAATCTGGCCCATCCCACACATTGTAGCGTGAGATGGTCTGATGGTCAATGACTAACATGGGTGGCAAAGTTATCTCTTATGTCCCCCACTGGATACCTGCCCTCTTGCATAGCTGGGTGATCAAGGATGGATGTGGAAGTCTCAAAGCGGTGGTGCTCTTGATCGCCTTCATGATGGACTCATGTATGAGAACTCCGATATCTATGCTCAGGCCTGTGACAATGGTGAATAAGAGGATCTCTCTATCCTTAGTCACGTCACTCAGGTGATAATTCAGGATCATGTTGGCACAAATAAATTTGAACCACACCTTCCCATAGCAACTAAGTGCATCATACATGAAACTGGTCCTCTCACCCGTGTAGTCATTTGATTTCCATGTAGTCTCGGGCTTACAGAGCCTCCTAATAATATCCTCGAGGTCATAGCTGCGAAGTGCCGGCTCCATATAGTCCCTACCCTCAAAACCAGGCATCGCGAATAGTACATTGACATCTTGGCTTCCAAAAGCCATTAACTTCCCCCTAACTTGGACAACAGCAGGACCTTCGGGACTGGCATTTGCATAGAACTCTCTGACCATAGATACAATAGCTGATTCAGGAGGTCTTGTGAAGTGGATCTAATGGCGTTCCGCAATCATGGCCACCAACTCGCCATCCTTTTCGTCCGACCTCAAACCCCGCTCAGGAATCAAATTTCGTGTGACAAAAGAGCTTTTGTATTGTTTCCATACCTCTTCGTTGATGAACTTGGTGTTGTCCTAAACCGTTGGTGGTGCGAACGAGGAACCGCCGACACTAAGTCGTTGTCGCTTAGAAGCCATTTCCAAATTTGCAGTCAAAAATATACCATAAGGCAAAAGATCTCAGTGAGCCATTTCCGATTTGTCATACGTCTACATGCCACTGTTCATGGATGAGTTGGACATTGGCGTCATTATGGCAGTGAGAGATCTCAGGGAGGGTCACACCATTATACCGATGATTATGGCAGATACTCTGAGGTCAACCACATATTGCTGCACTTATCTGGCAGGAGTGTTCACAGGCAGCTCGGTCATTTTGTACGTGTGGTTTATGTCACACTTGAGACCGATTGGCACATTTAGACGGCATGGGTATTGTTTCACCCATGATATAGCCATGTCGTACTCCTTTCGACTTCTGGAGTGTACAAATCTTTGCATCTTCGTCGACTTTCTGGCGAGAGATTGAGATCTGTTTGCTATACTACCGTGTACAGGGCTTAGTTCACCCTATAACTTCATTACTCATGCTCCGGGCATGGATTATCTTCCTCTAGATGGTTTGAGAGGGATGATGACCTACCACCCACTGGCCGTGATGTGTCATTTTGACGAGTTTAAGGATTTCCATCCATTTGAGGGGGGCAGTGAGTCAGCGCTTCGCTTCACGCCATTTATCAGCAGAGGACAGATCTAGGTTGTATGCTTGTTGGGATCAGCGAAAGCTAGCTGAGTTTTCTGTTAGTCATCCGGGTTATTCTATAGAGTATTCAGCATGGATGGAGACAGAGACTGCATCGACTATGGTAGTATCCACAGTGCAGGATATTTATTCCGACGATGAGGAGCCTATGGAGGAGGCTGACATTCCCATCGATGAGGATTTGACTGCTGGGTTTCCAGCATTTGTGATGGACTCTCCCACCTTGAGTGCCACTATTATTCAATATTCAGCACAACTTTTGGAGCAGAGCCTACATCTGATGACCTATGATAGAGATCAGGCTAGGGCCTCGATGTTGACATCTCTTGATGGGAGAGTCGCCGCTCTATCTCCTAGGGATGTGGCCATTGCAGACAGTACTTCCGTGAGATCCCATACGACTGGCATCCTTGTCGATATGAGTGCATATATCGATGAGCATCATGTCATCATGCAGTTAGCCTCGGATCTGCTAGCTCGTGTAGATACCATTGGGCAGGAGCTTGCAGCTTTACCTCCTTCTTCAAAGGGGGATGCTATGTTAGATCTGATATTTTGTATACACAAAGATCCGTAGATAACTTTATATTTTCCTCCATAGACTAGCTTAGCCATTTTGTCATGTACAACATAGATGTATATATCAAACAGTATTATATATGGCAGAGAAATATATTTTGATTTACTTCCCATTCAGTTGTGCCTTGATACTTGCTTGATATTTTCCTGTTTCTTCAGGGCTTTGATCTTGATGCATTCTGAACTCATCCTGGATATGTGGACATTGAGCCATCACAGGATCTCTCAAAATGGATCATTGATCTGTATTTATCCCTACTATCTTTGGTGTCTTGGGACTGGTTTTTGTATGGAAATGTGAAGAGGAGTGTGACTTTTCCTCTCTGAGATTAACCGCATAACAGATGGTCACCAATACTTCTATTTATGAGAAGCCTAGTTAATTCCATCTCTTATGGATTGGTGTTTCTCTTTGAGGCACAACCGCAGCTTAGATGGTGACCGAATCTCCTATTTGTGAGGTGAGCTTGGATAATTCCATCCCTTTGGTCTGAAGCCGATGAACTATAATGGATTAAAGTTCAATCCTAGTATAATGTGACAAGCATTTTTGTTCTGGTAGGGGTTAGACTGAACCATAATTGACTGCCTACGTACTCCTACTGAAGAGGAGATCAAGTCTGCGTAGTTCAAACCTGGTGTAAGAGGTTCAACGCTGAATGTGAAAGGCAGATGTGTGTAGAATCTTTATTGATGAAGAAGGGTGTAGAAGTATTTTTGTGGTTTTTTTTTGTAGAGAAAGGGAAGAAATGTTATTGTTGTTTTTTTTGTTTATTGCGACCGGGCCATATAGAATATAGTTGCAGCCAAAGAGAAGTATAAATGTACAGGCTATACTGCGGGGAGAAGAAAGTTTGATCCCATGATTGGGACAAACTGCAGGTGTGGAAAAAGTTTGATCTCATTTTTAGGACAAACTGCAAGCGTAGAAAAGTTTAATCCCATCTTCAGGATAAATTGCAGGTGTGAAAGGTTCAATCTCATCTTTAGGAGAACCAAAATTGTATGAACTGTTTGAAATGAGGTGAAACTAGTCTGCTGGTTTAAAGTGTATGTTTCCCTGAGGGGCAGAAGAGTTTGTAAAAAGAGAGGGTTCAAAACTAGAACGACTGGTGATTAGATGAATCCATTTCAGGATGTTTGTTTGATGATATCTTCAGATATAGTACCGTTTCACGGTGTTCAAGTTGATAAGCTGTGGAAATTCATCGCCATCCATTTCCTGTAGTCTGAGAGCACCTCCTATCAATACCTCCTTGACAACAAATGGGCCTTCCCAGTTAGGAGTAAATTTTCCCTTAGATTGATCTTGGTTGTCAATTATCTTCTTCAAAACCAAGTCATGTTATTTGAACTGCCATAGCTGGAGTTTCATGTTGTAGGATCGTGCGATCCTTTTCTGATATAACTGACCTTGGAAGATAGCCGCGGTTCGCCTTTTATCTATTAGAGATAATTGGTGATACCTGTCTTGTACCCATTGGTCTTCATCCAACTGAGCATCCATCAACACTCTGAGGGATTCCATTTCCACCTCTATGGGGAGCACTGCTTCCATCCCATAGGCTAATGAGTAGGGGGTTTCCCTAGTGAAAGTACGCATTAAAGTTCTGTAGGCTAATAAAGTCAGAGGCAAGAGGTCAGGCCATCCTTTGTGATTAGCAAACATTTTCTGCATGATCTTCTTGATATTTTTATTAGCCGCTTCAACAACACCATTCATCTTTGGACGATAGATGGCGGAGTTAAGGTGTTTGATGTGGAATTTACTGCATAACTCCTCCATCATTTTGTTGTTGAGGTTCTTAGCATTGTCTGACATAATGACCTCTGGTTGTCCATATCGACAGACGATATTATTTTTGATGAAAACAATGATGACTTCTTTAGTAACCTTGGGGAAAGAGGTTGCTTCTACCCATTTGGTGAAGTAGTCAATCATGGTGAATATGAATCGATGTCCATTACTGGCTTTGGGCTCGATGGGCCCGATCATGTCCATTCCCCACATTGAGAAGGGTCATGGCGAACTCATATTGTGGAGTTCCCTTGGAGGGGCGTGCATAACATTCCCATGAATTTGGCATCGATAGCATCTCTTGACGTGATCATCACAGTCAGCTTTGAGCATAAGCCAATAATGCCCTGTTCTAAGGATCTTTTTGACAAGTAAGGGTCCGCTCATGTGTGGGCCACATACTCCACCATGGATCTCATCCATGAGCCTCTGAGCTTGGTCTTTATCCAAACATCTGAGGAGACCTAATCCTGCATCTCTCTTGTAGAGTGCATCTCCGCTCAAGTAGAATTTCATAGCAAGTCGACGGATCCACCTCTTTTTAGTCAGGCTCGCCTCAGCGCGTGTAGATTCATCTCGCAGATACTCTTTGATATGATGATACCAAGGGTTGTGGATGGGAGGTAGCTCATCCGATACTTCTCCAACATAGTTCCCATAAGATGGGGCTTTTTAAAGGGCAAATGTGTTACTTGAGATGTTTTTCTTGTCAGGTATGTGAATCAAGGAGGCCAACGTTGCTAGTGCATCCGTAAAATCATTCCTATTACAAGGAATGTGTAGAAAGGAGATTTCTTCGAACTCCAAAGCCATCTTTAAAACTTGCCGATGGTAAGGCAACAAATGTAATTCTTTGGTTTGATAGATTCACGTGGATTGTGTGATTACCAATTCGGAATCCCCAAAGATAGTTAATCGCCTGATTCCCATTGAATGGGCAAGTTTTAGCCCCATGATACAACCTTCATACTCAGCTGTGTTGTTGGTGCTAACAAACTGCAATTTGATGGCGACGGGATACTGCTCCCCCGTACCGGATACTAGAACTGCTCAAGCTCCAGAGCCTTCTGTGTTAACAGCTCCATTAAAATACATTATCCATGTGTGTCATGCATCGTACTGATGGTATTGCTGAACTGCCATTACCCCTTCATTGGGGAAGTATATTTCTAAGGGTTTGTAATCCCCTGCAAGTGTGGCGGCCAGTTGATCCGCAATTCCTTGACCTTTGACAGACTTTTACGTCACGTAGATGATGTCAAATTGCTGTAGAATCAACTGCCATCTGGACAGTCGATAATTTAGTATGGGCTTACTGAACACATACTTGAGAGGATCCACGCGGGATATGAGATAGGTTGTGTGACCATGGAGGTAATGTTGTAACTTCATGGAAGCCCATGCTAAAGCAAAACAAGTCTTCTCAATCAGATTGTACTTGTGTTCACTGATGCTGAATCTTTTGCTGAGGTAATAGATAGCTCGTTCTTGGCCTCTATCGTCTTTTTGCCCCAGCATACAGCCTATGGCATTGTGATTAATGGACAGGTACATGAATAGGGGAACATCATCCATAGGTGGTACCAAAATAGGAGCGTTAACTAGCTGCTCTTTATTGGTAAGGAAGTCTTTGTAACACTCATCGTTCCATTTTATGAAGGAGTTCTTCCTTAACAACTTGAAGTTGGGCTCACAGGTTGCTCTAAGATGAGAGATAAACCTGCTAATGAAGTTGATTCTTCCAAAAAATCCCCGTATCCTTCTCTGTCTGAGGAATGGGCATTTCTTGATGGCTCGGATTTTGGTAGGATCCGATTCAATTCCTTTGTGGTGACTAGGAAACCTAGCAACATGCGACTTAACACCAAAGGCGAACTTGGTTGGATTCAACTTCAAGTTGTACTTTACGCAAAACTGTTGAATAAACTTTTGAGATGGTCAAGTGGTCTTCCTCCTTTCGGATTTGACAATGATGTCATCCATATAGATCTCTACCTCCTTGTGCATTAAATCATGGAAAAGAGCCGTCATAGCTCGCTGATAGGTTGCCCCGACATTAATGAGGCCGAATGACAACCTTCTATAGCAAAAGGTTCCCCAAGGTGTGATAAAAGAAGTTTTCTCATGGTCTTCCTCAGCGACCATAATCTGATGGTACCCTACAAAGCAATCCGCAAAGGAGTACATGTCGTAATGAGCAGTATTGTCAATAAGAATGTAGATAAAGGGCACAGGAAAGCTAACTTTAAGGAAAGCTTTGTTCAAATCCTGGTAATCCACAAAAAGTCGCACCTTTCCTCCGAGTTTAGGCACGGGAACAATGTTGGATATCCACTCCGAATATATAGACACCATGATAATGCCAGCTTGAAATTGTTTCATAATTTCTTCTTTAACCTTTAAACTCCAATCAGGTTTCAATCGCCTGAGCTTCTGCCTAACTGGCTTGAATCCTTCTTTAATGGGAAGGCGATGAAGAACAATGTCAGTGGACAAACCCACTATGTCTTCATGAGACCATGCAAACACATCCTGGAATTGGGTTAATAGTACAACCATGTCATTCTGTTAGTTTAGGGTGAGGTCTGAACCAATCTGGATTATCTTAGGGCTTTCTAAGGTTCCAAGATTGAAAGAAGTGGTTTAGTCAAGGTTGGGTTTAGGTTTTTCTGTGACCCATTCCTTAATCTCGTGAGGTGTCTCAATGTCCTTTTGTATTTCCATCAAGTCTGAGTCCAACTTTGCATCAAAGTTACAGCCCTTATGGAGAGAAGGCACCTCATCAGCAAGTATAGGCACATCTAAATTTAGAGTCCTAAAATAAAATATACTTTCACTTAATATATGAAACTGTTTAATCATGCACAAGTGTTAGCATGTCCTGATAAAATAACTTCTAATACTGTATAGAAAAGTAAGCAATTAAAGTTTTCTACAAGGCAGAGGGATTTTCTGCCCATTTTATGCTCGTCGACCAATGCATGGAGTGCTGCTCCAATTGTCGAGGGCAAAGTCCTGATGGACTACAATGATGGAGGGATTTCATTGTCCTCCTTCTCCCAAATGATAACCATGACATCTGGGCAATCATCGTCTAGGGTATATCTGTTTGTATGTTCATCATGGATAATGATGTGTATGCTTGACATCATCAAGGCGATGTCATGTTTACATTTTCACTCCTTTTCTTCAACTTTGGGATAGGAATCAGTACCTCTTTTGCTTTGAATGGTACTGGGAAATAGCATAGCCATAACATGGGCTGGCACCTTTATTGGAGACTGTATCAGCTCATGTGGTGCAGATGGAAAAAATCATCGTGTGGTGGAAGCTTGAGGAACCTGGTTATGCTTATGAGGATTCCTGTGACTGGAACTGGCAGAATAGCCTAGTCCGGCTGTCCCAATTTAACTGGACACTTGAATAGGTTGCTTAATACCCTGCTGATTTTTACCAAGTCCTTGTTCTAGCTGATGATCCAATGACATCATTTCTTGAGTGGCCAACATAACCTCAGCTAAAATCTTGGGTATGGGAAGTGGTGCTCTAATAGGTTGGTATTGCGTGTTACTCACTTCCAAAGTATAAAAACTGGCCGGCTCAATTTCTGAATTGAAGCTGATGATTGGTAGATCTCCTCGTTTAGGACATTCCGGCTCAGCGTTGACAGTGACTATACTGTTGTTGATAATGTATTTGAGTTGTTGATGTAGTGTGGAGGGAACGGCACCATCCATGTGGATCCATAGTCTCCCCAATAATAGGTTGTATCCTGAATCTATCTTGAGGACATGAAAGGATACATTGAATGTATTTGGACCAATCTCAATTGGTAGCTCAATCTTTCTGACGGAATTTCTTCGGGATCCATCAAAAACTTTGATAACCGTATGGCTTCTTGGGATCCGTTTGAGATTGACATTCATCTTCACCAAGGTGGCATAAGGACAAATATTCAAGGATGAACCTCCATCTATCAAAACTCTAGCTAGCATATACCCAGAGGACAAAATTGCAATGTGCAATGGCTTGCAATGACCGGTCCCTTCGGGTGGTATGTCGTCATCAATGAAGGATATCACATTGTTGTTGAAAATTTGATCAACCATATGTTCAAAATTTTCCACATCCACTAATTTCGGTAAGTAGGCTTCTTCCAAAACCTTCAATAAAATCTTCCGATGATCCTCAAAAGAGAAAACCAAGTCTAGTATTGATATCTGATGTGGAGCTTCTTTTAAGCTTAAAACCACCTTGGCTTCATTATGACCCATAGTGCGGAGGAATTTTTCAATCTTCTCCATGGGAATCTTCCCCTTTACTTTGAAGGTAGGCTTCATAATCTGCTGAGGAAGATACAGTGGATTTTCCTTTGGCACTGTAGCAGTAATATGAGACGTGGATCATGATATTTTGGTCTAAAGGGTAAATAAATTGGCTCTGGTGCGGCCACTTTCAAAGGATTGTCAGCTCCTTTGAGTTGAATTGCTTGTATGGGAAATGATTTGACAGTCTTATCATCCTCACCGGATATAACTGTTACTGATCCCTTCTATTTGGTAGGACATGTATTCCCACTCTCGAGTTGCACAGTGTCATCATCTGCTAGCTGCAGGACACCACTATCAATAAGATTCTGAATGAGATGGTGGAGTGCCCAACATTCTTCTGTGTTATGACCGCGAGAATGTGAATGATATTGACATACTCCATCGGAGTTGAACCATCTTGAACGGGGATTGATTGGAGGCAGAAGGGAGGTAATTCTACCTTCACTGATCAGCATTTGAAATATCTCCTCCATAGATTGGCCCAGATAGGTAAATTGCCTCTGATTAGCAAAATCCCAACGGGCTTTAGAATTTTCTCTCTTTGCAACCTTATCCTCCGTAGCTTCACTTTCTGAAGGTGATGGTGGAGCATTCATAACAAAAGGAAGGAGATAGGCATGCTCCTAGCTGATTAATTGGCATGTGACTAGATGCTGGTGGGTCACAAGTTTTGCCAATTGCTCAATTTGCTTGCAAAGAGCTTTCATATTTCGTTCTATAGTAAATTAGAACTTTGCGTAATCCTATCTGTCAACACCATCTTTGATGGTCTGGGATGATTCACTATTAAAACTTGAACTCTGTCCAGTGCTCCAACTAATCATGTTGACCTCTTTTTCTTTGTGTTGAGGAAGAGGGTTGTCTTGCACATGAGGTTGATCTGGTTTTGTGACCACGATCTCACTATTGTCTATTAAATCTTGGATCTTGTGTTTCAAGGCCCAACAATATCATGTCTAGGTGTTCCGGTATAATAAGCACACTTCCGAGTAACATTAAAACCCCTCCCATTAGGGTTGGCTGGTGGAAGAAGACGTGTAATTTTCTTCTGAGTAGTCAAAAGAGCAAGAATATTCTCGAGCGAGTCCCCTAAGGGTGTGAATGTTTGAGGGCACTTTTCTTCTGTACTCTTAGGCAATGGAGAGTTTGAAGACTGTGCTTGGAAAGGGGAGTAGTTTCTCCTCTGTATAGGCATGTTCTGATTGCCTTTTTGACCTTGTAGTATCAAGGAAACATCCTCCTCTTTCTTTTTATGGACCCTCCGGGGGTTGTTTCCATATGATCCAGACTGGATGTGCTCACCAACTGCTTTAAGAGAGGCTAGGTCTTGAATTTTACCTGACTTCAATCCCATCTCAGCCATCTCTCTGTGTTTGATCATTTTAGAGAATGGTTTGCCAATACCAGCTAAGACTCTCTCATAGAAAGGAGTTTCCTGTATGTCTATAAAAGTCATGACCATTTCTGAATTTGTCATGGAAGGAATAACTTGAGCGGCAAGGCGCCTCCACCTTTGAGCATACTCTCTAAAAGACTCATTAGACTGTTTCTTGACCTTGGTATTCTGGTACCGGTCAGGAGCCATCTAAGATTAAAAACTGTAATGAGTGAGGAAGGCGTGAGCTAGCTCTTCCCAACTATGGATCTTTGAGTTGTCTAATCTGGTATACCATGAACTGGCTTCTCCAGTCAGACTCTTCTGGAACAACTGCATTCTGAGCTTCTCGTATAAGATCCAAGTTCTCTAATAAACACCTTCAATGTATATAAGGATCCCCTAATCCGTCATACTTTTCAAAATCAGGGGTTTTAAATTTCTCTGGATAATGAACACTAGGGAATATGCAAAAGTCAGCATATGAAACACTTCCATGTATTCTAATCCCTTTGAGAGCACGGATAGTTTCCTCTATTTAGAGGACCTACTTCCTGATATCACCGGTGTTTGGATCTCCTTTGAGATGGGTATTTTCAGGGTATTTGTTGGTCGTATCCAACTGAGGTTCTGGATTTGTTTTTTCCAAACCTTGAGGTCCTCCTTGTGCAGAGGATTCTGTATGGGTAGGCATCTTTGTGCCCTGAGTAGATTGATGCAATTTTTCAGCAAAACATCCAAATCTGTGATTTGTTTACTTAATCCGTCAAATTCTTCTCGAGAAATAGGATTAGACTGGTCAGAAGAAGACATGATTGGATGTAGGCTCGTGGCCTTTTTGGATTTTAAGTGGGTAACAGGCCCAATGATTTCCCTACAAAAGACTTATGTAGTTTAGTCTTAGGGATAATGTTAATGCTATTATAATGTGCCCATTTTAGGAATATTGTCTTGCAAAAATGGGTGTTAATTGATAACATGTATGCACAAATATTCTTCATATTTTCCATTACATAAAGATGCACATGGAATAAAATTACAAGTAAATGCTTTTACAAGTAATTGAAAACGGAAAGCATGAAGAGACTTTCCTCCGCATTTGGTTTATTAGAGGTTGACCTATCTTAGGGTTACTCTCGCGGCTTTTTAGCATGAAGGTCCCCAGATCATCGCAATCTACTTGATGGGAAGTTAATCCGGTCTTTCAACTGGAGCGAATCTGGGTGGTGCCTTTCCTGAGCCTCGTTGGAATTAGTCTCCCTACGAGTCTAGTAATCAAACATCGACAGGATAGCCTCCTGATAGAGGAACCACACAACATACATTCACATACAACGTGTCTCACTGTTTATGCAAATGATGACATGTGCGAAGCACTAATATCATAGATAGATATTTTGCAGTGCAGTAAGTAAAATGCATTCATACACATTCATCATAAATGTAAATGCAACATTCACACACAAGCATATAACAGTTTTAAAAAGCTTGTAATAGCGGCTTAAGCCCTCTTATTGGAATCCCAAGTAGAGTCGCCACCTGTCGACGTCGGGATTTTTAGTTTTCCCTTTTCGTTAATTGTTCTTTGGTGTTCTCATTGTTATGTGAGATTTGTTTGAAAAAACAAGTGAAAAAGGTCTGACATGTGTAATGTCGATGATTTGACTTTAAGAGTAAATCGGTTGGTGTTTTTAATGGTTGCACCAAGCAAACCGGAAAAAGGTTTGCACATGGACCCAGTGATGTGACACTGCTAAACGGGTCTGTGAAACCGAGATTCATTTGGGTTCGAGGGCTTGATTATGAGGAGGGAAGGTGTTAGGCACCCCTCGACATCCGTGTTGCCACGGTGACCGCCACTTTTCAAGAAACTGTTATATGAATGTGTGTGCGTGTGTATGGATCAATGTGCAATTTATTTGGAAGTAGTGTTATACCTCATTTCCACATATATACAAAGGGTTTGAATTTATATAAAAATTCAATTTTAAACAAGATATAGCAATGAGGTTTTTTAAAAGAGGTTTTTCAAACCCTGTGCTTAATAGTAATTGAGGCCTTTGATACTTCCATTTTATTCTTAAATATTCGGCTTGTTTGCTTTTATTTTTGAGATGTGAAGCATCCTCGAGAAAATATTATACAGCAGTGTCGAACTCCTCACGGGCATGACAGCCATCCAAGGAAATTCGGACACCATAAATAATGTACAAGTCGCTACTAATTGAAAATGTCCATCGAGAATCACGAATCTAGATTGAGAGATGAATCTGTGATCTCATGATTCCTAGGCTCACATGATACCGCATAGATTTATATGAAAAGCGAAGCAATTATATATATATATAAAAGTCAGAATATATATATATATATATATATATATATATATATATATATATACGACATGATCAACCACCACAAAGCAACTCCATGGGGGATCGAAAATGTAAATATATAAAAGCGGTAAATATATATATATATATATATGGACATGATCAACCAACACGAAGCAACAACATGGGGGATCCGAAAAGTAAATAAAGCAGTAAATCCGATCAACCGCCAGGAAGTAAACTCCAGCCGGGACTAAATGTAAATAAAGCAGCAAAGACGATCAACCACCATGAAGTAAACTCCAGGCGGGACTAAATGTAAATAAAGCAATAAAAGGACTTGAAGTAAACTCCAGGCCTGACAAAAATGTATATATATATATATACAAGCAGTAAACGTACCGGATATAAAATCCAGGCTGATCGGATATGTTCGACAAAATTATATATATAAGCAAGTAAATGCTCCAAACATAAGTTTAGGCTCAATCGAGGCATAACTCGATAATGTTAGTCCATATATAAATATATACATATATAAGTATATATATACAGACAGATATGAAAACCACGGACCGAAGTCCGGGCATACGCACATAATACGACCCTCAATGTGTAGAATAGTGTGTGCAAAGATGAAGAGAAAGGCTTTATAGAATGTGAGAAGGCTTATAGTGGGCTGCTAATGCAGGCTTCTATGACTCAATATGGATAAACACTCAGCTCTCGCCATTAAAAATATAGCTATATGTGACTTGACAGATGTTTAAAATGAGGAAACACTCAATATGTGGCGTGTACAGAACAAATTGGATAGGGCTTCCTCGCCTCTTTTTTTTTCAAAATGGCCACCCCAAGCCCTCTATTTATAGAGGGGGAGCCCTGTGTGTACTGTGGTAGCCAGTAGATGCACTGCTTGTTGTCCGGTGCCCCGGGACAATCTGGGTCCCGTCGTCTCGAAGTATGTGCACTGTAATGTCCGCTCCAGCTTGTAGAACTTCAATCTGAGCATCCGAACGAGGTATATAAGACTTTCTTCGGACCGCTTGTGTCGAGAGTTACGCAATGACATGGGATTAGAGGTTGTACAAAGTCAGGAAGAGGAGACCATGCCCATGGTCTTTAAGCTTCAAATTCTATCTGTTGTGCTGCCACGCGTAATAGTCACTCGGGATTGGAACCCCTTGGTTCTTGTAGAACATTGTTGTATGTATGTATGAAGTGTTGAGACGACGCGCAGGTGTTGAGGTGGCAAGATGACGTTCGACTCCTCGCCGAGGTTATCTCGGTTTGAGTTGAAGGCAGACATTGCTCAGGGTTACATCTGAGATTGGACTGCTGCAAGTGTTTGAATGCCGCAAAGTCATCTATAAGTGTGCCTGTCTTCCCGGTGTTAGCTCTGGGTCTGAGGTATGAGTGCCTCGGCAGGAGGTTTGAGATTGCAGTTGATTGCATGCATTTGAAACAAGCATTTCCGGAGTTATCACCGGAACTACAATAGCATTCCTTGGGGTTATCTCCAAGGATGAAACTTGGGGTTATCTCCGAGGTTGGAAAAGATACTCCCGGTGTGTGTTCTGGGGTTGAGACTCAACTTCCGGTAGTATCCGGAATGGATGTGAGCTGTCTTCTTGGGTTATCTTTGAAAGACGAACCTTCCTCCTATAATGTCAGTAACAGGTGTGCAGAAAATTTTGAAAGTCTACAGGCCTCTATCGTTTTTCTATCCTAACATGCAGCCCATGGCATTGTCATTAATGGATAGGTAAATGAACAGGGAAACACCATCCTTGGGTGGTACCAAAATAGGAGCTTTGACTAGCTGACCTTTGATTGTAAGGAAGGCTTTTTGACATTCCTCATTCCATTTCTTGGAGGTGTTCTTCCTTAACAACTTGATGATAGGCTCACAGGTTACTGTGAGTTGGGAGACGAATCGGCTGATAAAGTTGATTCTTCCCAAAAATCCCTATATTTCCTTCTCTGTCTAGGGAATGGGAATTTCCGTGATGGCCTGGATTTTGTGGGATCCAGCTCAATCCCTTTGTGGCTGACTAGGAAACCTAGCAACTTGTCGGATTTAACGCCAAAGGCGGCTGGATTCAACTTCAAGTTGTACTTACGTAACCTATTGAAGAGCTTTCTAAGATGGTATATGTGGTCTTCCTCCCTTCGGGATTTGACAATGATATCATCTATGTAGATCTCTATCTCTTTATGCATTAAGTCATGAAAAAGAGCCATCATGGCCCGCTGGTAGGTAGCTCCGGCATTGATGAGGCCGAATGACAACTGTCTATAGCAAAAGGTTCCCCAAGGCGTGATGATTTTAGTTTTCTCACGATCCTCTTCAGCAACCATGATTTGATGGTACCCCACAAAACAATCAGCAAAGGAGTACATGTCGTATTAAGCAGTATTGTTAATGAGAATGTGGATAAATGGCATGAGAAAGCTATCCTTATGGCAAGCTTTATTCAGATCCCGATAATCCACGTAAACTCTCACCTTTCCTCCCGGTTTAGGCATGACGACTATGTTAGATAAGCATTCAGGGTATGTAGACACCATGATGATGCCTACTCGAAATTGTTTCATAATTTCTTCTTTCACCTTTAAACTCCACTATGGTTTTAATCGCCTGAGCTTCTACCTGATTGGCTTGAATCCCTCTTTAATGGGAAGGCAATGGATGATGATGTCAGTGGATAAACTGACCATGTCTTCGTTAGACCATGCAAACACATCCTCGAATTGGGTTAATAGCGCAAAAATGTCATTCCTTTGGTTTGGAGTGAGGTCCGTACCGATCTGGATTAGCTTAGGGTTTTCTAAGGTTCTGAGATTAAATGAGGTGGTTTAATCAAGATTTGGTTTGGGTTTATCCTCAACCCATTCCTTGATATCTTGAGATATTTGGTTTGGGTTTATTCTCAATGTCTCTTGTATTTCCATCAAGTTTGAGTTCAACTTTTCATTAAAGTTATAGTCCTTGTGGAGAAAAGGCACCTCATCAGCAAGTATAGGCACATCTAAATTCAGAGTCCTGAAACAAAATATGCTTTCACTTAATATATGAAACTGTTCAATCATACAAAGTGTTAGCATGTAAAGACAAAACAACTGCTAATAATGTGCAGAAAAGTAAGCAGTTATGGCTATCTATAGGGCAGAGGGAGTTTCTGCCCTTTTTACCCTTGTCGACAAATGCAAGGAGTGCTGCTCCAATTGTCAAGGGTGAAATCCTGTTGAACGGCAGTGATGAAGGGGTGTCATCGTCCTCCTTCTCCCGAATGATGACCATAATGTCTGGACAATCATCGTCTGGGATGTCCCTAGTTGTGTGCTCATCATGGAAAATGATGCGTAGGTGAGACAATCTCCTGGCAATGTCTTATTTACATCTCTGTTCCCTTTCTTCCATTTTGGGATCAGGAATCAAGACCTCTTTTGCTTTGACCGGTATCGGTTTGGGAAATAACATAGCTATTACATGGGCATGCATCTTTACCAGAGACCGTACAGGCTCAGGATCTGTAGGCTGAGATAATCATTGTATGGCTAAAGATGAAAGAATCTATTTACGCTTATGAGGATTCCTGTGACTAGAGCTAGCAGAATAGCTTAATCCAGTTGTCCCTATTTGACTGGGAAGTTGAATTGGGCGCTTAATGCCCAGATGATCTTTGCCCAACCCTTGTCCAGGTTGATGACCCAATGACATCATCTCTTAAGTTTTCGACATTACTTCGGCAGAAATCTTGGGTATCAGAGGTGGCACCCCAATGGGATGATAGTGAGTGTTGCTCACCTCCAGGGTATGAAAACTGACCGGTTCAACTTCTGAATTGAAACTAATGAGTGGTATGTCACCTTGTTCAGGACATTTCGGCTCAGCATTGATAGTGATTAGGATACTGTTGATAATGTACTTGAGTTGTTGGTGAAGGGTGGAAGGGACGGCTCTAGCCATGTGAATCCACGTTCTTCCCAAGAGCAAATTGTATCATGTGGCTATTTTGAGCACATGAAAGGATACGCTAAATGTATGTGGACCAATTTCCAGAGGTAGTTCAATCTCCCCGATGGTATTTCGTTGGGACCCATCAAAAGCTTTGATAATCGTATGGCTGCTTTTGATCCTTTTGAGATTGATATTCATCTTCTCCAAAGTGGCATAAGGGCAGATATTCAAAGATGATCCTCCATCTATCAAAACTCCTCCCACCATGTATCCGGTGGACAGAACCACTATGTGAAATGGTTTGCTATGACCAGTCCTTTCGGGAGGTATGTCATCATCAGTGAAAGATAACACATTGTAGTTAAAAATGTGATCAACCAGATGTTGGAATTTTTCAACATCCTCTGATTTCGACAAGTGGGCTTCTTCCAAGACCTTTAGCAAGACCTTCATGTGATCTTCAGAAGAGAAAACTAAGTCCAATATGTAAATTTGTTGTGGAGCTTCTCTCAAGCTTAAAACCACCTTGTCTTCATTATGGCCCATATTATGGAGGAACTCTTCAATCCTTTCAATGGGAACTTTCCCCTTTGATTTGATGGTAGGCTCTCCATCGGTTGGCCAAGGTATGTAAATTCCCTCTTGTTAGCAAAATCTCGACGGGCTTTGGCACTTGCTCTTATTGCAATTTTATCATCCAGTGTTTCACTTTCTGGAGGCGATGATGGAATATTCATAATAAGAGGAAGGAGACTAGCATGCTTCTGGCTGACTAATTGGCGGGTGACTTGATGTTGATGGATCACTAGTTCTGCCAATTGATTAACTTGCTCACAGAGAGCCTTCATTTTTTGTTCCATCATAAACAAGAACTGTGCATAATCCCATTTATCAGCACCATCCTTGCTGGTTTGGGAGGATTCAACAACGTAATTAGAACTCTGTCCACTGCTCCAATTAATCATATTAACCTCCTCTTCTTTGGGTTGAGGAAGAGGGTTGTCTTGCACATGAGGTTGGTCGGGTTTAGTCACCACGATCTCACCATTGTCAATTAAGTCCTGGATCTTATGTTTTAAGGCCCAACAATCCTAAGTATCATGTCCTGGAGCTCCAACATGATAGGCACACTTCTGGGTAGCATTGAAACCCTTCCCACTCGGGTTGGCTGGTGGAAGAAGATGGGTAATTTTCTTCTCAGTAGTTAGAAGATTGAGAATATTCTCAAGTGAGTCCCCTAGGGGTGTGAACACTCGATTGTGTTGAACTTCTCCACTCTTTGGCAATGTAGGGTTGGAAGATTGTGCTTGAAAAGGGGAGTAGTTTATCCTTTGGGTAGGCATGTTCTGACTGCCTTTCTGGCCTTGTAGTATCAAGGAAACATCCTCCTCTTTCTTCTTATGGACCCTCCTGGGGTTGTTTCCATATCTTCCAGGTTGGATGTGCTCAGCAAAAGATTTTAAAGTGGCTAGGTCTTGAATATTTCCTTACTTTAATCCCATCTCATCCATCTCTCCATGTTTAATCATTTCAGAAAATGGCTTGCCAATGTCAGCTAAGACTCTCTCATAGAAGGAAGCTTCTTGTATGTCTATGAAGGTCATAACCATTTCTGACTCAGTCATAGAGGGAGTAACTTGAGCAGCAAGGCGCCTCCACCTTTGAGCATACTCTCGGAAAGACTCATTGCATTTTTTTCTTGACCTTGGTAATTTAGTATCGGTCAGAAGCCATCTAAGACTGAAAACTATACTGACTGAGGAAGGCATGAGCCAACTCTTCCCAACTATGGATCTTAGAATTGTCTAATCTGGTGTACCATGATCTGGCTTCTCCAGTTAGACTCTTTTAAAACAGCTGCATTCTGAGCTTTTCATCTTCTGTATAAGATCTGAGCTCTCCAATGAATACTTTTAAATGTGTGTAAGGATCTCCTAACCCATCATACTTTTCAAAGTCAGGAGTTTTAAACTTTTCTGGATAATAAAAACCAGGGAATATACAAAGGTCAGCGTATGAAACACTCCCGTGTGCTCCAATCCCTTTAATAGACCGAATGGCCTCTTCCATTTGAAGGACTTTCTTCCTGATCTCACTAGTGTCTGGATCTTCTTTGAGATGGGTGATTTTAGAAATTTTATTAGTTTTATCCAGCTAAAACTCTAGTATGTGAGCTTCTTTATCTGGACCTTGAGTTCCTCCCTTTGCAAAGGATTCTATATGTATGGGTATTCGTGGACCCTGGGTAGACTGGTATAGTTCTTTAAGCAGAATAGTCAAATCTGTAATTTGTTTGCTTAGTCCTTCAAACTCCTCGCGGGAGACAGGAGTAGGACTAGACTGACCAGATGAAGCCATACTTGGTTGTAGACTTATGGCCTTTTTGGACTTTGAACAGGTAACAGGCCCAATTGTTTCCCTACAAAAAAACTTATGTAGTTTATTCTTAGGGAATGTAAAAATGTTTACATGCTATGTGATGTGTTCGTTTTAGGAGTATTATCCTACAAAATGGATGTTAGCTGTTTGTAAGATAGCATGGTAATAAAGGAATGCATGTACACATTTTCCTTTATACTTTCCATTACAACTAGATTGACATGGAATATAATTACAAGTAATTGAAATGGGAAAGTATGAAGAGACTTCCCTCTGCATTTGGTTTATCAGAGGCTGACCTATCCTAGGTTACTCTCGCGGCTTTTTGGCATGAAGGTTCCCAGATCATCGCAATTTACTTGACGGGAAGTTAATCTGGTCTTTCAACTGGAGCGAATCAGGGTGGTGCCTTTCCTGAGCCTCGTTGGAATTAGTCTTCCTATGAGTCTAGTAATCAAACACCGACAAGATAACCTCCTGGTGGAGGGACCACACAACATGCATTCACATACAATGTGTCTCACCGTTTATGAAAATGATGACATATGCGAAGCACTTTATTGTAAAGCATTATGTGCAGTAAGTAAATGCATTCGTACACATCCATATAAATGTAAATGCAACATCCACACATAAGCAGATAATAGTTTGGAAAGTTTGTAATAGCGGCTTAAGCCCTCTTACTGGATGTCCCCAGCAGAGTCTCCACCTGTCGACGTCGGGATTTTTATTGTCCCTTTTCTGTACTTCTCTTTTGGTGTTCTCATGTTAGGTGAGATTTGTTTGAAAAAACAAGTTGTGAAAAGGTCCAACATGTATATGTCAACGATTGGACTGTAAGAGTCGCCAATTGGTATTTTTAAATGGTTGCACCAACTCAATCGAGAAAAGGTTTGCACATTGACCCAGTGATGTGACATTGTTTGACAGGTCAATGAAACCGAGATTCGTTAGGGTCCGGGGGCTTTATTAGGCACCCTCCAACATCCGTGCTACCATAGTGACTGCCACTTTTCAATTAAACTGTTATATGAATGTGTGTGTGGGTGGGTGGGTCAATGTGCAATTATTTGGAAGTAGTGTTATGCCTTGTTCGCACCTATATACAAAGGGTTTGAATTTGTGGAAAAAATCAGTTTTAACAAGATATAGCAATGATGTTTTGTAAAAGAAGTTTTAAAAACCCTTATGCTTAATAGTAATTGAGGCCTTTGATACTTCTATTTTATTATATGTTCGACTTGATTGCTTGTATTTTCGAGATGTGAAGCATCTTCAAAAAAATAAGGTATATAGCAGTGCTGAACTCCTTGTGGGCATGAGAGCCATCTAAGGAAATTCAAGCACTATAAATAATGTACAAGCTGGTTATAGCCGAAAATGTCCATCACGGGAACCGAATCTAGATTCAGGAGACTAAATCTATGATCACATGATTCCTAGGCTCACATGATGTAGCAGTTTATATGAAATCTGTAAACAGTTATATATATAAAAGATGTAAATATATATATACAGACAATCAACCACCACGAAGAGAACTTCATGGGGGACTGGAAAAGTAAATATATAAATGCGATAAATATATATATAGAGACACGATCAACCACCACGAAGCACCTCCATGGGGAATCAAAAATGTAAATGTATAAAAGCGGTAAATATATATATATATAGACATGATCAACCACCATGAAGCATCTCCATGGGGGATCGAAAATGTAAATAAAGCAGTAAAGACGATCAACCGCCACGAAGTAAACTCCAGGCGGGACTAAATGTAAATAAAGTAGTAAAAGACCACGAAGTAAACTCCAGGTCTGACAGAAATGTATATATATATATATATATATAAGTAATAAACACACCAGATATATATCGATCCAGGCTCGATTTATCATTTCAGCGATATATATAAAAGCAGTAAACGCACCGGATATAAAATCCAGGCTCATCGAAAAGAGTTTGACAATAGTTTATTGCTTATATATATATAAGCAATAAACGCTCTAGATGTAAATCCAGGATCATCGAACAGAGTTTGACAACAGTTTATATATATATATATATATATATATATATATATATATATATATATAACAACAATAAACGCTCCAGATGTAAATCCAGGATCATCGAATAGAGTTCGACAATAGTTTATATATAAGTATATATATAAACAAGCAATAAACAATCCGGATGTGAGTCCAGGCTCAATCAAGGCATAACTCGATAATGTAAGTTCATATATATAAATATATATATATATAAAAGAAATAAAAGGCCACAGACTGAAATCCGGGCATACACACGCCACACGACTATCAACGTGAAGAACTGTGCGTGCACAGTAGTGGAGAAAGGCTTTAAAAAGTGTAAGAAGGCTTACAGTGGATTTCCAAAGAAGACTTTAATAGTTTTAAATGGATAAACACTCGGTTCCCACCGGTAAAAATATAGCCAAATATAAGCTCACAAGTGTTTAAAATGAGAAAGCACTCAGTTTATAGTGGGTACAGAGCAAATTGGATTGGGCTTCTTCACCTTTTTCTCTTAAATAATGGCCACCCCAAGCCCTCTATTTATAGAGGGGGAGTCGCAGTGTGCTCGTGGAAGTCTTGAAAAGCTTCATGGAAGCAATGAGGGTGCCCCAGCTCATGGTCCCGCTATCTCAAGCACGCACGCATGCAACATGTTATCTGCTCGAACTTTCAGAACTTCAATCTAGGCATCCGATTGAGGTGTATAAGACCTTATTTAGAGTGTTGTTGTCGAGAGCTACATAAACGACATGGGATTAGAAGTTATACGAAGTCAGGAAGATGGGATCATGCCCTTGGTCTTCAAGTCTTCAAATTCTATCTGGTGTGTTGTCATGTGTAGTAGTCACTTGCGATTGGAGCTATTTGGTTCTTGTAGGACACTTCTGTGTAGAATGTATGTTGAAATGTGTTGAGACGGCATGCATGAGGGATCGAGGTGGCAAAATGATGATTTTACCCTTAACCGGGCTTATCTTTAGTTTGGGTTGATAGAGCAGTCGTTGCTCAGGGTTATCTCTCAGATTGGGCTGCTGTAAGTGTTGAATGTCCTCAGGGTTGTCTCTAAGGCGTACTTGACCTCCCGGGGTTATCTCCGGGTTTGGGACTGAGTTCCTCGGGGTTAATTCCGAGGTTGAAGCTGATTGCAAAGGTTAAAGTGAGCTTTTTTCGAGGTTATCTTCGGAACTACAACTGGACTCTCGAGGTCATCTCTGAGGTTGATGCATAAACTCCTGGTGTTGTTTTTGGGACTAGAACTAGCTATCTCGGGGTCATCTCTGAGAGGGAACTACCTTCTCCGGTGTTATTTCTAAAATTGGAATTGTATTCCTCGGGGTTGTCTCTGAGGTTGAAACTAAAACTCCCGGTGTTGTTTTTAGGATTGGAGCTGGATATCTTGGGGTCATCTCTGAGATGGAAAAATGAGGATTCTGGGTTTATCTCCTAAATTGAGTTTATTGGACTCCCAAGGTTATCTCTGGAAGATGATTCTGCCCTCCTGCCAGGTTAGTAACAGAAATGCAAAATTTCGAGTGTCTACAACTACAAAGTAAATTTTCAACGCATCACATAGTTATTGTGGTAAAGTAATTTGGGTTTGTACACATATTATGATATCTTTGTATTCTCTCATATTATTATACTGAATTCTTCGGAATTTGTCCGTGGTTTTTATCTCTTAATTTTAGAAGGTTTTCCACGTAAAATTTTTGGTGTCTTATGGTTGGATATTTTCTACTCATTATTTCCTGTAGTGGTTATTATTTTAGTGGAACTACGAATTTAATCTATTTGGCATATACTCATATTTTATCCATCTAATTTATCAAAGACTACAAAATCTTGGGAGGAAATTTTTTCCCAACAACTGGTATCAAAGCTAAGTTTATTTGCTCTGTTGTTTTTGATAAATTTTATGGAGGAATCAGTCGGAGCCATGATTAAATTGACCTTGTTAGTTCCCAAAGACACAATAGTCATCTAGAAGGGAGGTTGAATAGATATTTTGAAATTTTCTTTTATAAAATACTTGTCATATTTGTTAATGATTTAATCACATCAAAATTTGAGATTAGTTTGTTTCCCTTTAAGATAAACCAAGTTAATAGGTAATAAGCAGTTATGACAGATATATCAGTTATAGCAAGAATATAAAAGACACAGTGTTTTTAAGTGGTTCAGAGCATTCAAGGCTCCTAATCTATTATTCTACTCCTCGAGTAAGAAATCCACTAAGGATGTCTTTACAATCTTCGAATCACTTAAATTCCTTCAAGATCAGCAGTCTTGAAACTTTTTAGTTCACTTAGAACTCTTCAAGTCCAGTAGACTTGGAACTTCTTAATTCACTTAGAACTCTTCAAGTCCAGCAGACTTAGAACTTCTTACATCACTTAATGAGAGTTGAGTTCTTGAGTTGTGCTACTCAATTTCCATTAAGCTCGTGTTCGATAGAACAAAGTAGCTGAGCAAGCTTTCTTTTACAGATTTTAGAGTTTGGCATTTGAGTGTTCTTCAGCTTTTTGTTGTGTACTTGCTTATTTCCTTGCATCTGCATCTGATTTGTATATAAGTTTCCTTTGAAATATGTCTATTTGAAGGCATCCATTAAAGCATTAATTGTATTTGACATTTCTGATCACTGATGGTGACTTCCTGGAAATCTTCTGTCCAGCCTTCTGGCCCATTAACACAGCAGACTGATATCTCACTTAACACCTGAAAAGATGTTTTCATATGACATGTAGTACTTTCCGTAGCTTCTTCAATACGTTTCTTTGTTATATACTAAGGATGAGTGTTGGGTCATTGGGATTCCCGAGAGTCTCAATGTCTATAATCCATTCTTCATTTGTTGTATTTTATTTTTCAACAAATGGACAAAGCTCGATGCTTCTGATGTCAGACAGATGATGCACTACGATTATGATCATGGTGTCTTGCCACATTCGTACTTGATCCAGATTGGTAGAGGAGAATACTACAATTTCTCTTAAGCACTGATAGACTACGATCTTTGCTTGCTTGATTTTGCAGACTCTACGCTTCCGAGAACAGACTACGATTCTTGATTTGGCTCGGCAGGTGTTTGGACCACTCTATGATTCTGGGAGAGCCTCTCTAAAGCAAACAGACTACGATTCTACCTTGGTTTCTGCAAACTCTTGGCTGGCTCGATAGACTACGATTCTATTGAAGCCTATCTATTACATCTCAAAATAGAACAACTTAATAGTTTTGATCTTTTCTTCTATACATTCATTTACAGAATGATAAACATAAATCACGGATCAAACCTAACAAGTTTTGATCTACCACTAAGTCCTTGTACATGTATTCCTTGAAGGAATTTATATATAAGCACGTTTATTTACTTTCAACATTAAATTTAAATATGTAATTCCCAACAATCTCCCCCTATTTGATGTTGACATAACCAAGGAGATTTGTATTGTGATCATCAATTTCTAGATGAAGTTGCTAGAAAGTAAATATGACTTAGTGTTGCAGTGAGTAGCTAGAATCTCTAGAGAATAAGCATGAATTTATTGATGTTTGTAAAGATAGGTATTACAATAAAGCTTAGTTACATAAATAAGAAATAAATTTCAACTTATTTCTTCTACCTTTTGCTTCTTGGAGGATTGGCATGCTCTTCAGCTCTCCTTCTTCTGCTAGCTTCATATCTCCATGTAATATCTTCCATCTCGGTTTGACTTAGCCATTTTCCATGATCATGTCTATTAATAAATGAAGGATCTCCAACTGGCTTGTTTAGGCCAGTTGTGGTTACTCCTTGTGAGCTAAGAGATGTCCCTCAACTCCTTAGCGGTTGCGCCATGAGAATTGGTTGGCGCTGCTACTGTTCAGGTCGTGGAGTTTGATGACGAGGATGTAGTCGTCTGACAGACGATTCATTCCTTGGACAAGTTCGTGGAGCTGATTCTTGGATTGAGTAATGTCTTCACAATTTTCTTTAACCAGCGAGTCAGTTTGAGAGTTGCGCTTTTGTAGAATGGCCAAGACAGTGTCTGTTTGTTGTATCGGATTCATAGAGTAATCTTTGAATTCTTTAATGGAAGATCGTAGACTTGAGAGACTATCTATAACGAGTTTGTTTTGAGTTTCTTGAGTCTTCTGCAGAAGGATAACTGCTTTCTTGTGCTTCCAGGCAGACTGAAAGTTAATATGCCCTTTCATTAATATTGTGGATCATTTCCTTGATGATCTCCCTAAGTTTATTTGTGAGCTCAGAACTTAGATTGTGAGGAAGAGTGTTGGGAGCATCGATCAAGTGGTTCAGCCTTGTATGAACAATCAGAGAGTGATTTTCAAGATCTTCTTAAAAATCTTTAGTAACTTTCTGTGATGCACTAGTCAGCTCAGATTTGGTAGGAAGATCTGAGAGAAGCTCAAGAATTTGCTAAGCGTCTTGAGGAGAGGCTCTTGTATTTTGATTTTGTAGATTGTAGAGAGCACGATCGAGATTAAAATAATTATTGGTTGAGGAGAAAGGTATAGCTGAAGGAGGTGTAGGTATGTGAGTTTGAGTTATAGTAAGAGGTGTTGGTTGAGTGGGTGACTCTACGACTTGAGTAGGATCGATATTTGAAGAATGAGAGATGGTGGGAGATGGTATCAATATAAAGTTAGGTATATTTGGTTCATCGGTTATAGAAAGTTAGGATTTTGTAGCTGGAAATTGGTTTAGTGGATGAAGTATGACTTCCAACCATCTTGGCAATTTGTAGAATTAGTTGAAGTTTAATGGAGGACAGTGACTAACTTTAAAAGAGATGGGAATTGATTGTACCTCACGCCCTGTTTCTGAAGAAGGATGGTTAATGATTAGCTTCTGAGCAAACGTGAGGTTTCCTGGGAATCCATTAACAAGCACTAAGATTGCTGGATAAGCTTTGAAAGTCCAGAACATATGATCGCAGGAGTTGAGAATTTGGACCCTATGATATGGCATCATAGGTAAGTAGGAGAACAGATGATTGTAGTTGGCTCTCCTATATCCATCCCAACCCACTGCTTTAATCTCAACTTCATCATCCTCTTCTTCTTCTCGATCTGCGTTTTCTTCATTTGAAATTTTCACCACTTCAAACATCTCCTCATTCCTTGTCTAATCTTCACCCTTTTCTGCCTCCATAGCTTTTACACCTTCGACTTCCATATCCTCTTGTATTTCCCCCTTAGCTGTATCTTTTTCTGGCGTAGGAACCTCAAAAGGCTCCCCCTCAATATGATCATACATTTGTACTACAAACAGCTCCACCTTAGTTGGAGCATTTTCTAGTACAGGAATTTCAGGAAGCTCCTTTTCTGCAGCTATTTTTATTTCTTCTTCCTTCAAGGCTTTTTCATTTTCAAGAATATATTTCTTGACAAGCTTTCTCCTTGTCTTTCTGGGTTGAACTACAGCCTCGATGCTCTCTTCAGCTTTAGCACTGACAGTTGGTTCAGGCTGAGATACAGCTGCATCATCCACTTCTAGAGTGATTGTAAGTCTGAACTCTCTACGATTGGTAGTGACTCTATGATCGAGGAGAGTGAAGACTTCTTTATCTTGTGGCTGCGTTTTCCCTTTTTAAGCAACTGAGAAATGGTGGCTCTGTCTTCTTCCTCTTCAAACTAATGCTCCTTCCTCTTCAAACTATTGCTCCTTCCTCTTCATTTCTTTTAGAATTTTAGTGCCCAAACTCTCTTGGGGTGCATCAGTGATTGAACCTTGAGGCTCTTTTATTTCTTGAATTTTCATTTTCCTCTTACCCTTTCTTTTTATAATCAAAGCAATAGGTTCTTCTTGATTAATTTCTTCTTCTTCATCAGCTTCCTTCACAACTAACATGTTTCCTGGCAGTTCAGACACCTTTGTTTCACCAGTTCTTCCACTGGATTCAGACATCATTTTTACATTTTCTATAGGGTTTCTTTTCCAGTTTTGAAACAACTGCTGGGTCATTTTTCTGTTAGGATTGATGGATTCACCTTCCTTGTCCCCAATTTTATCACACAAAGCCGATTGTAGAATTATGCTTATATACCTCCCATAGATCATTTTTCCAGAGCACTTTGTCTTCTTCGAGCTGAGCATCCACTTCCCGATCCAATCTGTGAGCAGAGCCCCATAGTTGAGTTAAATTCTGAAGCAAATAGATGTCATGAGATTTAGTTGAATTTCATTTACAGAGTAGTGGTTAGTGCTTTTATAGCATATGCACTTCCTAACAATGTCAGGCAGAAAATCATACTTCTGGAGAAACTCTTTCTTTTTGTACCCCCTGACATTCTAAAAATTTGTGTAGTGCATCTTCTTCAGACCTTCATGGAAGTCGATGACATCCAAAGATACGAGTCCCTTTGATTTGAAGCCTAGGGCTAGGTTTATATCTTCAGTTTTGAGTTTAATTTGTTCCCCCTTGACCCTTGTAGTGATAATGTTGTCCTCAAAGACTCAATCTTTCAGAACTCTTTCACCGACGGGTAGATCCATGTCGGTCGGTGCTCGAGAGCTTCTTCAAGACCAGCTTTCTTCAGAAGAGATAGAATCTTATGGAATTAAGGGTCAGCTGTCTTAAATTTTTTAAAGCAGAGTTGGTAATCAGATATAACATTGGAAGCAGTCATTGATTTTCTTGAACAGAGGTTGGTTGAACTTTCTTCAAGCTAGGTTTTCTTTTGAGAGAAAGAGAGAGAAAAATGAGCTTTTCAAATTCTGAGGTGAATTTTCAAAAACATTTTCAATCTGTATTTGTAACTTCCCTCCTCACGATTTGCATAGTGGGGCACGTGTTGAGTTCTGTCGGGCTCCATGATTTTAAATAATGTGGAAAATACTAATCTGCCCTTAGCTCCACTTGAGCTAGTGTATCCTTTAGGAAGACTACGATCGTCGAGGCTACTCTATGATTGATGAGTTCACTGCTGATTCTACTCTACGATCATTGTCTATCCTGGTCCTTGTGATGGACTCTGACTTAGCATTCCTTCTGGGTTAAGGTAGCTCAGGAAGGGCCAACCTCTTAGACTGAACTAAAGGTTAGGTTTGTCCCTAAGGCGCTTATCAAAAGGGTTAATTGGATTTGATAGGAAAGTTGTCATCACAGGATACTTCTCTGTCACTTCGAGACTGCTCTATGATCGTGGTTTCTCTTTAGTCATCTCTACGATTTTAACATAGCCTTTTTATCTGCATGGTTAAGACACACTAGAGCATAGAGTTTATGGTTGTAAATTTAGCATACCTAACTCACTTATCAATTTATTAAATCTGGATTTATCTAAAGGTTTTGTAAAGACATCAGCAAGTTGATTTTTAGTAGGGATATATTGTAAAGATATAGTTCCATTTTGGACATAATCCCTAATGAAATGATATCTTATTGTTGGGTAAAATCTAGTTACGCACAACACACAAGTATACGTGGTCAACAAGTAATATTCTAGTAAGTGGAGTATTGTTCCCACAGAGATTAGTAAGAAATTAACCCTCACTACTATCAGCTTTCTATTAATCAAAATTTTATTAAACTATCAAATTTAATGATTATAATTATTAAAAACTAAAATTATTAAAAATATCAGACAATCAACAAATATAAAAACTAAATTTTTAATCAATTATTGGAGAATTAGGCTTACAACTTCACCCTAAGCTTCACTCTAATTATTACCCTTTATTCCAGTTTAACTCACTATCCCAGTTTATTAACCAAGAACACTCAAATAGAATTAGCCACCTCTCGATGCACTAAAACCATATTAACTTAAATCCATAATTTAGATAGAATTAAGTTAAACACCTAATTAATTAACTCACTATATCTCTAGGTGAATTACAATTAAAGAAGGTTTAAGTTCAAATTCTCTATTCGATTACATACGATGTTAAGCATATCTCTACCCTAACATTCATCAAGATTCCATTCATTCATAGAATTCAAAAACACATGTTATATTAAATAAGTATAAACTCGTATTTCCTCTCTCCAATCCATACAAGTCCACAAAGAATTGGTGATCAAGCAATTCATAAATTCAAGCATGAATTAATATAGATAAATTGAGGAACAGCTTATTAAACTGAAAATCAAAGTTACATAATCATTGTTCTACTCAACGATCCGTTATAAGACTAAAAAGTAAATTAGTTCATCATCAATGAAATAAAAATTGAATTAATTAAAGTAAATAACATCCCAATTACAAATAATAAACTAGAGAAGAAGAATAAATCCAGAACCACCCTTCTCTATAGCCTTTATCTGCAATTGTTGTGAAATTCCTTCCAAATCTTCTCTCCAATGCACTTGCTCCAAATTAGCTTCAAAGATGTTATTTGGCTTGTAAGATCCCTCAATCTTGTTATTT
Organism: Panax quinquefolius; assembly: GCA_020205615.1. Taxonomy (NCBI): domain Eukaryota; kingdom Viridiplantae; phylum Streptophyta; class Magnoliopsida; order Apiales; family Araliaceae; genus Panax; species Panax quinquefolius. The sequence goes on from CM035155.1 coordinate 58,259,693, forward strand.
GTTGTTAAAATATATGCTAAGACACGTATTCCGAATCTAATTTCATTCACAATCGAGTACCAAGTCGTCACAAACTCTAATCTTCACGTTGCTGTAATATTTGAAACCAAGCAGGAGACTTCTCTTCCCCGTACCTCAGCCCCAGTGGGGGTGTTACCTTGTAATGAGCCCACCCCAGTGGGCCTATAAATTGATAATTCGCTCTCACCCCGCCCCCCCTCCCCGGCGGGGGTTTTGTTCATGGAAAAGCCAGCCCCGGCTGACATACATTCTGCTAGTTGTCCTGTTCTGCTCCTTTTCTTGCCAAATTTTGCCATAACTCTACCCTTTTTGTTCAATTGCCATGCCACCATACCTAAACACAAAACAACACTAAACAAGTAAAAATGAAACATAAAAACAAAGATTTAACACAATTTAAGCTTGAATTGGAGGCCGATTAGTAGGTATAAAACCCACTCATCAAACTCCCCCAAACTTAAACACGTGTTAGTCCTCAAGAATGAAACAAAACAAAATTCTAAATAATGCAACACAATTAAATGTAATGCATCTAATCTGTATGCCTTCGAATCCAGCAGTATCATAAAATCAAACTTATTCCTCCGGCCTTAGAGAAATCAAGCAAACACGAAAACACTTCATATCAAAACCAATCAATAATTCCTTATCAATCCTCAAATCTTAAATCGTCATTACTAGTATAGTGTGTGTGTGAGTGTGTGTGCGCGCGCGCGCGCGTAACATCCATGCTAACTGATGCAAATTTAAATTTAATACATAACAAGTCTCTTAGAAGGCATCATACAGCTTTAACTCAAGAATTTCAAAAACATACAAGATCCAACTAAAATTAAGCAATTACTAACCTTAAGGGTCCAAATAGGGTACTTATACTTTCTTTTCTCTTTTTTTTTATACGGGGCTTTTTAATCTTAATTCTCATTTATTCTCTTTTTTTTTCTTATTTTTTAAATAGTTCCCATGACTATGCAATGTCTTATTCCATTAGGCTAATAGTGCTACCCCTTGTCGAGCTTTCAACCAATAACTTCCAGACCATAAAAGACCTTAGGGCGCTAGGTGTAAAGACAATCCCCCCAGGCGTACTTGCTCAAGTAACAAAGGCCCCGAAACAAGACTAGCCATGATATTTTTTTTCTTTTTATGAAGCTTATGTGCCTCAACTTAGGTTCTTGCCTAATTCTTTGCATTCACTGCCTATTCTTGTCATTCTTTCATTTAAACTAGCATTATCCTTTAGAAATTCCTTATGTATTAATTTGAACTAATCAGTCCACATAGGTGTTATTAACGTGATAACCTTATTATACCAGTTTGAAACATGTAAAAGATCCAATTCATAACCGAAAACTACATCAAAGTTCTAATAATCGGTATCGTACGTGTCTACTTAATCCAAATCTCATCATTGGCCAAAATAAAATGAACTATATCAAACCGCTGGACACATGCAATATAACACAATGCTTAACTAAATAATTTTTTTTTACATATGGTAAACTTAACATGATAAACAATTAATAAAAACTATTTACCAACCTAAGCTACTATGCAACTAAATCACTACATGAATGCAACATTTAATAATCTTAAAACTAAACAATGAACTAACATATGCAAATCTAATTAATGAAATTAAACATGCAACATGAAAATTAAACTAACTCCCCCAAACTTGAAAATTACAATGTCCTCATTGTATAGATAAATCAGTAAATGTGTGAGGACTTCCCTGCAATCGCCTAAGCTTAGGGTGGTGGTGGTTGTTGTTTGTCATTTGAATCACTGGGTGGAAACATTAGCATCAGGGCTGGCTGCTAATATAACAATTACGCATTGGGATTGAAACTCTAGAGAGTCGTGTTCAATGAGGCGAAGGATAGATTCATGGCCTCAAACATATGGTCTTGCCTCGCTGCGAGTCTCCGCATCTGTCTTCGGGCATCCTTGTTGTACTCATCCACTTGTTGTTGGAGATTCTGAAATTGAGGGCTAGATGTAGAAGTGGGTTGTGGTATCTCCTACGTTCCTTGCTCTCCTATTGTATCATGCCCCGGGTATTCGTCGTCATCCGAAGTGTCTTCAGCCTCATCCTCCGAGACTGGTGGAAATATAAACCCGACTCCTCTAGGGTGAGACTTGCCCCGAGGCCACACTGAATATCGTGCAATCATTCTCGAATCTAACGTCTAAAGCGGCATCTGGGTGTTTTCATCATTGAACCATCTAACTCCTGTTATCTACACAACCCACAAATAAGTGATGGGTGTGGCAAGCCACCAGAGAATGGTCCTCAAGGCATCTTTTAATAGAAAAATTGATTATAGCCCCCACATCGATGAGAAAATATTAGACAATGGCATATAAAAGCAATGCCTTCTCCCTGGGCACATCTAACGTGTGTGTGGATGGAAATAGCTTAGCGCACACAAACGCGTACCATATCTTTCCATACCGACTGAGATCTTTACTGTAGAAGACAGTGCCCCCTTTTCGGCCCTTGATCCATGTTGTACCCGACCTTGTAATTTCTGTCAAAATAGCCTCGTAGTCGGGGTCATGGTCATGTAAGTAAGCATACTGGCACTCTCTAGGAACTCGTAGTTGGTAGTATATATTGATGGCGTTCGCACTGAATGGAACTAACCTGCCCCGTACAAATGCAGTGAATGGGGCCTTATCCTCTACGTTAGCGTAGAATTCTTTAACCACATTCACAACTGTGGCCTTGGGCTCTTCCGTGAACTTATTCCAACCTTTTTTATAGATTTGTTGCATCATTTCACTGTCGACATAGTCAGGTGCCAACCCCCGCTCTTGTGTGAGTGCTTTTATCACAAGGTAGTCGTAACGGTCGACAGTGGCGACACTTATGAATTTTCGCCTGTCAAATGTTCGTGTTGGTGGTGTGGACCCTAAACTCTCACCATGTTGTCGTTTTAATGTTAGTTTTGGTGCCATTGAATTCTGAATTGGTGAGCTTCAACAACAATTTCCCCCAAACTTCACTTAAGCAGTCCGTTGATCACTTGGTGTGCAAGACGTGCAATCCCCCCAAACTTAGTGATCATGCTTCTAATATGGTAATAGATGTTGAGAAATTATAAAAACAAACTACTCACTCTCTATATATCCCCAAGTGGTTGATTATCTCTTCCCTTTATGCTACAGAAATCTGCTCAAGAAGAACCCTAAGTTGATGTGGTTAGATGGTGTTGTGTAGGTATGGCTTTATAGAGATGGGGTGATGTATAGAGTTGTGGATTGAATTAGTGGGTATTTGTTTTAATGTAGTGGGAAAATGGGGATTAATTTGTAAGTTTGTGGGTTAAGAGAGTATAGGAGTAGTGGGGTTTCAGTTGTGAGTAAGAAGTTGAAGTGGAAGAGTGGTGAAGATAGATTACAAACTCTGTAACTGCTGAAAACATGTTCTTCATATTCCGTACCCCCACCCTAGCAGGGGGTACTAAGCTTGAAAAGTCAGCCCCAGCTGGCATGCTCTCTGATTTGCTAGTTAAGACCCACCCCACCGAGAGGGGGTATAGGTATTATGCTAGGAAAGCCATCCCTACCGTGGCATGCTCAATGTTATTGCAAATAGGACCCCCATCCCGGCGGGGGGAATAAGGCTTGGAAAGCCCGCCCCGGTTGGCATGGAGTCTGTTAGTGCACTTTATTTTGCTCATTCCTTCCATCGAACTCCAATCCATGATCTTTTAAGTACCTAAAATACCATTAAACATAAATATAAGTAGATATTGAGCAATTTTAAGTATGGATGGTAAGATTATCTGAAAAAATATTCTTTAACTAACTACTTAATGAATTGAAATGAATTTATTTTAGACTAAATATTATTCTAAACTACAATCTAACTAGCATGGATAAAATTACTGAGAACAAAAGTAAAATTGGGTTGCCTCCCAACTAGCGCTTGATTTTAAGTCTTTCAGCCTGACTACTCCCTGTTTATGGCGCGTCGGCAAGTGTGATTACGATGACATCTGTGTTGGATTCTCTACCCCAATAATGTTTTAACCACTGACCGTTGACCTTAAACGTCTCCAAAGGATTCCTATTGTATATTTCAACGGCACCATGTGGGAAAACCCTTTTTATGGTAAATGGACTCGACCACCTCGATTTTAGCTTTCCTGGGAATAAACCGCAATCTTGAATTGAACAATAGTACCGATTGCCCCGGTTCGAATGTTCTCTGCATGATTTTCTGGTGGTGCCATTTAATGACCTTTTCTTTGTATAACTTCGAGTTTTCATAGGCTTGTAGTCTGAATTCGTCGAGTTTGTTTAATTAAAGTAGCCTCCTTTCTCCTACTGCTACTTGATCGAAGTTGAGCTTCTGAATTGCCCAATAGGCCTTATGTTGTAACTCCACTGGTAGGTGACATGCTTTCCCGTAGACTAACTGATATGGTGACATCCCAATTGGTGTCTTGTAAACAGTCCTGTAAGCCCATAATGCATCATCCAATTTGAGAGACTAGTCTTTTTTATTCGGGTTTACTACCTTCTCTAAGATTCTCTTCACCTCCCTGTTTGAAAATTTAGATTGCCCACTTGTTTAGGGATGATATATCGTCGCCACCTTATGGTTTACCCCATATTTTACCAAAAGAGCTGTAAATGATCTATTATAGAAGTGACTACCCTCATCACTTATAATTGCTCTTGGCATGCCAAATCTTGTAAAAATATTCCTTTGCAAGAACTTAAGAACCACTTTGGCATCGTTTATGGGGAGTGCTACTGCCTCAACCCATTTTGATACATAGTCATCCGCAAGCAAGATATACTGATTATTAAAAGATGAAGGAAACGGCCCCATAAAGTCTATGCCCCATACATTAAAAATTTCAACTTCTAATATAGTTTGTAGTGGCATCTCATTCCTCTTCGATATGTTACCCACTCTTTGATATCTATCACAATTTTTTACGAACTGGTGGACATCCTTAAATATTATAGGCCAATATAACCCTACTTGAAGAACTTTTTTCTCTGTTCTCTCACTTCCATAATGTCCCCCATATTCAAATGAATGACACTCATGCAATATATTCTTCACCTCACTATGTGGCACACACCTTCGAATTATCTTGTCGGCACACTATTTGAATAGATATGGCTCGTCCCACATGTACTACTTGATGTCATGTAGGAACTTTTTCTTTTGTTTCAATGTAAGATCAATTGCAAGGACGTTGCTTACCAAATAATTAGCAAAATTTGCATACCATGGAAATTCTACGTTGATCCCAAGCAGCTATTCATCCAAAAATGATTTGTTGATTAAACACTTATCTCCCTATTCTTTGTCCGGATTTTCTAACCTTGAGAGATGGTCTGCAAGTTGATTCTTTGTTCCCTTTCTCTCTTTTATTTCCAAATCAAATTCCAGTAGGAGGAGTATCTATCTGATAAGGCTTTGCTTAGCATCCTTCTTCGAGATTAGATACCAAATGGCCGAGTGATCCGTATAAACCTCTACCTTTGTCCCAATCAAATATGCCCAGAATTTGTCAACGGCATATATTACTGCAACTAAATCCTTTTTTGTAGTTGAGTAATTCATTTGGGTCTCCGTAAGTGTTTTACTTGCATAGTATATGGTGTGGAATGTCTTATCTCGGCGTTAACCCAACACAGTCCCCACCGCATAGTCACTTGCATCGCACATTAATTCAAAAGGCATATTCTAGTCCGGTGCGATGATAACTGGAGCTATAGTCAATTTCTTCTTCAATAGCTCTAATGCTAACTTATACTCCTCATCAAACTTGAAAACTGAATCTTTCACTAAGAGACTACACAGTGGTTTTGCAATCTTACAGAAATCTTTTATAAATCTCCTATAGAACCCGGCATGTCCAAGAAAGCAACGGATTCCCTTTACTGAAGTTGGTGGTGGAAGATTTTCAATCGTTTCCAGCTTTGCTCTATCAACCTCTAACCCTTTTGTAGACACTTTGTGCCCCAAGATTATTCCTTCTTCGAAAATAAAGTGACATTTCTCCCAGTTTAGTACCAAATTTGTCCTCACGCATCGCTTTAAGACCATCACCAAATTCTCTAGACAGGCATTAAAATTATCTCCATAGACAGAAAAGTCGTCCATGAAGACTTCCACATTTTTCTCCACCATGTCTAAGAAGATGGCCATCATACACCATTGGAAGGTTGCGAGTGCATTACACAAGCCGAAAGACATTCTCCTGAATGCGAATGTGTTGTATGGGCACGTGAAAGTGGTCTTCTCTTGATCTTCAGGAGCAATAACTATCTGATTATATCCCGAATATCCATCCAGTAAGTAGTAAAATTCGTGGCCCACTAATCTATCCAACATTTGATCGATAAAAGGCAGAGGAAAGTGGTCTTTGCGGGTCGCCTTATTCAATTTCCTGTAGTCCATGCAAACCCTCCAACCGGTCACTGTCCTCGTCGAAATTAAATCTTTGTCGTCATTCTGTACTACAATTAGTCCTCCCTTTTTCGGCACACATTGCACCGGACTGACCCACTTACTGTCTAAAATTGGGTAGATGATTCCCACATCCAACCATTTCAGAATTTCTTTCTTCACTACTTCCTTCATGATTGGGTTGAGCCATCTATGTTGTTCCACTGTTGGCTTTGCATCCTCTTTCATAAGAATTTTGTCCATGCAAAAGGATGGACGGATTCCCTTGATATCTGTAATTTTCCATCCTATAGCCGATTTGTGTTCTCTAAGCACTCTCAGGAACTTATTTTCCTATAATTCGTTAAGCGCAACAGAAATAATAACAGGTAAAGTATTAGAGTTGCATAAATATACATACCTGAGGTGTTTAGGAAGTGGCTTAACCTCAAGAGTAGGGGGCTCCTCCAAAGAAGGTTTTATCCTTGCTGTGACTCTTTTCTCTATGTGTAATAGTTCAAAGGGTGCTTTGAATCTGCTAACTCGTGGCAAAGAATCCAGCATCTGCAAATAATCCACAAACTTCAGATCAACTAAATCTTCATCTCCTAATAATGTAGTTTCCAATTGATCATTAGCCAAACTTTTAACCATGTCTTTGTTGATTATCTTATCAATGACCTCCATCTTTAAACACTCATCTTCATCCGTAGGGAATTTCATTACTTTGAATACATTGAAATTTACTTCCTGATCTTGGACCCTCATGGTTAATTCACCTTTTTGCACATAGATGAGCTTCTTACCCATAGCCAAAAATGTTCTCCCTAGGATGATGGGGATGTTCTTATCTTCCTCAAAATCCAGAATTATAAAGTTTGCAGGAAATATAAATTTGTCTACCTTGACCAAAATATCCTCCATAATTCCTCTTGGGTATATGAGTGACCTATCTGCCAACTGCAACGAAATGTTTGTAGGCTTTGGAGCTGGTAAACCCAATTATGTATAAACTGATAACGGCATAAGGTTTGCACTTTCCCCCAAATCACATAAACATTTGTTGAACACCATATTCCCAATTGTGCACGGAATGGTAAAACTCCCCGGATCTTTCAACTTTGGTGGTAACTTTCGCTATAAAACTGCATTGCACTCCTCTGTTAATGCCACAGTTTTGAAAACTTCCAACTTCTTTTTCCTTGACAAAATTCCCTTCATGAATTTAGCATAACTTGGCATCTGCTCCAGGGCTTCTACGAAAGGGATGTTAATCTGAAGTTTCTTAAAAATTCTAAAAATTTTGTGAATTGCTTGTCTAATTTTTGTTTTTGGATTCTTTGTTGAAAAGGTGGAGGAGGATACACAACCGGTTCGTTATCTGTCTTGCACTTTTCCACCTGCTTTTCTTCCCCTTGTTTGTCCTCAGCCACTATGTTTTCACCTTCTTTATCATCATCTTTTACAGCCAAATTTTCTATTTTTTGATTCTTAAGATGTTTTCCACTCCTTAACATAATTGCGTGACATTGTTCATGATTCCCTTTTGGATTTTTCTTCGTATCACTGGGTAGTTCCTTGAGGCCTATTATTTAATGCAAAAGCTATCTGTCCCATCTGATTTTCTAAATTCTTGATGGCTACTACTTGTGATTTCATGGCTGCCTCGTTGCTTGTTATCTACTTTGACACCAACTCTTCTAAATATGTTTTCCTCTCTTGATGTTGGGCTGGTTGTTGATGCTGATTATGGAATCCTATGGGATAAGATGGTCATGGAGCTTGTTGATGCTGATTATTACTCCACAAAAAATTAGGGTGATTCCTATTCCCTAAATTATATGCATTCTAGTACATGTTCTGTGGAATTCTATTGTAGCTACCCACAAATTGCACTGATGCTAGGTTGATTGCACATTGTTTCGTCGAATGTTCACCCGCGCATAATTCACAAATAACTGCAACATGTTGAGTTTGTACCCCCGATAAAGCATTCACCTTCTTTGATAATGTTGAAATTTGCGCTGCTAGTGCCATCACTTCATCTACCTCTAATACTCCAGCTGCCATAGGTTGTGTCATTCTTGTCATGGGCCACTGGTAATTGTTAGCCGTCATTGTCTCTATCAACTTGTATGCCTCCTCGTAACTTTTGGCCATAAAAGCTCTACCCAAAGCTGCATTAATACTTGTCCTGAGATTCCCATGTAATCCATTGTAGAATTTGTTCATTTGTAACCAATTAGGTAATCCGTGATGTGGGCACATTCTGAGAAACTCGTTGTATCTCTCCCATGCCTCATACAATGATTCCTCATGTTGCTATTCAAATATAGTTATCTCATTCCTCATTTTTGTCGTCTTCGCTGGTGGGGAGAATTTTGCTAGAAATTTTTGAGCAAGGTCTTCCCATGTAGTTATTGATCCCAGCGGTAGAGAGTGTAACTAACTCTCCGCCTTATCCCGCAGAGTGAATGGGAATAAGTGAAGCCTAACTGCGTCATCCGACACCCCATTATACCTGAAAGTATCACAAATCTCTAAAAAGCTGACCAAATGTTCATTCGGATCGTCATTTGCAAGTCCCCCAAACTGAACCGAATTTTGGATCATTTGAATAGTCCCAGGCCTAATCTCAAATGTATTCACAGCAATCACTGGCCTGGTGATACTTGATTGAAGCTCAGTCACTTTAGGAGTAGCAAAGTCCCTCAACGCTTTCTAGTCTTCGGCAGCCATTACTTCATCTTTTTCAGAATTCTCAAAGTTTTCCCTTGTATCCTTAATCCATTTACTTAGCCTTTGAAACTATTTCTCAATGTCGTCCTCAAAAGGAAGAAAGTATGGGTTTTTGGACCAAGTTTGCATAAACCGACTTCAAGAACCTGAAATAGAAGAACAAAATAAAAGAAAAATTATTTAAGTAAAACTGAACTAAGTAAACTGATATTGCAAAATTATTAAAATCTATACTTAATCCCCGACAACGGCGCAAAAAATTTTTGGGTAAAATCTAGTTACGCACAACACGCAAGTATATGTGATCAATAAGTAATATTCTAGTAAGTAGAGTATCGTTCCCACAGAGATTAGTAAGAAATTAACCCTCACAATTATCAGCTTTCTATTAATTCAAATTTTATTAAACTATCCAATTGAATGATTATAATTATTAAAAACTTAAATTATTAAAAATATCAAACAATCAACAAATATAAAAAATGAATTTCTAAACAATTATTAGAGAATTAGGCTTATAACTTCACCCTAAGCTTCACTATGATTATTACCCTTTATTGTAGTTTAACTCACTATCCCAATTTATTAACCAAGAACACTCAAATAGAATTAGCCACCTCTCGATGCACTAACACCATATTAACTTAAATCTATAATTTAGATAGGATTAAGTTAAACACCTTAATTAACTAACTCACTATATCTCTATGTGAATTACAATTAAAGAAGGTTTAAGTTTAAGTTCTCTATTCGATTGCATATGATGTTAAGCATATCTCTACCCTAACATTCATTAAGATTCCATTCATTCACATAATTCAAGAACACATGCTATATTAACTAAGTCTAAACTCGTATTTCCTCTCTCGAATCCATACCAGTCCACAAAGAATTGGTGATCAAGCAATTCATAAATTCAAGCATAAATTAATATAGATAAACTGAGGAATAGCTTATTAAACTTAAAATCAAAGTTACACAATCATTGTTCCACCCAACGATCCGTTATAAGCCTAAAAAGTAAATTAGTTCATCATCAATGAAATAAAAACTGAATTAATTAAAGTAAACATCATCCCAATTACGAATAATAAACTAGAGAAGAAGGATAAATCCAGAACCACCCTTCTCTATAGCCTTTATGTAAGACTCAACTTTTATGAATAAAGAATAATTTTCTCAAAATATATTTTTGAATATTATGGTGTGGATTTGATATAATGTTATAGTTGTGGGTAATATTTACAAATTTTGCAAAGTAAACAAGTGGTTATATAATATTCGATTGGTCAGGGAATATTCGTTTTAACAGGGAATATTCTTACGGCGGCATAATCATTGGTGGACTCCACAACGGAAGTATTGTCGTAGTTATAAAACGACATAATTATCTTTTTATAAAAATAATAAATGAAAAGTTTTTACCGTTAAATTTGTTGAACTACCCATTAGTAAAAGTATAGTAAAAAGCGTGTGGTTGCATAGTAGTAGCACGATATTGATTATTGATGCTTACGTGAGAAGTCACTCGATTATACTCAATTATTGCTACAGTAATTGCTGCATCATATCTCTCATATTATTGATTCAATTATTGTCACAATATCATCTGCATAATATGATATATTGAGACGACAAAGTTATTCATAATATTAAATTGCAATATTTACAATATCTAGAAGTTCTATCAAGGAGAGGTTTGGTCATCTAATTGCGGGCCAATAAGGAGAAATCCTTATCGGAAAGCCCCCACTTTCCTGGGAACGACCTGGTTGTTAAATATTGTGAGTTATAATATTAATGATGAATAAGTTCGTGTTGATTAAAGATGAAATTGATAGTTCCATTGTGTTGGAATTATTACTGTAATTCATATGTTCACATGATTATAACTATTGACTCACATGATTGAACTATTGATTCACATTATTTACTATTAGGGGAGGTGGTGCAAGTTTGATAATACTTGCAGGACTAAATTAAAAATGAAAGAAAAGTGGAAGGTATTGTACTATAATATTTCGAGCCCTAAAATGTGCAATTATCGAAACTATATTTTCCAATAAATAGAAGCTCATTCTTCCTTCATTTCTCACCAATTCACTAAAGCTATAGAGCAATTATTATAGAGAGAAATTATAGAGAGAAAGAATAAGAGAAGTCTGCTACCACTCTACTCCAGTATCCAGCTTCTTTCTAAAGTAAGGGGTATTATTTCTTTCGTATTCATGAAGAGAGCTTTTGTTATTCCATTCTTTATTATTATGTTGGAATAACCTATCGATGCGAAGTACCGCATACATGGTGAAATTCTTCTATTATTCCATTCTTTATTATTATGTTGGAATAACCTATCTATACGAAGTACCGCATACATGGTGAAATTTTTCTGTTATTCCATTCTTTATTACTCTATTGGAATATCCTGTCTATGCAAAGTACCGCATATATGGTGAAATTCTTCTGTTATTCCATTCTTTATTATTACATTGGAATATCACGTCTGCATGCGGATTACGCTAGACTGGTTCCATTCTTTATTATTACGTTGGAATAACTTTTATGCATGCGATCTATCGCATGCATGGTGAATTCTTTGTTATTCCATTCTTTATTATTCTGTAAGAATATCCTATCTGTGCGGATTACGCTAGACCTGGTTCCATTCTTTATTATTCTGTTGGAATAACCTGTCTGTGCGGTCTATCGCATGCATGGTGAATTCCTTGTTATTCCATTCTTTATTATTCTATTGGAATATCCTGTTTGTGCGGATTACACTAGACCTGGTTCCATTCTTTATTATTACATTGGAATAACTTTTGTCTCTCATGGTATTTCTTATACATGGTGAATTCTTACATTATTCCATTCTTTATTATTTTGTTGGAATATCACATGCATGCGGATTACGCATGACTGGATCCATTCTTTATTATTCGTTGGAATAACACATACATGTGGATTATCACATGCATGGTGAATGATCCTCCGTATTCATTCCTTATTAAATTGTGGAAATGATCTATCTACGTGGATTACTGCATGGTGGGTGAAAATCCATTTGCAGTTTCATATATTCTATGATACTCATTTGGTTAAAGTTTTGGCTTTTATACTCTATGAAATTAGTAGAATATCCTGGATATTTGGGCTTCATCCTGTATCTTTTCATGAAAATATTCTTCTGAGCATTCTTGAATTTTACTCCACAAAGCAGTATCATGTTGATAATTTGGACGTAATTGATTTCAAGATAAACTAACTTATAAATCTTTAAAATTTATTCTTGAACTTGTTTCATTGAATTATTATGTAATTGTCATCATCCTCACGCTTATATTGTGATGAAAGTCATCTTTGGCTTACGTGCAAAGATGGACTTGGTATGATTATGACCAGGGATTATTCGGTATAATCATGACCTGTAATATTATAAATGATGTGGTAAAAGTCCTCAGTAGCCTATAGTGCATTGATGGACAGTTTTTGGTATGATTATGACCAAGGATTATTCGGTATAGTCATGGTCATTGATGATTTAATGAATATCCTTGGCCCGTAGTGCAGGGATGACTCGATGATGTGGTTTATTTATTAAGCTGAGTCTTAGCGATAAAAATTGATGAAAACATTTTAAATCATAGAAGATAGTAGATATCATGCTCTACTTAACTCTTCTAATGGATTGCTTATTCCGCTGCAGTTAAACTTGATGTCTATTGTATTTTATCAATTTAACATTATTGAAGACTAATGATAATTTTTTCTGCATTATCTTAGTCATAATATTTCTTACTAGGCTAGTTGAGCTCACCTTTTCTTTCACTTTGTTCTCTTGAGAAATGAAAACATAAAGGGACTAGTCGGGAGCGGAGTGAGCGGTCCGGATGATAGAATTAGTAGTCCTCACTATTCTATTAAATAGTTTGACAATAAATGTAATGAGGACTCCATTGAGTGTGGATATTGTCTTGATGACAATATTCTTATTAAAACTCTTAGATTATGTTTTGTCATATTTTACATTGTTGTATAATTAAGATGTATTTGAATTTTGTACAATGTATTTGGCGACTCAAGATGGGTGATGTATATACCTATTTTGGGGGCGTCACAGTTGGTATCAAAGCTTAGGGATATGATCCCTGGCTGAGATGTGAGACAAGAACTACGAGGGGAGAGACGGGGAATTCTTTCGCTAGTATGACCTACCTAAGTTTATTTGGTATTTAATTGGTCAGTCAGAGTATATGGATAATATGTGATATGTTAATTAATCCTTGTTTTGTGGCAGTATTTGAAAATGGCATCCAAAAATGTTGAGATAAACAATGAAGCACATGAGACCGTTGAGTCACCATAGATTAATGCCCAGGATAATGTGCAACAGGAAGATAATAATCCTCATGTAAACAATAACTTTGATGAAATGATGAACGATGGGATGTTCAGAGGCTTTATACAATTCATGCAACATCAGGCGAAAGCGGCTCCTGTCCAAAATGTAGGTGGAAACACTGACAACTCTCGGACAGTCACCGCTACGTAGTTCAAGGAGCTGGGACCACCGGAGTTTTTAGAGAGCCAAAATCACTTAAGGCGGAGACATGGATAAAGCAGATCAACAAGATATTTGATGTCTTGGGATGCTCCGAGGAGCAAAAGGTTCCCTTTTCCACCTTCATGTTGCGAGCAGAGGCAGATTACTGGTGGGAATCTGTAAAGCATACTCAACCTGCCGCACTCAAAATGTCTTGGGAGAAGTTCCAAGAGTTGCTCAATGACAAGTACTTTCCTGAAAGTATTCGTCACATGAAGGAGGTAGAGTTCATCAAGCTTGAGCAAAACAATATGACCGTGGCACAGTACGAAGCTAAGTTTGCCGAGTTATCTTGGTTTGCGTTCCACTTGGTTGATAATGAGGAGAGAATGACACGGATGTTTCTAAGAGATTTGAAACCCGAGATACGTTAATACCTAATTTCTCACAAACTGTGTTTGTATTCAGATGTTGTGAATATGGCTCAGTTATTGGAGCGCGATAATGAGTCAACCCAACCAAGAGAGAGCAACCGACAAGTCGATAATACCAGTGGTAGCAGTCATCGAAGTGGTGACAATAAACGTGGAGGGAATCAACATGCCAGAAATGATAATCACTTCAGTGGTAATCATGGCCATGACAATAAGAGTGGACATTTCAAGAAGAGGAGATTCAACAAGGATGGAAAGACATCAAGACCAAAGCACTTTTTGTTGTTAAGGAAGGAGAACGACCATCGATTACGTATTTTAAAATGTGGAGGGAAGGACACATAAGTCCAAATTGCTGCGATCACGGTCCAAAGCGTGTTATAATTGTGGAAAAGAAGGTCACCTAGCCCAATTTTATCGTGCACCAAAGTCAAGTCCAGCTGGGATGGAGGCATCAAAGGGTGTCCCAGATAAGACAAAATTGGTAGTTCAAGGGAGAGTGTTTGTCGTAACCTCCCAAAAAGCAAGGAATCCGAACGAGGTGATCACGGGTAAGCTAATCATAAACTCTAGCAAAGTTTATACTTTATTTGATATCGATTCTACCCATTCCTTTCTTTCTCTTACTTGCGCTCAACGTTTAAATTTGACTCCGGAGAAATTAGACTTTGACTTATCTGTTGAAACTCCGTTGGGAGAAACCTTCATTACATCCACGGTTTATAAGTCTTGTTTGATTCAAATCGGTAACCGCACGTTACCTGTCGATCTTATTTCTTTGAAAATACTTGCATTTGATGCGATTTTAGGGGTTGATTGGTTAACTACTCATCATGATAAAATCGATTATTTTCGTAAGGTTGTTAGCTTTTATATTCCTAACCAACCTATTATGCTAATTCAAGCAACCAAACCACTAAAATCAATCACTATCATATCAAGTCATAATGCTATTCATTTATTAAAAAACTGATGTCATGCTTTCTTAGCCCATGTCACGAATTTAAATAAAGATACGTTAGATTTGAATAATATTTCTATTGTTAATAAATTTCCTGACATATTCCCTGAAGAACTTCCTGGCCTACCCCCAGAGCGTGAAATTGAATTTTGTATCGACCTTGATAAAATTACAAAACCCATTTCCAAAGCCCCATATCGAATGGCTCCTATTGAACTTCGAGGAGTTAAAAACCCAACTACTGAGGAATTGTTAGACATCAATTTCATTCATTCTAGTCGTCTCCTTGGGGTGCTCTCATTCTATTAAGTAAAGAAGAAAGATGGAAGTATGCGACTTTTGTATTGACACGGGAGTTGAATCATGTCACCATCAAAATAGGTACTTTCGTAGCCTAGCATTGATGACATGTTTGACCAGTTGCAAGAAACCAAATTCTTTTCAAAGATTGATCTTTGTTCCAGATATCATCAGTTGAAGATTAAAACTGATGACATTCCAAAGACTGCTTTCAGAACTCGGTACGGGCATTATGAATTCCTAGTCATGTCTTTTAGATTGACTAATTCTCCTGATGCCTTCATGGATATGATGAACCGAGTATTCAAGGAATATTTGGATCACTTTGTGGTCATTCGTCTTTATTGATGACATCCTCATATACTCCAAAACCCGCAAAGACCATGAGCAACACTTGAGGCTGATACTCCAAAAGCTTCGTGAAAACAAGCTTTATGCCAAGTTGAAGAAATGCGAGTTCTGGCTTGAGGAAGTTGCATTCCTTAGGCATGTGATATCAAATCATGGAATATCTATTGACCCGGCAAAGATTGAGGCAATTCAAAGCTGGGAGCAACCTAAGTCAGTGACCGAAGTACGTAGCTTTCTCGGCTTAGTTGGTTATTATTGGAGTTTCGTAGAAGGGTTTTCTCGAATCACTACTCCATTAACTCAGCTGACTCGAAAAGATACAAAATTCGATTGGAGCAAGGAATGTGAAAAGGTTTTCAAGAACTCAAGAGGAGACTCATTTTAGCACCTATTCTGACAATACCATCTGGCTCGGAGGGATTTGTCATCTACAGTGATGCTTCAGGCAAAGGGTTAAGATGTGTTCTCATGCAACATGGGAAAGTCATAGCCTATGCCTCTCGACAACTCAAAGAATATGAGAGGAATTATCCTACTCGTGATCTAGAGTTGGCAGCAGTCGTTTTTGCGCTTAAGATTTGGAGGCATTACCTGTATGGAGAGAAAGTGGAGATCTATACGGATAATAAAGCCTCAAATATTTCTTCAGTCAATAGGAACTTAACATGCGGTAATGACGATGGCTTGATTTGTTGAAAGATTATGATCATACCATCCAATACCATCCTGGAAAAGTGAATGTAGTAGCTGACGCATTGAATAGAAGATCATATGCGGGTACGAGTGCAATATTGTCAACGAAAAGACCCATTTTGTATGACTTGGAAAGGATGGAAATAGAGTTAAAGACTCCAGGGACCCATGTGATGATGGCGAATATACGAGTGGAACCGACTTTAATCGATAAAGTTAAAGATGCTAAAACTACAGACCTGGAGCTGATGCGTATGAAGAAGAAAGTGCAAGAAGGAATACTTTAAGTCAACTCCAGACTTTGTGTTCATAACAATACTGACTTGAAGTATAAAATCATGATGGAGGCGCACAACACATCGTTTACAATCCATCCTGGGAGTACCAAAATGTATTGTGATCTTCGACATACATTTTGGTGTAGCAATATGAAGAGAGAGATAACGGGGTTTATCTCAAGGTGTCTAACTTGTCAACGAGTCAAGGCGGAGCATTAAGTGCCAAAATATCCGTTTCAACCACTTGAAATTCCAAAATGGAAGTGGGAGCACATTACCATGGATTTCGTTACGGGTCTTCCCAAGGTTTCTCAAGGCATAGATGTGATTTGGTTCATTGTTGATAGATTGACCAAGTCTACTCATTTCTTACTGATACGAGAAACTTTTACACTTGAACGTCTTGCTAGTATATACATAAACGAGATCGTAAGATTGCATGGTATGCCAGTATCCATAGTCTCTGATCGATACCCAAGATTCACTTCAAGATTTTGGGTTAGTTTGCAAAAAGCTATGGGCACAGATTTATGATTTAGTTTGGCATATCATCCTCAAACGGATGGGCAGTCTGAAAGGACTATTCAAACTCTTGAAGATTTATTAAGACTCTGTGTCCTTGACTTTAAGGGAAGTTAGGACAAGTTCTTACCATTGGTAGAGTTTTCCTACAACAGTTATCAAAAAAGTATTGGCATAGCTCCATTTGAGGCGTTGTATGGAAGAAAGTGTCGTTCTCCAGTATATTGGGATGAGGTAGGTGAAGCAACGTTGTTGGGACCGAATTTGGTACGTATGACTACGGAAAAGATTCAAACGATCCAACAACATATAAAAACCTCACAAGATCGACAAAAGAGTTATCTTTGGTCTTCATCGAAAAAGCGTGGAATTGATATTGGAGATCATGTGTGTTGTTACGTGTTACTCCATGGAAAGGAGTTACAAGATTTGGAAAGAGAGGAAAGCTCAATCCTCGATTCATTGGCCCATTTTAATCCTCGATCGACTACTTAATCGTGGCCTATAGACTCGCTACTTTACCTTAAGTATGTCTTGTGTTCATAACGTTTTTCACATATCTATGTTATGTAAATATGTGAAAGACCTGAACCATATTATTGAATTAGAACCAGACGAGATAGAGGAAGATTTAACGTATGAAGAGTTACTTGTTAAAATCTTGGATAAAAATGATCATATTCTACGCTCTAAAGTTATACCTCAAGTCAAAGTTTTGTGGAGAAACCATGATGTGGAGGAAATGACCTGGGAGTTAGAATCTGAGATGAAATCAAGGTATCCTCACCTCTTTGACATACCAGGTATGCACCGTAATTTCGAGGACTAAATTTCATAAGAAGGGGAGGTTGTAAGACCCCAACTTTTATAAATAAAGAATAATTTTCTCAAAATATATTTTTGAATATTATGGTGTGGATTTGATATAATGTTATAGTTGTGGGTAATATTTACAAATTTTATAAAGTAAGCAAGTGGTTATATAATATTCGATTGGTTGGGGAATATTCGTTTTAACAGGGAATATTCGTACGATGGCACAATCATTGGTGGACCCCACAACGGAAGTATTGTCGTAGTTAGAAAATAACATAATTATCTTTTTATAAAAATAATGGCGGAAGTTTTACCGTTAAACTATTGAACTACCCGGTAGTAAAAAAATAAGATGTCGTGTGGTGATAAGTAGTAGCTGCGGTATTGATTATTGGTGCTTATGTGAGAAGTCACTTAGTTATACTCAATTATTGCTACAGTAATTGCTGCATCATATCTCTCATATTATTGATTCAATTATTGTCACAGTATCATCTGCATAATATGATATATTGAGATGACAAAGTTATTCATATTATTAAATTGTAATATTTACAATGTCTAGAAGTTCTGTCAAGGAGAGGTTTGGTCATCTAATTGCCCACCAATAAGGAGAAATCCTTATCAGAAAGCCCCCTCTTTCCTGGGAACGACCTGGTTGTTAAATATTGTGAGTTATAATATTAATGATGAATAAGTTCATGTTGATTAAAGATGAAATTGATAGTTCCATTGTGTTAGAATTATTAGTGTTAGTGGAAATCAACATTTATTTCGATATTAATTGATGTCTGAAAGTTATACTGACCAGTCGGGTAATTAACCGGATAAATGAGCAATTAATTTCTATTAATTCATATGATTATAACTATTTGTTCACATGTGTGTACTATTGATTCACATTCTTGTACTATTATGGGAGTTGGTGCTAGATTGATAATACTTGCATGACTAAGTTAAAATTGGAGGTATAGATGGAGGTACTATACTGTAATTCGTATTTTCACATGATTATAACTATTGATTCACATGATTGAACTATTGATTCACATTATTTACTATTAGGGGAGGTGGTGCAAGTTTGATAATACTTGCAGGACTAAATTAAAAATGAAAGAAAAGTTGAAGGTATTGTCTTTGTAATATTTCAAAGCCCCAAAATGTGTAATTATCGAAACTATATTTTTGTATAAATAGAAGTTCATTCTTCCTTCATTTCTCACCAATTCATTAAAGCTATAGAGCAATTATTATAAAGAGAAATTATAGAGAGAAAGAAGAAGAGAAGTCTGCTACCTCTCTACTCCGAGATCCAGTTTCTTTCTAAGGTAAGAGATATTATTTCTTTTCGTATTCATGAAAGAGCTTACATTATTCCATTCTTTATTATTATGTTGGAATAACCTATCATGCCAAATCTGCGCATACATGGTGGTGAGATTCTTACATTATTCCATTCTTTATTATTATGTTGGAATAACACGCCATATGTGAATACCGCATATATGGAGTAATTCTTCTGTTATTCCATTCTTTATTATTATGTTGGAATAACTGTACATGTGAAGTACCGCATACATGGTGAAATTCTTACATTATTCCATTCTTTATTATTACATTGGAATATCACATGCATGCAGATTATGCTGAACTGGTTCCATTCTTTATTATTACATTGGAATAACACATCTGTCTTGATACTATCGCATGCATGGTGAATTCTTTGTTATTCCATTCTTTAATATTTTGTTGGAATATCTTATCGGTCTGCGGATTACGCTAGACTGCATTTCCATTCTTTATTATTACATTGAAATAACACATGCATGCGAGTCTATCGCATGCATGGTGAATTCTTTGTTATTCCATTCTTTATTATTACATTGGAATAACATGCATGCGGTCTATCGCATGCATGGTGAATTCTTTATTATTCCATTCTTTATTATTACGTTGGAATATCACATGCTCATGCGGATTACGCTAGACCTGGTTTCATTCTTTATTATTCTATTGGAATAACCTGTATGTGCGGTCTATCGCATGCATAGTGAATTCTTCTGTTATTCCATTCTTAATTATTCTGTTGGAATATCCTATCTATGCGAATTACGAATAACCTGGTTCCATTCTTTATTATTCTATTGGAATAAACTGTCTATATGGATTATCACATGCATGGTGAATGATCCTTCGTATTCATTCCTTATTAAATTATGGAAATGATCTGTCTACATGGATTATCGCATGGCGGGTGAAAATCCATTTGCAGTTTCATATATTCTATGATACTCATTTGGTTAAAGTTTTGGCTTCTATACTCCATGAAATTAGTAGAATATCCTGGATATTTGCGCTTCATTCGGTATCTTTTCATGGAAATATTCTTCTGAGCATTCTTGAATTTTACTCCACAAAGCATTATCATGTTGACAATTTGGATGTAATTGATTTCAAGATAAATTAACTTATAAATTTTTAAAATTTATTCTTGAACTTGTTTTATTGAATTATTATGTCATTGTCATCATCATCATGCTTATATTGTGATAAAAATCATCTTTGGCTTACGTGCATAGATGGACTTGGTATGATTATGACCAGGGATTATTCAATATAATCATGACCTGTAATGTTATAAATGATGTGGTAAAAGTCCTCAGTAGCCTGTAGTGCATTGATGGACAGTTTTTGGTATGATTATGACCATGGATTATTCGGTATAGTCATGACCATTGATGATTTAATGAATATCCTTGGCCCGTAGTGCAGGGATGACTCAATGGTGTGGTTTATTTATTAAGCTGAGTCTCAGTGATAAAAATTGATGAAAACATTTTAAATCATAGATGATAGTAGATATCATGCTCTACTTGACTCTTCTAATGGATTGCTTATTCCGCTGTAGTTAAACTTGATGTCTATTGTATTTTATCAGTTTAACATTGTTGAAGACTAATGATAATTTATTCTGCATTATCTTAGTCATAATATTTCTTACTGGGCTAGTTGAGCTCACCCTTTCTTTCACTGTTCTCTTCAGGAAATGAGAACGTAGTCGGGACTAGTCGGGGAACGGAGTGACGGTCCAGATGATAGCATTAGTAGTCCTCATTATTCTGTTAAATAGTGTGACAATAAATGTAATGAGGACTTCATTGAGTGTGGATATTGTCTTGATGACAATATTCTTATTAAAACTCTTAGATTATGTTTTGTCGTATTTTACACGACTGTTGTATAATTAAGTTGTATTTGAATTTTGTACCATGTATTTGGCGACTCAAGATGGGTGATGTATACCTATTTTGGGGGCGTCACACTTTATCTGCAATTGTTGTGAAATTCCTTCCAAATCTTCTCTCCAATGCTCTTGCTCCAAATTAGCTTCAAGGATGTTAATTACCTTGTAAAATCCCTCAATCTTGTTGTTTGTTGTTAAAATATATGCTAAGACGCGTATTCCGAATCTAATTCCATTCACAATAGAGTTCCAAGTCGTCCCAAACACTAATCTTCATGTTGCTGTAATATTTGAAACCAAGCAAAGAATTCTCTTCCCCGTAACCCATACTGGCGAAGTGGTATTTACTATATAATGAGCATACAGGCTGGCCTATAAAGCTGTTAATTAAGCTTTTTAGCCCGTGGGTTTTATTCATGGAAAAGCCAGACCCGGCTGGCATACATTCTGCTAGTTGTCCTGTTCTGCTCCTTTTCTTGCCAAATTTCGCCATAACTCCACCCTTTTTGTTCAATTCCCATGCCACCATACCTAAACACAAAACAACACTAAACAAGTAAAAATGAAACATAAAAACAAAGACTTAACACAATTTAAGCTTGAATTAGAGGCCGATTATCGCTATATACTTAGTCCTAGAATGCATGACAGGATTATGTGTAATAACCCGATATTTTCTATATAATTAAATCAAAAATTTTGCGTATAATTTTTTTTTATTTTAAAGGTGGGAATATGTATAAGGTAAAGCTTATGTATTTATTTATTACATGAATAATTTCAAATAATTTTTTTTTAGAATTATTGACCATTATAAATTATATTTTTATAATTAATTTGGTAGTAAAAATATTTTTATTATTTATTTTCCATGAAAATATGTTTATATATTATTTAAATAATATATGGAATGATTATTAAATTATTATAATAATTATTTTATTATATGATTTTAGTTCAAATTATTAAGTTAATTATTTTAACTTAATTAATAATATTATATATCAAGGTAAATCATATATGGAATCGAAACCCTAATTTTGGATTTTAAACAAGGAATGAGAATAATAATATTATATTAATTATATTTTAGTGCTATAAATATGTACTGTATGTGTGGACTGATAATAATTGGTCAATTATAGAGTATAATGTCAAAACCCTAGTATTACTTTGTTAAACCCTATTTTAAAACTTAAATGGGAGATTCAAGACTGTGTAGTGATTGTGTTATATGATTTATGTTGTGTATTATAGAATTTAATGTTAATTAGAGAAACCCTAATTAATATTTGAAAATCCTAATTGTTAGAAACCCTAATACGAAGGTCGATTACGACTTTAAGAATTTGTTAAGTCGTTATGTAGTCGTGATACTGTGATAATGTGTCTAATGACAGGTATTATACATTTTTATAATAATTAGGAAAAAATAATTTCTAAATTAGGAACCCTAACTTCGAAATTAATTAGAAACCCTAATTTGCTAATTATAAACCCTAATTGCCAATTAAGCAAACTTAATGCTAATTAATAAATCTTTAATTTAATTTCCAATATATTTGTGATTAGGAAACCTAATCTAATTAGGGAACCCTAATTTATATTTTTAAAAACTTTAAATTTCATTTTTTGCTCTAATTAGAAATCCTACAAAATCATTATGCCAACCTTAGGGTTAAACCCTAAGTGTCAAACCCTAAGGGTTTGCCAAGTTACATTAGTGTCATTAAAATCACAAGCCAAATGACTATTTTACCCTTATTGAATTATTTGAGATAACTTGTGTATCTTTCCATATTTGTAGTAGGTAACCAACCAAGATTGCACATGTGACTAAAATTAACAAATATCAGCCTTATATCTCAGCCAAATGAATTGCACCACATTATTTAAAAGATCAAAGAGAGAGAAAAGTCATATTCTTGCTCATTTGATCACAACACTCATCCAAGACCCTCTCTCTCTAACCTACGAAATATAGTAGTATATCAGTTCCCAAATCAAGCCCCACTATCACCATAGCAGATTAAGAAGCCCAAATTCAAGATTTAGCAAAGTAAGGTTTAAACCCTAAACTTAAAATCTGATCTTTGATGTTGTGTTAAAAGTTAAGTTTGAATGTTTAAATATGTTGTTAATAGTATATATAAGTGATATGGGTTGGTACATGTCAGATCGATAACATCTAGATACTCGAAATGAAAGATTTCTAAAATCTAGAAAACTGAGAAATATGGTCTGACAACCAAATGTCAGGTCCCATAGATCTCAGTCTCTTTATGTTTTTATTTGTTTAAAGGTTTGTACTTGTAGTATGTTGTAAGGGTTTTATTCTGGAACTTGATTCAAGGTCAGAGCATGAGCTGATTGTAAGCTATTCATGGTCAAACACCGTTGACCGAGCATGACCAGATGATTTCTGGGTAACCCAAAAATCATATATTAGTGTCTGACAACGTTTTTAATTGCATTGATCTGTCAGATGTTAAGAGCTTTGTTGATGTTATTGAATCTAGATTGTAGTGTGTTTTATGGACTCTAAATGGTCAAACTAGGCCAGTCGATCACGAATAGCATTTCTGGAATTTCCAGAAACCGGATGAGCATCCTTTCTGACATGGTTTGAATGGATGCTAGCTTATAATTCTAGTGTATTTTAATTGATTTAATGAATGTTATATGTACTATGTCATGTATACTAAAAGTTAGACCCATTAAACCACCATAACAACAACTAGAACCCTAAGATATTTAAGCCACAAAGTGTCTACTCGAAGCTGACTGGGTTTCTGGGTTACCCAGAAAAACCCAGTAAGCTCTGATAGCGGCTTTAGAGCATCATATCTTGATCATATGATGTTTAATGACCTATATTGTTGTTGATATTTGTAGTGTTACATAAACATTAAACAATCAGTGTCTTAGCATGCCCAGAAACAACTTGTGTAGAGATTTGTGATTGGTCAAAGGTAGCCCCTTGAACACTGGCTTGTCAGTGTTCTTGAGCCTCAAGAACACCTAAGGCGACGGTTTATATCGCCAAAGGCTATAGCGACAGAGTTTTTAATTTTATTAAATTTATTTTCCAAAAAATCATTTAAAAATAAAAATTAATTTCTGAAAATTAAAAAAAATTAAAACTATTTTAAGTTATAAAAATTAACTTTTAATAATTTGATATATTTTTCATAAATATTAGTATTTATTTGATTATTATTGATATTTAATAAATGTATTAAATAAATTAATTACAAATAATTTTATTATATGAAAAATCATTTTAAATGATAATAAAGTATTTAATAATATTTTAAGTAATAAAACATAACTTTTAATATTTTAAGATAAATTTCATTAATTATTTAATATTAATGGTATTAGATTTATTTAATAATTATATTAAATAAGATTGATTAAAATTGATTTTAATATTTTAAAAATGATTTTAAATGAAAATAAATAGTTTAAAAATATTTTAAGTTAAAGAATATAACTTTTAATATTTAAATGTAAATTTCATTAATAAATTTAATATAAAATGATATTAGATTTATTTAATAAAAATATTAAATAAATAGTTTTAAAATGGTTTTATTGATTTAAAAATCATTTTAAAAGGATATAAATGAATTAAAATATTTTAAATTATAATAAATGACTTTTAATATTTTGATAAATAATACATTAATATTTAAATATTAATGGTAATTATTTATTAATAATTTTAATTGTTTTAAAAATTATTTAAGGGTAATATTAATACTTTAAAAGTATTTTAAGTTATTATAAATAACTTTAATATTTTGACAATGGTTTCATTAATAGTTTAATATTAATTAAATATTAATGATAATAGAATTATTTAATATTTAAATCATTTAATAATGATTTGATTGTTTAAAAATTATGATAAAATATAATAATTATTTAAAAAAATTATAAGTTATTTAAAAATAATATGGTTGATATTTAAGTTATCTAAATGAATATTGATATACAGGATAGAGTTTTAGACTCGATAATTACTCAATAAAGCTGTCGGTACACCAAAATATTTTAAAAATTGATCTGGACTTAGATAGGTTGATTTGATAAGTGTTTGTTAGTTATCCAATAATTGATATAACTATGTGACTTAGGTTATGTTTAGACTGCAAATAGTAGTACTGTGTTATAATATGTTATTCTAATCGATAGAATGATCTTATTAATGATAGGTCTCGATATAAAAGATAAAACTAAGTTGTGTAAGCAGCAGATCAGACAAGTATCCTATCTTTGCATTTGCGTTATGCAATGGACATGCGTAAGCGAATATCTGAATTATTCTTTTTCATTGTTCAAATATCTTAACCTTTGTATATACTTATGCAATGATTTTGTATAAGTAAGTTATTAGATTATAATCTGTTGTACAAGTTCTTTAATTCTGTTATTCTAGATCAAGATATATATTCTGTTTGTTAATTTCTAAGCTTGGTTATACAAGTGACCTCACTTGGATAATTATTGTATTTAATCACATGTTAATACATACCTATTGATTTCCAGTATGTATACATTAATCAAAAACCGTCTAAGCTATTTTATCCAGCTAGACACAAATTTAGAAATATCGTTGAATATGATAGCACTTTATTGTATCCAATCAAATTATTTTGGTTCGGATTCCCGACTGATTATGAACATCCCGAACATAAGAAAACTTTTGTGCACCAAAGGCGGATAAGATGAACGAAAATATTATTCTTGTATGTAGTATTGATCAATACAGGATACATTGGGATGATCACCCTCATGTTTGTAAGTTATGACAGTTTGCGGATGAAGTTCTGCTAAACCTTAGCGAAAATTAAAAATAATCTTCATAGTATATCGATTGATCTTCATTTATAGTCAGTACGAAATTTCAAAAATTTTATATAGAATTAATATGTTGTTATTATTGGTTCAGCTTACTTCACAACTGTTGATTCGTTATAGAAGTGTCATTCAAAGAAAATATTTAATCCTTTCAGCTAATATTTATTGTTGTTATTACTTGCTGGGCAATCAAATGCTCATTCTTGCTTTAAATTTAAATGTTTTCAGTTAAGCGTGATCAACCTGAAGGTTCAGGCGAGAACAAAGGAAAAGGAAAGCAAACAGAATAAGTTTAATGGTATATTTTGTAATAGTTAGATATTATTAAGACAATGTTATATATTATCTATCATGTAATGAAAGGTATTAAAGGTTGCATACTTGGGATTTAAAAACTCTGATATGTAAATTAAGTTTGGTATTTATATTATTGTTATTATTATTAGTATTATTCCGCTCATAGAAATAGTATCGTGAAGCACCGAGTTCGGGTTTCAAGTACCTGAATTTGGGGGTGTCACATTATGTGTTATTAATATGGCACTTGTGTTATCACAATGAACAGGTATAGATTTTAAATCAAACCCATAGTCTGCTAGCTGATTTTTCATCCATAAGATCTGAGTACAATATTTGCCAAAGAAGAATGTATTCGACTTTTTTTGATTGAGGTAGAATCTTGAGTTTTTTTCTTCTTACTAAACTAGGACTGAAGTACATTTCATAGGCCGAGCAAGTGTCCTTTGGTACTTTTCTATCGATCTTGCAGCCTACAAAATCAACATCTGTATATCATGTCAGTTCAAAAGAGAACCCCTTGGGATACCAAAGTCCCAAGTGAGGTGTGCCTTTGAGGTACCTAAAAATTCTCCTTACAGCAGTTAAGTGTGATTCTGTGACGCCCCCAAATCTGGGTTACCTGACTCCTGAGTTTGGTGTTCATGATCCATAATATAAATAACATCTAATTACCCATTTAATTATGAATAGACATATACACCACATTAATTGATATAGTTAATACATTTATCCCAAGTTATCTAACCTTTATATTACAAACATACCCTTTAGATATACAAAAAGGGTTTACAAATACAACATAATAATAATGTTAACCATAGCTATTACAGCATAGCACCTTTGTCTTTGCTCTTCACATCAC
Source organism: Panax quinquefolius (assembly GCA_020205615.1). Taxonomy (NCBI): domain Eukaryota; kingdom Viridiplantae; phylum Streptophyta; class Magnoliopsida; order Apiales; family Araliaceae; genus Panax; species Panax quinquefolius. The sequence goes on from CM035155.1 coordinate 58,287,047, forward strand.
CTTTAGTCACTTCGTCCCTAGCTTACATGATTTATTTAGCAAGGGTGAGAAACAAATTTGCCCCGCAAGTTAAGATATACAATAAATGTTTAAGAATCAGAACAATAAACTATCTAATTCGATAGAGTAACTCCAAAGTTCGGAGAACTTTGAAATAGCTGAACAATTCATTCTTCTCTAACCAATCTTCTCGCAACCTAAGCAACACATTAACGAAAGAATACAATACTTTCAAAGTTTCTATGATATTCTATTGAATAAAAATTTAGAAATATTCTCCAGAGTTTATGATGAATGATCTTACAAGATCTTAAAATTCTCTTCTCGAGTAACTATCAAAGATTTACTCTAATATACCGAAATAACATAATGGAAATATTTTCCAGAGTTTATGCTGAGTGATCACAAAGGATCTTGAACTTCTTTTCTCGAGTAACTATCAAAGTTTTACTTTGATATACCCAGGTGTATCAGATAACCATAAAGATTAAATTATACCCCTCTACAAGTATAATAAGTGATCAGCTTCATTATACCCTATATTATGTATAATATTTAAAACGCACACAAAGGCCGAATATACGACCAAAATGTTCCCTTTATATAAAAGGTTGTTCTTCTCAGCCTTTGAATCATAATTTGATTTAACAACGAAATACAATGATTTCAATATCTAATTACTTCTCTTCTCTTCTCAAACCTATCAAGTTTTCTTTTCCGATCTAGCCAAAACAATTGGCATCGATCTATCAATAATAATTGAATTCTCTTCTCTTCTCTTCTCGATCCTATCAAGTTCTAATAAATATTCTTCTAGCCAAAACAATTGGCAAAGACATTTCTCAACACGATTTAACAATAGACAAAATTTGACTGTACTATTTGCAATCACTAATAACTTCTACGGATGTAAGTATCCAATAACAACTATTCTCCAAGTATATTCTCAGAATTACTAATTCAATTTGAATTAATAAACATGCACTAACTACGAATAATCAACAATAAATTCTTGGACGTGGTCTAATCAACAATAATTAAGCAGCATAATATTTAAAAAGATATAACTCAAGGTTGAGTTAGGAAACTTGCCTTCTTCGTTGATTACTGCTACACAATATACTTATCTGCGTTTGAAAGACCTATAATCATAATATCGGTCTCATAATTAGCACAATAATTCACAACACACAATACTGTAATTTACAGTCAATCTTTCTCCTAGGCACATTAGCACATAGTCACATTAGTATTTATAACCTGTATAAACACTTCTCAACTCTAACTAGTTCGGTCTGGTTGGACTTCGGTCTATTCTCGGTGTACTGGTCACCTTATCCGACAATTAACACTTATATTGTCAACTAAACTTGGTCTTTAAACTTCAATATTATTTTAGATAAGTCAAATATCGTTTATAATATTTTTCGAAAGCTTTTAATAATTTCTAAATAATTATTATATTTTATAATAGTTTTTCAAACACTGAAATCATTTTTAAATGATTTAAATATCAAATAAATCCATCATCATTAATATTTAATAATATAAAATATTAATAACATACTTATCAAAATATTAAAGTTATTATTAATAACTTAAAATATTTTTAAATCATCAATATTCTACTTAAATGATTTTTAAAATAATATTTAAAATCATTTTTAAACCACCACCATTAATATTTATATATTAATGAAATTATCATCAAAATATTAAAAGTCATTAATTATAACTTAAAATATTTTTAAATCATTTTTCTCATTTTTAAATGATTTTTAAATCAATAAAATATTTTTCTCTCATTTATTTAATTTAATAATTAAATAAATCTAATGTCATTAATATTAATCTATTAATGAGAATTCTCAAAAATATTGAAAATTATATTTTATAATTCAAAATATTTTTAAACACTTTATTCTCATCTTAAATGATTTTTATAATATTAAAATCATTTTCTCTAATTTATTTAATATTAATGAAAAATATTCCAAATTCTCAAAAATTATTTTTCATGATTTAAAATAATTTTTAAAACCATTTTTGGTAATTTTTAGAATTTATTTCTATTTTTAATTAATTTTCAGAAATTAGGAAAAAAAAATTATTAAAACCATCGCTATAGGCTATAGCGACACTTTTTTGTCGTCTTAGGTGTTTTTGGCATCAAGAACACTGACAACTCAGTGTTTAAGGTTGCTCGTTTGACCACCTTTAATTTTCTGTTCTTGCATGTTCTGGGCTAACTAATACTTGGATCTTGTAGTATACATGTAGTACTGCAACTATCAACCATCACTTTGGTCATATAACATCACAACAAGGAGATCTAAGTCTCCAAAGTTGTTGTTAGGTGTGTTCTGGGTTTTTCGACTTTTGTTTAGGGTTCCTAACTATACATTAGGGTTTCTAATCTCTCATTAGGGTTTATTAATGTTATACCCTACTCGATCAATCACTGATCAAAATTCTATATAGTATAAACACGTACTCAACGATACAGTTATAATAACTATATTTTCTATCGAATCCCTATCCGGACTTAGGGTTAGGGTTTCTGTTCTCATTAAGCATAACTCTACTCTTATTTTCTTAGTCAATACACAACTTTAAAGGATTGTAGAAAGTAAGAAAGCGGTGATTCCGAGGACGTAATCCTTTTAGGGGGGGGGGTGAATATGATAACCCAGGATTTCAAATAATCCAAATTTCTAAACTCGTAACACAAATTCTCAGCTTAATATTGATAATCAATATCAATATTAATAAATAAAAAAAACTATTCGTAAAATTTGGATTATTCAAAATCTTGGGTTATCATATTCACCCCCCCTCCTTAAAAGGATTACGTCTCGGAATCACCGTTTTCTTACTTTCTACAATCCTTTAAAGTTGTATCATCAATTCATTCTTATCAACATAATATTATTTTGTGTCTCAAATTCTAACCTGTGACTTGGATCTATAAAAGAAAACAATTCACAGCATATATCACTAATATTTCTCGCGTAATTAAGTTATTAAGCGAAATCGTTACCTATCGCCACCTCCTAGGCATCCACTGTATCTTGAGCCGTCATATTAAATGCACGGGTTGTTGGTCTCCCTAGCTGAGCAGGTTCCTTAATCGCCAAGGCTCCGTTACTGGGTCCCTTATTGGAACTCCACTTCTCCCTATTCCTTTTTGGACAATTCCGAACTAGATGATCGGTCGATCCACAGGCATAACATCCTTGTATCTTCTTTGCACTGGGGCAATTGGGCGACATGTGTCCCTCTTGTCCACAGTTATAACAAACTCCCTTTCTTTTCAAACAGATTCCTGAATGATTCTTTCCACAGGTAGCACATCGCTCCCTTCCTTTCTTATTTCCTTCTGTCTTGTTACTCAACAGGGTATTCCCGCTCCACTTTCTCTTGTTTGGATTACTACCACCACTGCTTCCTCTATCATTTGTCTTCTTCTTCTTCTCTTGATTATAACGAGATGCAGCTTCGCTTCCCCCTTCAGCAATTATTGCCTTCTCCAACAAAGCCGCAAACATATTAATCTGTAATACAGCTACTTTGTTGTATATACATGGTTTCAATCCATTCTCAAACCTTCTCGCCTTTTGTAGCTCCGTATCCACCTGATGATGTGCAAATCTCGCTAACTCATTGAATTTAGCAGTATATTCAGACACCGACATATTCTCCTGCTTCAGTTCTTAAAACTTGACCTCCATCCGAGCTTGCATACTAGGTGAAAAGTAGTTCTCAAAGAACAACTCCTTGCATCTTGTCCAAGTCACCACAGCTGTACCAGCTCTCGCCTGATTAGTCTCCCACCAGTAATTGGCTTCTCCCTTCATCAAATAAGTTGCAAAAGCTGTCTTTTGCTCTTCTGCCACTCTCGCAATAATAAATGATTTCTCCATTTCTTTCACCCAAGTTTGGGCTTCAATTGGATCCGTAGTTCCCTTAAATTATGGCGGTCCTACCGCTTTAAAGTCCTTAAAGTTAGCCATTCTATCGGCTGGTTGATTTCTCACTCTCGCTCTTTCCGCTGGAGCTCTATTTCCTATAGCTTGGGCTAACATATCCACAAAATTCTGCATCGGGTCCGCTTGACCTCCTTCATTATTCACAGACTGCTCTTCTCTTTGATATTGATTCTGTCATCTAGGCGGCATTATCTGATTTAAATAAAAATCTTATATTAATTCTCTTTCTCTACACAAACTCTTATTAATCACACAATAAGAATTTAACATATAGTTCTCATATAATTGCATATTTATTCAAATAGCACACAGTACATTTAGTACTTAACATATACAACTATCCCTTTTTCATAAATATTAGGATTAACAACACAACTTTAAACAAAAGTTGTAATTCTCTAACTTTACATAAAAAGTTATAATTCTCCATTCACACATAACTATTCCCAGTTCATCAAACTTACCACACCTAGGGGTTCAGGAACTTGCCACAATTATATGAGTTTATGAAATTATCCTAGTCAGACCTTTGACGTCCATTCGCTGAGGGGTTCAAAACATCTCATATAATTATGAGTCATGAACTTACCATAAGTATGAGTTTTAAGAACTCACAAATTAATTGTAATCTTATATTCATATAGAAAATAAAGATTTCATTCATATAAACATATATATTTACATATGTTTACACATCGTTCTCGATGTTAATATCACACATTATCAAAAGATACTATCGCTTAAACTTAGGCTATCTACCGTCCACTCCCTTCACCAGTCTTCTTTTGGGACACTTGTTGAATCGTGACCCGTTCTCCCACATGGAAAACACTTTCTAATATTCGGCAAATATGTCCTTCCTGCTTACAATTGGAGCACACGTTCTTCCACATCATGCACTCTCCCAAGTGAGTCGTTCCACACTTACTACAGACTTGCTTCTTCTTCAGGTTTGAATTTTCAGAGTTATCACTGTCGTGATCCCTCTTTCTCTTATTCTTGCCCTTCTTGATTTTTCCTTCAGACGATCCACCACCTTCAGTCTTCATCTTATCCAACTGCGCCTTCAACTCGTTTCGTTCTTCGGTCATTTCACGTAATGCTCTCTCCGTTTTCCACAACTCCTCCAAGAGAAATACTTTACTCCGGAGTTCTTATACTTCTGCAGATACTTGATCTTGGTCTCCAACTTTAGGCTTATTCTCTTTCTCAATCTTAGCTTCTTCGGACTCTACCTCCTCATCTTCATTCAGATACATCTCGGGATAATCATCCTAATCACTCCCTAGATTCACCATAGGTTCATCTTTTCTCACCTCTTCAACTGACTCGCTTGGCGCTGGCACCTCGGCTATTGGCACTGGTGCAACAGCCGCTAGCATCTTCGTACTCATTTCATCTTCTCCTGACATCCTACAGTCAGTTTAAACAGCTTGATTAGTACTTTAATAGTACAAACTTCTCACACTATGTGTCCACATATCTCACTATCAATGCGCTTCGGCAATCCCTCACTTAGTACTCTAAATGAGTATTCTCTATCTCATTTATGGTTATAATCCTAGGGTTTCCCCCACCCCCACTTAAGGTTTATAACCTACAGCTTTGATACCAACCTGTGACACCCCCAAATCCGGGATACCTGACTCCCGAGTTTGGTGTTCACAATCCACAATATAAATAACGTCTTATTACCCATTTAATTATGAATAGACATATACACCACATTAACTAATATAGTTAGTACATTTATCTCGGGTTATCTAACCTTTATATTACAAACGTACCCTTTAGATATACAAAAGGGTTTATAAATACAACATAATAATAATGTTAACCATAGCTATTACAGCATAACACCTTTGTCTTTGCTCTTCACAGCACCTTCAGTCACTTCGTCCCTAGCTGAAATGTTTTATTTAGCAAGGGTAAGCAACAAATTTTCCCCACAAGTTAAGATATACAATAAATGTATAAGAATCAGAACAATAAACTATCTAATTCGATATAATAACTCCAAAGTTCAAAGAACTTTGAAATAGCTGAACAATTCAATCTTCTCTAACCAATCTTCTCGCAACCTAAGCAACACATTAACGAAAGAATATAATACTTTCAAAGTTTCTATGATATTCTATTGAATAACAATTTAGAAATATTCTCCAGAGTTTATGATGAATGATCTTACAAGATCTTGAAATTCTCTTCTCGAGTAACTATCAAAGATTTACTCTAATATACCCAAATAACAGAATGGAAATATTTTCCAGAGTTTATACTGAGTGGTCACAAAGGATCTAGAACTTCTCTTCTCTGGTAACTATCAAAGATTTACTTTGATATACCCAGGTGTATCAGATAACCATAAAGATTAAATCATACCCCTCTGCAAGTATAACAAGTGATCAGCTTCATTATACCCTATATTATGCATAATACTTAAAACGCGCACAAAGGCCGAATATATGACCAAAATGTTCCCTTTATATAAAAGGTTGTTCTTCTTAGTCTTTGAATCAGAATTTGATTTAACAACGAAATACAATGATTTCAATATCTAATCACTTCTCTTCTTCTATTCTCAAACCTATTAAGTTTTCTTTTCCGATCTAGCTAAAACAATTGGCATCGATCTATCAATAATAATTGAATTCTCTTCTCAAACCTATCAAGTTCTAATAAATATTCGTCTATCCAGAACAATTGGCAAAGACATTTCTCAACACGATTTAACAATAGACAGAATTTGAATGTACTATTTACAATCACTAATAACTTATACGGATGTAAGTATCCAATAACAATTATTCTCCAAGTATATTCTCAAAATCACTAATTCAATTTGAATTACTAAACATGAACTAACTGTGAATAATCAACAATAAATTCTTAGGCGTGGTCTAATCAACAATAATTAACCACCATAATATTTGAAAAGATATAACTCAAGGTTGAGTTAGGGAACTTGCCTTCTCCGTTGATTACTGCTACATAATATACTTATCTGCGTTTGAAAGACCTATAATCATAATATCGGTCTCACAATTAGCACAATAATTTACAACACATAATACTGTAATTTACAGTCAATTTTCTCCTAGGCACATTAGCACATAGTCACATTAGTGTTTATAACCTGTATAAACACTTCTCAAATCTAACTAGTTGATTGCGGTTGGACTTCGGTACTATTCTCGATTGTCTTTGGTCACCCTATCCGACAATTAACACTTATATTGTCAACTAAACTTGGTCTCTAAGCTTCAATATTATTTTAGATAAGTCAAATATCGTTTATAATATTTTTTGAAAGCTTTTAATAATTTTTAAACAATTATAATATTTTATAATAATTTTTCAAACACTGAAATCATTTATAAATGATTCAAATATCAAATAAATCCATCATCATTAATATTTAATAATATAAAAATATTAATGACATAATTATCAAAATATTAAAGTTATTATTAATAACTTAAAATATTTTTAAATCATCAATATTCTACTTAAATGATTTTTAAAATAATAATTAAAATCATTTTAAACCACCACCATTAATATTTAAATATTAATAAAATTATCATCAAAATATTAAAAGTCATTAATTATAACTTGAAATATTTTTAAAATATTTTCTCATTTTTAAATCAATAAAAATCATTTTTTATCATTTATTTAATTTAATAATTAAATAAATCTAATATCATTCATATTAATTTATTAATGAGAATTCTCTAAAATATTTAAAATTATATTTCATAATTCAAAATATTTTTAAACAATTTATTCTCATTTAAAATGATTTTTATAATATTAAAATTATTTTCTCTAATTTATTTAATATACTAATTAAATAAATTAAATATCATTAATATTAAATTATTAATAAAATTTTCTAAAAATATTAAAAGTTACATTTTATAACTCAAAATATTTTAAATACTTTATTCTTATTTAAAATGATGTTTATAATATTAAAATCATTTTTCTCTAATTTATTTAATATACTAATTAAATAAATTAAATATTATTTTATTCAAATAAATATAATTATTAATGAAAAATATTCCAAATTCTCAAAAAGTATTTTTCATTATTTAAAATAATTTTTAAAACCATTTTTGGTAATTTTTAGAATTTATTTCTATTTTTAATTAATTTCCAGAAATTAGGAAAATAAAATTATTAAAATTTTTGCTATAGGCTATAGCGACACTTTTCTGTCGTCTTAGGTGTTCTTGGCATCAAGAACCTTGACAACTCAGTATTTAAGGTTGCTCGTTTAACCACCTTTAATTTTTTGTTCTTGCATGTTCTAGGCTAACTAATACTTGGATCTTGTAGTATATATGTAGTACTATAACTATCAACCATCACTTTGGTCATATAACATCACAACAAGGAGATCTAAGTCTCCAAAGTTGCTATCAGGCATGTTCTGGGTTTTCTGGCTTTCGTTTAGGGTTCCTAACTATACATTAGGGTTTCTAAACTTGAGATTAGGATTTCTAATCTCTCATTAGGGTTTATTAATGTTATACCCTACTCGATCAATCACTGATCAAAATTCTGTATAGTATAAACACGTACTCAATGATACAGTTATAATAACTATATTTTCCATCGAATCCCTATCCTGACTTAGGGTTAGGATTTCTGTTCTCATTAAGCACAACTCTACTCTTATTTTCTCAGTTAATACACAAATTGACTCATTCTCTAAACTCGTATCACAAATTCTCAGCTTAATATTGATAATGAATATCAATATTAATAAATAAAAAAAATTATTCGTAAAATTCTGATTATTCGAAATCCTGGATTATCACAGATTCCTTAGGATTAGCTTGAAATCTAGCACATATACATGTTGCAAACATTATGTCTGGTCTACTGGTAGTTAGATACAGAAGAGAGCCTCTCATACCTCTGTATTGAGTTATATCAATACATTTACCTTTCTCATCTTTGTCAAGATTAGTTGCTGGAGCAATTGGTGTTTTCATGGGAGAAGCTGATACCATGACATACTTTTTAAGTAAGTCTTTAATGTACTTGGCTTGGTTAATGAAGATACCTTCATCAGTCTTCTTTACTTGTAATCCAAAGAAGAAATTCAGCTCACCCATCATACTCATTTCAAACTTGCTATGCATAAGCTTAGCAAATCTCTTGCACAGTTTTTCATTAGTAGAGCCAAAGATAATGTCATCTACATATATTTGAACTAATAAGACTTTATTTTTGTGCTTCCTAAGAAATAATGTGGTATCTGCTCTACCTCTAGTGAAGCCATTTTCAATAAGAAAGTTAGTTAGTGTTTCATACCATGCTCTAGGTGTTTGTTTAAGTCCATATAAGGCTTTGTCTAATTTATAGACATAATTATAGAGAGTTGGATTGATGAAACGTGGAGGTTGCTCCACATATACTTCTTCTTGAAGTTCACCATTTAGAAATGCACTTTTGACATCCATTTGAAAGATTTTGAATTTTATGTGGGCACCAAAAGCAAGGAATATCCTGATGGCTTCTAATCTAGCAACAGGTGCGAAGGTCTCATCGTAGTCGATGCCTTCTTCTTGGGAATAACCTTTGGCTACTAGTCTTGTCTTTTTTCTTGTTATTACTGAAAGTAGTATGCATATAAGCCAATCATGTATGATGATAAAGCATATACTTTATAATCAATCTTATTTGTTTATTAATAAAAGAATTATTTATTAAAGGCATTTATTATCTATATGGTGCTGTTTTAATAATATGTGATAAACCCATAGTTTTAAGCAATGCTTTTAGAATCATAATGAGATCATGCTAATGAGATCTAAATTCTTAGATAGTTTAAAACTAAAATGTTCCCAATCAATGGATTACTAAAAAGGGGATTAATGAATCCGGATAGATTGGTATGTACGTTGCTTGCTCATTGGATGAGGATGATTGATCTCATGATCATTTGTGTGGAGACACTAAAGCAAGTATGTAGGTGCTTATTAGAGAATAAGTTCACTGAACGTGACTCGCTAAGGAATACCTAATGGAGTTTTACTTGCTTGTCAATAGGAATTCCTGTAGTGATAGTAGTACAAATGATCCTTAGACTTGAGATCATCATAGTATCTTATATATAATGAATTACACTTTGACTTATTCCTTAAGACTCTTAGAGTATATCAAAGGGTATGTTTGGGTGTAATAAGTTATATATGAAGATAATGAATGATCAATAAAGAATCTACCACTTCTAGTAAAAGAAGAGAAATGTCCTATGTGATTCGATAAATGACAACCCAAGCATCCTTGGCCAAGGTGGAATGAAATTAGAAAGTAGTTTCTAATTTGCATTCATTAGGAGTTGTGCATTTAGTAATCGAAATACATATAATTAAATAAAATAAGACTTGACAGTAATTCCATGTTTTATATTTAATTGGGACATTGTATGGTGGAAAGATTAAATTGTACGGTAACTATTTACTCAAAGGTTCTTTTATGATTAATGTTGAAATCTATATTATCTAGAAAGTCGTTGATCACTAGGGAGGCTTATCCCTATTGTAGAATAAATATTATTTATTTAAATAAATTAATCGTTTAATTTATTTATTTAAATAAGATTAGAATTGTTCTAATTGATTTATTCACAACTGGTTTAATATGGAGAACCTAAAGGGTCACACCATAAAAGGAAGAATAATTATTTAAGAAGTTAATGGCATAATCGTAATAATATATTAAGTATATTTAATTTAATCTATGGTGATAGAATAAATGAAGTAGCTTAATATTTATTATTTAATATTTTAGAAATATTAAATATAAATTAATAAGAGGAGTCTTATTAATATTATTACAACTATTATTATTTTAATTTCTAAAAGAGTTTAGGAATTAATTTAATATAAGTATTCTCATTTATTCCTAATTGGATTAGGAGAGAAAATTAGTTAAAGAAGTTTAATTAATTATCCCTAATAGGATTAGGGAGCCCATTTAATTAAAAGAGTTTAATTAAATAAATAATACCTTATTTTAATTAAAATAGAGTTACATGATATCTATATAAGAGGAGTCTTATATCAGATATCTAATATACGTAATTTCAAGAGTTGGAGAGAACGCCTCCTTTTTCTATAGAGATAGGAAAAACTAGGGTTTGAGCCAAAATACCCTTCTTCTTGAAAATTCTTCTTCCTTGGTGGATCACCTCTAGAGGCCATACACTTGGGTGACTTACATTGATCATAGGAAGGAATCAACGTGGAGATTCAAGGAGATCGTGGAGAAGTAGGAGGTGAACTCGTACCAGAGGAAGCTCGTTTCTACAAAGGTATGATTTCATAACTTCTTATTCTTCATTTATTAATAATATGCATAAAGGATGATCCGGGTAATTGTTTTGTGAAAAAATTTTAAAATCTGATTTTATTATGCTTCCGCTAATTTTTGCAATTTGATTGCTACTTTGATTTTCACATAACCTTACAGTGGTATCATGAGCCAAACTTTATGCGAATTATTAATTATTTTGATTCCATAAATGTATGGGTATATATTTTGAATAATTTATTGGGAATAATTTGTTGTATAGAATTATTATTTTATGAAAAAAAAATAATTTTTTGTCGAAAACTGTTTTCGAAAATAAACTATTTTTTTTTATTGAATCCGTGATCCTGCATCTTGATTCATAATATGTGGCAGTACTGCAAATTTTTTTTTCCCACGTGCTTGGTTTATTTAATATATATATATATATATATATATATATATATATATAATAGTTATATATATATATATATTTATTTAACAGGATCATATATTAGTAATCATCTCAGGATCATATATGTATTAAATATATATATAAGTACTACTGATTCGTGTGGCGCCCAAGATGTTTGAATATGTATATATAGTTAACATGTGATTTCGGATTTTATAATCTGGTGATAACATGTTACTTCTTTTATATATATAATATTCATCTTTGGATATAATGATGTAATCACTTACATTTATGTTAATATTATATATAATAGTTATATATATGATGGATGCAAATCACGAAAAGTGGTTAGTATTATATATATTTTTTAATATAATATTCTTAATAATTTTATAATTAAAATAAAGAGTTTATTTTAATCTTGAAATTGGATTTCATGCAACATAAAATTGCCCATTAAATGATACTCATATATATATAGAATGATTTTATTTATTGATACATATGGTGATATGTATGATAATAAATAGGATTGATTATGGATCATTGACCAATGTGATTGGATTTATTTTAGTTGGATATTTGAATGAATGAGTTTTATTAAATGGGGTATGCGTACCTCGTCTTTTTCTGGTTTTCTTCTTGATGTAAATTCTATCTCTCTCCTATGTACTTCACCTTGACTGCTGATCAAGGTTTCTATTTAAATTAAATAGTTTATGTAATAGGATTAGTTAGAATTTTTCGAAGAACCAAAGACCAAGGAGCAAGGAGCGCTCGAAGACCCGTTTGTAATGGAGCCCGGGTTTAAATGTAATAGTTATATTTAAATGTTTGTTCTTGCACCCTAGGGTTTGATCTTTTGGTTCACTTGGTGGCTCTAGTGAACTAAACTAGAATAAAAGTTCATAATCAATCCGGGTAGAATATAGTATTCTATATGTGCATGCTAGTATTATATATATTATATATTATGCAAACATGCTTCAGCATGTTTAATAATATATGCGTATTTATATATATATATATATATATATATATATATATATATATATATATATTGCATGCATGCAGCTAAACAAGATGAGACAAATAATAACAAATCTCTCAAAGTTTTTATATATTAAGTCTTAAGTGTTCAAAGATATTTAGAATATCGAACGTCGCCTTCTAGCATGATAAAATTAATAGAGTATTAAATATTTAATATGAGTTTGTTGTGTCACCACAAGGCAAGTATTAAGTATTTAAGATGTTAATTTATCACATTTGATGCTTATAAAGAAAATTGAACAATATTGTTTTGTTTGTGTCACCACAAGGACGAATTTTTCCTTTTTGAATATATGGAAGTGCTAGGTTGGACTTAACTTAGATAATTTTGATTCGGATGTGCCACCACTTGATCAAAATAATCTAAGAGGCAAAACATAAGGAGTTACATGATGATGTAATTGGCAATGAGTTGTCTACCTATTTATTTATATATAATTTATTGTGTCACCACAAGGCTATATATATTTGAAATGGGATCCTTATTCTCACTAGCAAAAACTTTAATTAGATTTTGCCGAACTATATAATTGAGGGTAATATAGTTTGAAGAAAATAGTGGGAGATACCAATATAAAATAAGACCTAATTTATTTTGGTAATTAATTAAATGAATGTTTACTAAAATATTGTCTTTTTACATGCAAAATTTTGAAAATGTCACATTCACTAATTTCATCACAGTAGCATACTTGATGCTAACAAAGTAATGGCCAGGACCGAACTACACTGATTGGTTAATGAATCTGAGAATTGTTCTCACTTCTTTGAAAAGATTTCTTATGTCCTAAATTCGTCTGCACTGCTGCAAAAGTTGAGAGGCGACCTCGAGGAAGAGATTGCTACTTTAAAAGCGGTGGCAAGATGATGCATACGTGGCTCAATGCATCATGCTCGCATCCATGAGTAATGAGCTTGACATCGACATGAAAACATGGATGTTCCTACTATCTTCTTTGCACTGCAAGAGTTGTATGGTGAGCAAAGTAGAGATACGCTAGATATGAGATATCTAAGGAGCTCTTTTCGATCTCGGATGACCGAGGGCACTACCTGATTGAGACTCATGTCTTAAAGATGATCAATCGATTGAGCGTCTTGGGCGACTTGGGTTCGTCATGGATGGGGAGTTGAGTCGAGATTTGATCTTGCGATCACTCCCCGACACCTTCTCACAACTTGTTGTGAATTTTCACATGAATAAGTTGGATGTCAACTGGCTTTGAGTTACTTAACATGTTGAAAATTCTTTGAAGGTCACTTCCCTCCAAGAAGAACCATGTCTTCTTGGTGGATGATTCTTCCAAGAAAAGGAAGAGGCCCAAGGTATCTTTTGAAAAGAAGAAATCCAAGAAGGCTAAAGGAAAGGCGAAAGTGAAGGATCAAAAGAAAACGATCCATTAGCAAAGGAATTTGCTTCCATTGCAACAAGCCGGATCTTTGGAAGAGGAACCGCAAGGATTATCTCATGAACAAAAGCGAAGAAGCTTGAGAAGCTTGAATCCTAATCAATGTTTGTTTATGATTGAAATTAATTTTTTGAAAGTCGATCTTCTACTTGGGTATTGGATACCTATTTGTGGTTCTCACATATGTAATAATATCAGGAGGGGTCGGAAGTAGAAAGTTTGAGCAAGGATGAGGTCATCTTACGAGTGAGAAATGGAGCAAAGGTTCTTTGCATTAATTGTAGGGACTTATTATTTAGCAACGCTACTGAGCAAGTTCATTAATTTAAATAATTGTTATTTTGTTCCAAATATCATTAGAAACATTATTTCTATCTACGTATTGGATATGGATGGTTTTAATATTATAATAAAGAAAGAACAACGGTTGTTCTATTTATAATGATAATGTTTTATATGGTGTTGGTAATTTGCGAAATGGACTTTATATACTAGACTTGCATGAAAATATACTTCAAATTGAACAAACTAAGAAAAGGAAAAGAGATGATGTTAATTATACCTTCATGTGGCTTTGTAGACTCGGTCGTATTAATGAAACAAGATTATCCAAGTTGCATAAAGATGGGCTCTAGAGTTATCGATTATGAATCATATCCAACTTGTGAATCTTGTCTCATGGGTAAAATGACTAAATCTCCTTTTAGTGGAAAAGGAGAAAGAGTTCTGAGTTGTTAGCGTTGGTACACACGAGATGTATGTGGACCTATGACAACGACCTTGACGAGGAGGGTATTCTTATTTTATTACATTCAATTTGACGACCACTCAAGATTTGGATATGTGTATTTAATGAAATACAAATCTGAATCATTTGAAAAGTTCAAAGAGTTGAAGTGAAGTAGAAGCAAGCTGGTAAGAGTATTAAGATTCTTTGATCGATCGAGGAGGAGAATACTTAAGTGGTGAGTTTCTCAATTGTATCAAAGAAAATGGTATAATCTCACAATGGACTCCACCGGGGACGCTTACAAATGAATGGTGTATCTCGAAAGGAGAAATCGAACATTGTTGGACATGGTTCGATCCATGATGAGCTTTACCGACCTTCCAGTTTCCTTCTGGGGATATGCCCTAGAATTGGCTGCATACCTACTTAACAAGGTACCTACAAAATCCGTCCCCAAGACCCCATATGAGTTATGGACAGGGAGGAGACCAAATCTTAAGCATGTTAAGACTTGGGGTTGTCCAGCTTATGTCAAAAAGTTTGAAAACGATAATCTGCAGACTAGATCTGACAAATGTAGATTTGTGGGATACCCTAAAGAAACATCGGGGTATTATTTCTATCATCCAACTGATCAAAAGGTGTTTGTTGCGAAACATGCCGCCTTCTTGGAAAAGGAGTTTATCCTTGAAGGGGTCAGTGGGAGTAAGATATATCTTGAAGAGGTTCAAGAACCACAAAATACTATAGATCAAAGTGAGGTACCTAACCAAGTAGAGATTCCTTCTGTACCACACCCTATTCGTAAATCTAGAAGAGTACCAAAGATACCTGAGAGGTATGGACTTGTCAAAGAGGATGACGATGAGGTACGCATCATAGATGATGATGATCCATTGAATTACGAACAGGCTATGAGTAATAAAGACTCAGAGAAGTGGAAACAAGCCATGAAATCCGAGATGGACTCCATGTATGAGAACCAAGTATGGACTTTGGTTCCACCACCTAAAGGCATTAAGCCTATTGGGTGTAAATGGGTCTTTAAAAGAAAGACTGGAGCAGACGGCAAGGTAGAGACCTATAAGGCCTGACTGGTCGCAAAAGGTTTCAAACAAAGACAAGGAGTTGATTATGACAAAACCTTCTCACCAGTAGCAATGCTCAAGTCCATTCGGATTTTGCTTGCGATTGTAGCTTACTATGACTACGAAATCTAGCAGATGGACGTGAAAACGGCCTTCCTCAATGGGAAACTTGAGGAAGATGCGTATATGACATAGCCAGAGGGATTTGTTTCAAAGGTTGGAACAAATCAAGTCTGTAAGCTACAACGATCCATATATGGATTGAAGCAAGCTTCTCGTAGGTGGAACATCCGTTTTGATGAGACAATCAAAGAGTTTGATTTTATCAAAAATGAGGATGAACCATGTGTGTACAAGAAGGTTAGTGGGAGCGCTGTTTCATTCCTCATATTATATGTTGATGATATATTACTGATAGGGAATGATATTCCTATGCTACAATCTATTAAAATTTGGTTATCTAAACACTTCTCCATGAAGGACTTGGGAGAAGCATCCTATATTTTGGGGATAAAGATCTATAGAGATAGATCTAAAGGGATGCTTGGCTTGTCCCAAGGAACGTACATTGACTCGATGCTAAAGAGGTTTAGCATGGAAGATTCCAAAAGAGATCTCATGTCGATGAGCCATGGAATACATCTCTCCAAGAAACAGGCCCCAAAGACACCTGAGAAGAGAAACTGTATGAGTAAGATTCCTTATGCTCCAGCAATAGGATCTATCATGTACGGTATGATATGTACTAGACCAGATGTCGCTCATGCACTTAGTGTAACAAGTAGATATCAGTCGAATCCAGGAGAAGAACACTGGAAGGCAGTGAAAAATATCCTAAAGAACTTAAGAAGAACTAAGGATGTATTTCTTATCTACGGTGGGTCTGAATTGAAACTAGAGGGCTTCACAGACTCAAGTTTTCAAATAGACCAAGATGACAGTAAATCCGTTTCGGGGTATGTATTTACCTTAAACGGTGGTGCAGTGAGTTGGAAGAGTTCCAAACAGCAAACAGTTGCTAATTCAGTGACAGAGGCAAAGTACATAGCTGCAAGTGAAACTGCAAAGGAAGATGTTTGGATGAAGAAGTTAATTAACCGAACTTGGTGTGGTTCCAAGCATTACAAGACCAGTGCCTTTATTCTATGACAACTTTGGAGTACATTTTGTGAGCTAAGGAACCTGTGTCTCATCGTAAATCAAACACGTGTTGCTGCGATTTCATTTGATCAGAGAGATCATTGAAAGAGGAGACATCACCCTGGAGTGTGTGGACTCTCAAGACAATATTGCAGATCCATTTACTAAAGCGTTAACACAACAGTCAGTTTGATCGTCACTTAGAGAAGATGGGTATGAGATACCACAACGATTGGCTTTAGTGCAAGTGGGAGATTGAAAGTAGTATGCATACAAGCCAATCATGTATGATGACAAAGCATATACTTTGTAATCAATCTTATTTGTTTATTAATAAAAGAATTATTTATTAAAGGCATTTATTATCTACATGGTGTTGTTTTAATAATATGTGATAAACCCATAGTTTTAAGCAATGCTTTTAGAATCATGATGAGATCATGCTAATGAGATCTAAATTCTTAGATAGCTTAAAACTAAAATGTTCCCAATCAATGGATTACTAAAAAGGGGATTAGTGAATTCGGATAGATTGGTACGTACGTTGCTTGCTCATTGGATGAGGATGATTGATCTCATAATCATTTGTGTGGAGACACTAAAGCAAGTATGTAGGTGCTTATTAGAGAATAAGTTCACTGAACGTGACTCGCTAAGGAATACCTAATGGAGTTTTACTTGCCTGTCAATAGGAATTCCTGTAGTGATAGTAGTACAAATGATCCTTAGACTTGAGATCATCATAGTATCTTATATATAATGAATTACACTTTTACTTATTCCTTAAGACTCTTAGAGTATATCAAAGGGTATGCTTGGGTGTAATAAGTTATATATGAAGATAATGAATGATCAATAAAGAATCTACCACTTCTAGTAAAAGAAGAGAAATGTCTATGTGATTCGATAAATGACAACCCAAGCATCCTTGTTAAGGTGGAATGAAATTAGAAAGTAGTTTCTAATTTGCATTCATTAGGAGTTGTGCATTTAGGAATCGAAATACATATAATTAAATAAAATAAGACATGACAGTAATTCCATGTCTTATATTTAATTGGGACATTGTATGGTGGAAAGATTGAATTATACGGTAACTATTTACTCAAAGGTTCTTTTATGATTAATGTTGAAATCTATATTATCTAGAAAGTCATCGATCACTAGGGAGGCTTATCCCTATTGTAGAATAAATATTATTTATTTAAATTAATTAATCATTTAATTTATTTATTTAAATAAGATTAGAATTGTTTCTAATTGATTTATTCACAACCAGGTTTAATATGGAGAACCTAAAGGGTCACACCATAAAAGGAAGAATAATTATTTAAGAAGTTAATGGTATAATCGTAATAACATATTAAGTATATTTAATTTAATCTATGGTGATAGAATAAATTAAGTAGCTTAATATTTATTATTTAATATTTTAGAAATATTAAATATAAATTAATAAGAGGAGTCTTATTAATATTATTACAATTATTATTATTTTAATTTCTAAAAGAGTTTAGGAATTAATTTAATATAAGTACTCTCATTTATTCCTAATTGGATTAGAGAGAAAATTAGTTAAAGGAGTTTAATTAATTATCCCTAATAGGATTAGGGAGCCCATTTAATTAAAAGAGTTTAATTAAATAAATAATACCTTATTTTAATTAAAATAAGGTTACATGATATCTATATAAGAGGAGTCTTATATCAGATATCTAATATACGTAATTCCAAGAGTTGGAGAGAACGCCTCCTTTTTCTATAGAGATAGGAAAAATTAGGGTTTGAGCCAAAATACCCTTATTCTTGAAAAATCTTCTTCTTTGGTGGATCACCTCTAGAGGCCATACACTTGGGTGGCTTACATTGATCAAAGGAAGGAATCAACACGGAGATTCAAGGAGATCGTGGAGAAGTAGGAGGTGAACTCGTACCTGAGGAAGCTCATTTCTACAAGGGTATGATTTCATAACTTCTTATTCTTCGTTTAATTAATAATATGCATAAAGGATGATCTGGATAATTGGTTTGTGAAAAAATTTTAAAATCTGATTTTATTATGCTTCCGCTAATTTTTGCAATTTGATTGCTACTTTGATTTTCACAAAACCTTACAATTACCCGATCTTCATCCATCTTATTTCTGAAGACCCACTTGGTGCCAATAACTGAGTGGCTTCTTGGTCCTGGAACCAATCTCCATACTCTACTTCTTTTAAACTAATTTAGTTCTTCTTGCATGGCTTCTATCCAACTCGAGTCTTCCATAGCATCTTCTATCTTTTTGGCTTCCATTTGGGACAGAAAGCTTAGATAGAAACACTCATTCTAGGTGGCAGATCTTGTCTTGACTCTTGCACTTGGGTCTCCAATGATCAGGTCTTAAGTGTGATCTCTTTCCCATCTGTTCCCTATTGGAACATCAGTTCTACTGCCTTCTTATCTGAATTCTTTGAGATTGACCTCCATCTCTTGTTGTAGAGGTTCGTCGTCTGGTGTAGCTATCTCTACGATCTCTTCTTCAGGCTCGATGATTTCATCTTTTAGGGCTTTGATCATCGTGTCGAGCTCAACCACCTCATTCGTAATGTCTGAGTTATCGATCGTAGTGTCTTGAGGCACAGTTTTGTCTAAGTCTATTTCATCGAAGATGATGTGAATCGAGACTTCAACACTTAGCATCTTCTTGTTGAATACCCTCTAAGCCTTACTGTCTGTGGCATATCCGAGAAAGATTCCTTTGTCTAACTTGGGTTAAAACTTAGTCAGATACAATTTTCCATTGTTGAGAATATAACATGCACAACTGAACACATGGAAGTAGCTAACATTTGGTTTTCTTCCTCTCCACAGCTCGTAGGGAGTCTTCTTTAATGTGGAGTGCACAAGAGACCTGTTCTGAGTGTAGCACGTAGTGTTAAAAACTTCTTCCCAAAAGTATTCAGGTAGACGAGCTGATGCTAGTAGAGTTCTTCCAACTTTAATCAACGTTCTGTTCTTTCTTTCAGCTAGTCTATTTTGATGTGGAGTACGTGGAGCTGAGAAGTTGTGAATGATGTCATTGTCTTTGCAGAACTGATCCATCTCAGAGAAGTTAAATTCTCTACCATGATCACTCCTTATAGCCTTGATTTTCTCCCCTTTTTCGTTCATCACCAGCTTGAACATCTTGATGAGTTGGGAACTTATTTCATCTTTTGAGTTTAGAAAGAACACCCATGTAAATCTGGTGTAGTCATCCACTACGACCAATGAATATCTCTTCCCTCCAAGGCTTGTTGTTGGAATTGTCCCAAAGAGATCCATATGAAGTAACTGTAAGGTCTTATCAATTGAGTTAATCGTCTTGCCTTTAAAGGAGCTCCTAGTCTACTTTCCATGTTGGCAGGCATTACATGGCCTTTTTTTGATAAAATTGAGCTTTGGTAATCCTGCTACTAGATCTTTGGAGGCTAGTTTTGACATACTCTTGAAGTTGAGATGAGATAACCTTCTATGCCACATTCAGCTCATTTCTTCAGAGGCTTTAGCAAGAAAGCATATTGTTTCGTTAGAACTTAGTTGATCAAGATTAACAGTGTAGACGTTCCCTTCTCTTGTTCCGGTTAGCTTTATAGAAGAGGTCTTCAGATCTCTGACTTGACATTGATTATTAAGGAAGGTAACTTGATGACCCTTATCGCAGAGCTGACTTATTCTCAGAAAATTGTGCTTTAGTCCTTCCACATAGGCTACTTTGCTGAAGAACAATGCACCATTCCCAGCTGAGCCATGACCTCTTGTTTTGCCAGAGCCATTGTCTCCAAAGATGATTATTGGACCCTCCTTCTCCATAAAGTTAGATAGTAGGGCTTTGTTCCCGATTATGTGTTGTGAGCATCTACTATACAAATACCAAGTTGTGATCATGGAGCTTTGTTCCTACATTGAGATTTAAGCTCTCATTTTGGTACCCATACTTGCATGGGTCCTATCTTGTTAGTACTCTTGGGGACCAAAATCTGTTTGATATTGGGTTCAAAATGTAGAAGATTATTGTAACATATTGCAACCTTATGACCAATTTTATCACATATAAAACATCTAGCATGATGCATACTTGTGTGTGTGTGTGTGGATTCTTTCTCTATTTGGACTTATGTTGATTTTTGGTAGTCCTTCCTTTATACGGATTCTTCTTTTTCCATGTATCCTTGTGATTCATGATTTATGAGAAGTGAAACTTAACTCTACTAATCCTACCTGGTTGGTTCGTGGAGTTGATTTTGCTCGACTCTATGATCCTTTGAGGTTGGAGAGTAGTGACTAAGTTACTCTTCTCTTTTCTGAATCCTAGGCAAACATGAGATCTGTTATGCCTTGAAGCGTAGATTGGATCAGAAGAACAGGGATGGAATGGTTCTTCCTTCTGTGAGGATTTCAAAAATGCAATGCTTCTATTGAAGTTTGAAGCACTACTGATGTTAGTTTCCTTTGACTTTTCCATATATGGTTCTGAGGTGGATTCCCCAAAACCTAAGCATTTTCTGTCGGATGCACTTCTTTGACTGGAGATCAGGGAGTCCATGGGTGAAGAGGATCTATTCCACATTAAGGTTGTCTTTTCTAGTTCCTCAATCTTAGAGGTTAGGTTTGACTCTCTTTGTGCATTAAGTTCATTTTTTTGTCTTAAGAGTTTATTCGTAGCTTCAACTTTAGAGGGAGAGTTAGCACTTAGAAGGGATGTTTCCAGTTCTTCTTGAACTTTCTCTTTTTATTTTTGAAGAAGAGAATAATCTTTAGACAGAACTCTGAACCATTTCATATATTAATGCAGATCAGATGTTATGCCATGTAGTGCAGTTCTTAAATCATCAATATCTACATCAGGAGAGTTAAAGTTAAATACCTCATCGATAATTACTTCATGATGGTCAGTGTTTTTCTTATCCTTTGCATTTTTGGCCATTAGACACAAATTTGCTATTTGAGGATCTTCATCATCTTCAAACTCAAGAGTTGTGTCGTGAGTCACTCCATGATCCTCCGGCTACAAGACTTTTATCTTTCTTCTGGAGCCTCTTGTTGCCTTTGAACTCTTTCTTTAGATTTGTTTTTCTATTCAGTTCCTCTCTAAAGAGGTTTGTTGCAGTTTGCAATGAAGTGTCCAGGCTTCTTGTAGTTGTAGCATAAGTCGTTGATCTGCTCATGGCTGTTGTTGTAGTTAAATCTCTTAGGCTTGCTACTTCTGCCTTTACGCATTAACCTCTTGAGTCTTCTTACCAACATTGCAATGTCTTCGTCATCATCTTCCTCAGAGTTAGAGTCATTCTCAGTATGAACTTTGGAGATTGCCTCTGTTACTTTGAGAGCAACTCCTTTGTCCTTCTTTCTTCCTTCAAATAGAGTCTCTGCTCGTTGAGTCAACTCTAGATCGTAGGTGAAAAGGTTTCCATAGAGTTGTTGAACAGTCATTTCATGGAGATTCTTTGATTCTCTTATGGCAGTGTTCTTGGCATCCCACTTGCTTGGTAAGGCTCTCATGAATTTTGTGATCAGATCTTTGTTTGGATAGATCTTTTCAAAGGATCGAAGAGAGTTGAGAAGAACATTGAATCTTTCATAAGTGGAAGTAACGTTTTCTCCTGCAACAGGGGCGAACATTTCATATTGTTGAATCAGAAGAGATTGCTTGTTTTCTATGACTTCTTCTGTTCCTTTATGAATAATGAGCAATGCTTCCCAGACTTCCTTGGCAGTTTTGTTGTTGACCACATTTTCGAACAGATCATCCTCTAAGGATTGGAATAATATGTTATTGGCCTATTTGTCGAGTTGGATAGCTTTCTTCTCGTTGTCAGTCCATTCTGTTTTGACCTTGATTTGAACTCTGTTCGGATCATCTGGAGTTGGTGCAAGCTTTGTTGGAATGTAGGGCCCATTCATAACAGTTTCATATAACTCTTCATCTATTGAGTCCATATAGGCTTGCATACGAACTTTCCAGTTTGCAAATTTGTCTTTATTGCACATTGGTGGCTTGCTGCCTCCTCTAATCTTAGATTCATTTATCAGATGTGCCATTGGATCTACTCAAGCTTGGTAGGCTGATTGAGAGAACCTACTCTAATATTAATTGATAGTTCCCAGAGGCACAGTAGTTATCTAGAAGGGGGGTTGAATAGATATTTTGAAATTTCTTTTACAAAATACTTGTTAGATTTGTTAATGATTTAATCACAACGAAATTTGAGATTTGTTTATTTCCCTTTAAGATAAACCAAGTTAATAGGTGATAAGCAGTTGTGACGCCCCCAAATCCGGGTATCTTCCAACCCGGCAGATGGTGCTACACGGTACTCATAACTATACATTCATTCTATTGAAACGACATCAAAATGTGTGTATCAACGACATTCTTATTACATTAATAATATTAAATCCCGTTCCCAGGTTCTATAACCATTACATTCTTTGTTTATCATACTATAATATATACAACTTACTAGTTTATTACAAGGTAAACTAATCGTTCCTCTTTGTCTTGCCTTTATCCTCATCAGATTCCTCGGTCCTTTCAGTCTTAGCTGCATTCATATGGTTCAAGCAAGAGTGAGCATAACTAGTTCAGCAAGTACAATAATTTCTTTTAAACAACATGCTTGAAGCATAGGAATCGTATATCTTCAATAACTGGATACTAGCTATGAAGTACTATCAATAATTCAAAATAGCATTTCTTTTCCTTTAAAATGTTTTACAATAACAATATTCAGTAAAACATCAACTCCTGTTCAAGACCATGAGCATTTCATAATTCTTTGAAAAGGACAACCCGAACACTAAGTCCGTAAGTCTGGCATATCTTACGAGCACTTCTGGGTGATCAGCCCATAGTACTCTATGTTGATCAACACTACATCCTGTTCAACGTATGTACGTTTAAGTTTTGGCAACCTCACGTGCCCATCGAATAATCGATGAAAAATACATTTGTTTATTCATACTCTGGCTTACCTTGAATTTGTACCAACAATTGGCGTAGGATAGCGTTAGCAATTCTATATTGAAAGACTTGTAAATAAATCAATCAACTCTTCAAGATTAGTCTAGCCGAGATAAAACTGGCATCGACCCTTTAGTAAAACACTTCATGCATCTCATAACATGAATCACAGAAAACTTGGCTAACACAAAGGTTAGACAAGCGTTTAAGAAAAACTTGCCTTCAGCATCTACTACAGTAAAAATAACTTTTCCTTTCAGTATTTACAGTCTCTACAATACATAACCACATAACATACCACATTAGGTCATGAATGAATATACATGGTTCCTAATGAATCTTACCCATCTTCTCAATCTAATCATATATTAGATTTGTTACTATTGGTTCCGGCTTGCCATTATATTTTACATTATTCTTACCAACTTCTTTCTCTTTTATGTCTTACGTGGATTTACTTCATTAATAGAACTCGTTTCGAGTTAATCATCCTTCCTCACGGCTTACTAACGTTCCCACGTTATTCGAAACTTGATCGTCATTTGTTAAGTACACTTTATTGCATTTCGTTTACATTTACGTAATATTTAACAACATTTAGTTATAACTCTCAACGTTATAGTCAGTATCATTATTGAATACAGTTCACGTTCCTTATACTTTACGTTCGTCGTTTAAATACTCATTAAATAACATTAAATTCCTAAATTCATCACTATAACAGTGATTTAGGAAAGGTCTTATCATGTTCATTAAGTAATTACATAACCCATGCTGGTATTGCAAACCATTGGATTCATAATCAACTTGGTCAACAAATTTCTACAGCTGGCTTAGCACATTACGTTGTTCTCATTACATTCATCTTCACTTGATTATTAACCTTTAATCATCATACATTAAGTGTCTAACAATGCTTTAACAATGTTATATTTACACCTTAGTTCATTACTAATGAGTTATCTTTCATTCTATACTTGTAAACATTCTTATGTCTGTCAAAACTCTAGGACTGGCGTCGCAGCGCCACATTTAGCTCTTCATCTCACGCCGCGGCGCGAGTTAGCAAGATATCTACGACATCGTTATTCTGTATTTTTTCGCCACCCATTTGGCCTTGGGTTGGCGCCGCGGCGCCAACTCTGTGCCTCACCTAGTTTGCAAAATTTGAAAATTTTACGAAACTCTCGGACTCATAACTTCTTCATTATAAGTCTGAATTGGCTCGTTCAAAAGCCTATGGTTCAAAAATTACATACTCTACACGTTCATGCAAGAATTTTATCTATTTGACTTCATTTGCTAAAAATTCACCAATTAGTTCATTTTTAACGAAAAGAATAAACGTTTGTGAACGTTCAACGCTCGTTTCTTCGTTCTAAGTTAGAATCCGGTCATTTTCGAGTCCGCAACTCTGTAATGCCAAATATGACTTGTCTCCATTGAAAACTAATGTTTCCAAGCTAAATATCAAAATTTGACTTCCATTTTGAGAATTTCACGAATTCGACGATTATCGTCCAAACTCGTAAATTTCGCCTTAACTTCATTTCTTATGATTTGTTCATCATTTTAAATGGATTCAATCCATCATATTAACATCTTGACATACATACTTCATTAACTTATTGACATGATAAGTTATTACTTGTTCTTCATTAGTCTATAACTTGTAAAAGTATGGACTACTTATGAATTCACTTTGCATGACTTATCATAGCTTAAATCTTTTAACCATCATCCTTACTTTTTATTATCATACAACCTTATTATTTCAACATAAAACAAGTTCCTACAAGTTCTTCCTTGTTTCATAACTTATATGATTACAAATAGCTTATTTATGACTTATACGGCTTATTAAGACTTAAGCTCTTTGATTACTCATTCCTATCATTCCTTAGCATACATGTTCTACCACTACCCAT
Organism: Panax quinquefolius; assembly: GCA_020205615.1. Classification (NCBI taxonomy): domain Eukaryota; kingdom Viridiplantae; phylum Streptophyta; class Magnoliopsida; order Apiales; family Araliaceae; genus Panax; species Panax quinquefolius. The sequence goes on from CM035155.1 coordinate 58,313,101, forward strand.
CTCCCTACCAATGGAAGAGAAAGAGATTCATGGTTTAAGTTCTTACCCTTGAATATCACTTGACTAAGCTTTAATCTCATTCTTGCTTCTTGAAAATGTCATAATGGAAGTTTAACTTATAAGTGCTTATTCTCTCTAACCAATAAGTTGCTTAACTTGAGAGGAGTTGAGAGAAATTTTAATCAAGCCATCTATTGAATTGAGAGCTCTCTATTTATAGGCAACCCAAAGTTAGGGCATTATGGTCAATTAGGCATTGCACCTCTTCAATTAACCTCCTTAATCCCACCTCCTTACTATTCATTACTTAACAACCAAGTCTACTTGCTAGCCACTTCTAATACTTGGTGATGCACTTGCTCACCACTTAAAATGTTTGCCCATCAAGTCTACCCACATCTCACTTGGTTTGCTCCATGGATCATGGCAAATTTATTGGGCTTGCTTAATTAATCTAGCTAATTTCTTATTGGGCTCATACTACAATAGTTTGGACTCATGACATATCAAACACTTGGGCTTGAGTATCACTTACTAATTGGTCTTCTACCATTAAGCTAATAATCCTGCAAGTCCATTACATTAAATTTAGAATCTTAACATATATACACTACGTATAATTCTCGTATGCTAACTCGTATACTAATTCGTAATATATGTTATTCCATTCGTCATACATACTCGTATAATACCTGTATTATACTCATATTCATTACCTCGTATAATATATATGTGTTATACAATCATAGCTTTAATTCATTATACGCATTTAAATTCCTTCTCGGAACTCACTTTCCCTAATCGTTAGGTTTTAAGTCCGCAGGCAAAAAACTGTGTTTGCCATAACTGAAATATTATTGGATATTCTATCTCACCTCAATATTCTATTATTACGTATTTCTTAGAAGTTCAAAAATAATTCCCGAGCAGAAATGCGTGAATAGTGTTTTTCGGAAAATTTCTCGAAAAGCTTTTGTTTTCGTCTTAGAAATTCAAACACTTTAATTCTACCACATAGCCAAAATTCTACGACATTCCGATATGTCTAGGTCATAGAACGACCTTCAAATAGCTTACTCCCATAATTAATTAATTAAATTCATTTAATCCACATAATCAAATAAAAAAAATTAATTCTCAAAAATTCAATTTTTCTGGGGCGTTACAGTAGTTATGACAGATATAGCAGTTATGGGAAGAATATAAAAGACACAGTGTTTTAAGTGGTTCAGAGCATTCATGTCTCCTAGTCCACTCTTCTACTCCTCGAGTAGGAAATCCACTAAGGATGTCTTTATAATCTTTGAATCACTTAGATTCCGTCAAGACCATCAGTTTTGGAACTTCTTAGTTCACTTAAAACTCTTCAAGTCTAGCAGACTTGGAACTTCTTAGTTCACATAGAACTCTTCAAGTCTAGCAGACTTGGAACTAGGACTAATCATTCGGTTATAACCGAACCGAATAGATTATTCGATTATAACCGAAAACTGCAATTGTGTAATTTTAGTATCCGAACAAATAACCGAATTACCCACTAACCAAATTACCGAATTATAGAATAATTGAATTTACTATTCGGTTGTTCGGGTAATAACTGAATAAACAAAGTTCAGAATCACAGCCATTAAAAAAGAAAAAAATGAGGATCAATAGAAGCAATATATAACACTTTGGGGTTAGTTTCAACGCCATTTTCATTCAATTGGTGGGATGAGATCAAAATCTATGATTGGCTTCGCTCTTTAATTCTCTAATCTGATCTCTTAGGATCACTACGCAGCTTGAAACCAAGTGAATCACTTTTTTGGTTGAAAATGCTACTAACCCCAATACAGCTCGCTTTTATTCTGGTGGATCAATGGGTTGCCGCACCGGCCTCAGATCTCGACTCGGGTGAGAAACTGCCTTCTATGTATGCCTTTTTTGTGGGTGATGCTCATGATCCTACAGCTCGTATAGTATAGAAAGAGTGTCAATAGCAAAGACTGGTAGCATAAAGCTCCAACTAATGAATGCTCTTATTTTTTTTCCTCTTCTCCATAGGGGAATCGATGAGATTGTGGTTGTTACAGAAAGAAAAGAAAGAGAAAATGAAACGGATAAGATATGATATGATACTTAGTTTTAATTCGGTTATTGCTTTTAAGGCTTTAAGGCTTGATTGTACTTTTCAAGCTTTAATTTTATTTTTTTTGTTATTCGTTTAACCGAATAACAAAAATTTAAAAACCAAACTCAGAATCGAAAAGTGAATATTAAATTGGATATAACCGAATTTCAATAAATAACCGAATAACCAAAAAAATTCGGTTAAATTTTTTTGGTTCGGTTCGATTTTATCCGTTTTTTGTTCAGTCCTACTTGGAACTTCTTACTTCACTTAATGAGAGTTAAGTTCTTGAGTTGTGCTACTCAGTTGCCGTTAAGCTCGTGTTCTATAGAACTGAGTAGCTGAGCAACCTTTCTTTTATAGATTGTAGAGTTTGGCGTTTGAGTGTTCTTCAGCTTTTCGTTGTGTACTTGCTTATTTCATTGCATCTGCATCTGATTTGTATATAAAGTGCCTTTGACATATGTCAGTTTGAAGGCATCCGTTGAAGCATTAATTGTATTTAACATTTCTGAGCACTGATGGTGACTTCTTGGAAATCTTTTGTCCAGCTGTCTGGCCCACTGACACAGCAGACTGCTATCTCACCTAACAGTTGAAAAGATGTTTTTAGCTGACATGTAGTACTTTTCTTAGCTTCTTCAATACGTTTCTTCATTATATACTAAGGATGATTGTGAGTCATTGGGATTCCCGAGAGTCTCAACATCTATAATCCATTCTTCATTTGTTGTATTTTATTCTTCAACAAATGAACAAAGCTCGATGCTTCTAATGCAGATAGATGATGCACTACGATTATGATCGTGGTGTCTTACCACATTCGTACCTGATCCGGACTGGTAGAGGAGAACACTACAATTTCTCTTAAGCACTGGTAGACTACGATCTTTGCTTGCTTGATTTTGCAGACTCTACGCTTTCGAGAACAGACAACGATTTTTGATTTGGCTCGGCAGGCGTTTGGACCACTCTACGATTTTAGGAAAGGCCCTCCAAAGCAAACAGACTACGATTCTTAATACTCTACAATTCTGCCTTGGTTTCTGCAAACTCTTGGCTGGCTCGACATACTATGATTCTGTTAAAGCCTATTTATTACATCTCAAAATAGATCAACCTAACAGCTTTGATATTTTCTTCTATACATTCATTTATAGAATGATAAACATAAAGCCCAGATCAAACCTAACAAGTTTTGATCTACCACTAAGTCCTTGTACATGTATTCCTTGAAGGACTTTACTTATAAGCATGTTTATTTACTTTCAACATCAAATTTAAATATGCAATTCCCAACAGACCTCTTCAAAATTTTTGATCTGGAAGCCCAGAATGGAGGATATCCTTTATTGCAAGGATTTATATGATCCGTTAGAGCTCAAATGGAAGAAGCCCACGGATTAATCTGAGGCTGATTGGAATAAAATGAATAAGAAAATTATTGGTCACTTCCGGCAGTGGATTGATCAAAGTGTGTTCCGCCAAGTTTCGTAGGAGATGGATGCTCACACTTTATGGACAACACTAGAGTCTATGTACGAGAAAAAGAATACACGAAATAAAACTTTTGTCATTCGAAAAATTTTGAATCTAAAGTACAAGGATGGGAGCAGTGTGTCGGAACATATGTGTGAGTTCCAAGGCTTGGTGAACCAGTTATCCACCATGAAGTTGAATCTTGATGATAAGATTCAGGCTCTTTTGCTTCTCAGTTCGTTGCCAAATCGCTGGGAAACTTTGGTGGTGTTTCTAAGCAATTCAGCTCTAGAAGGAAAAATAAACATGCAGATGGTCAAGGACAGTCTTCTTAATGAGGAGACAAGGCGAAAGGAGCAAGGCATAAATTTTGAGACACATGCTCTTGTTGTAGAGAATAAGGGCAGAAGCAATTTTAGGGGATCACACAAAGGAGATAAAAGTCGCAGCAAAAGCAAAAATCATATGAGCAAGTCAAAGACCAGACAAGGTGAAACGTATCGATGCTTCCATTGTAATAAGGAATGTCATTACAAAAGAAATTGTAGAATCTGGTTAGATAAGCAAAAAAATGGTGAGTAGAGAAAGGTTGAGGAGATGAACACTGCAGTCTGCAGCCACAGTCACCGAAGATGTTGTGATTCTTTTATTTGTGGAAGAAGAATGCTTGCATATAGATTATCAAAAAATTGATTGGGTGGTTGATATTGGTGACTCGTATCATGCTACACCCAAGAGAGAATTTTTCATAACTTACAAAACTGGAGACTTTGGGTACGTGAGAATGAGAAATACAGATTAGTCCAAGATTATTGGAATTGGTGATGTTTGCATTCATACAGGTGTTAGTTATACTGTTACCTTGAGGGATGTTAGACACATTCTTGATTTACGTCTAAACTTGATTTCTAGCATGGCCTTGGACAGAGAAGGCTATGAGAATCACTTTGGCAGTGGAAAGTGGAAGTTTACTAAGGGCTCTATGGTGATTGCAAGAGGTGTTGCTTGTTGTTCGTTGTATAAGACTCGTGTGAAAGTGTGTTATAGTGAGTTGAATGCAGTTGAGGATGACTCTTCACCAAACATATGGTATAAAAGACTTGGCCACATGAGTGAGAAAGGGTTGCATTTATTAATAAGAAGGTCACTCATTCCTTTTGCTAAAGGTACTATTTTAAGCCCTTGTGATTACTATTTGTTTGGGAAACAACATAGAGTTTCTTTTAGTAGTTCAGCTAAAAGAAAATCTTAAATTTATGTAGGCACACTTAGAAGGGGGGTTGAATAAGTGTAGGTGCAAACTTTGTCCAATTTTTGATAAACTAAAAATTTCTTTGAATATACAATGCAGCAAACTGAATTATATATCTATATAAACTTTTTAAGATAAGATGATGAATCTTTGTTATATTTTTCGAGATGTATAAATTCAAAATTTATCCTATTTCAAACTGTGATTATGAGAAAAACAATTTACTAAATTAGTTTGATTATGTTTATGGATATAGAATGCAGGCAGCTGGATAGATAACAGAATAATATACCATAGAAAATGCAATCACATAAACACCAGAATTTCTACGTGGTTCAACTACTACCCTCTATAATAGAAGCCTAATCCACGTCCAATACCAACTAGTATCGGATATTATCTTTTATTAAAACTTTTCTAATTATAATACAAGTTCTAACAACTTGAGCACCTTTGCTCCTTGTGCACCTATGCACCTTTAAGCACCTATGCTTTCAAACTTGATTGTAATAATACACTAATACAAATCGGATCACAAGTTAGATGAGATTGATTTGTATGAAAAATATAAGATACACAATAGAGGTCTAATGATCAAGCAATATATCACTCACCAATGCAAGGCTCTAGTATGTAATGATATGCAGTAAAAGTTATTACCAGAGTATTTTCTACACTATCACCTTAAGCAGTATCTCCTTCAGTTGTAATCAACAGTAAACCGAAGAAACACACTTTCGTAGCTTTGTATGTATGCAATCAACAGTATGTATTTCTTAGCTTTTCTTGTTATTGGACCAATTCTTTTATAGGCAACCAAAAGATGGGTGTGATACTAACGAACGATACTGTTGTGATACTTAATCTTAGAGTAACACCCAGATATTATGCCAATTTTCCAGTTGTATACTAACGAACGATACTATTGTGATTAGTATACAATATAGTGATTAGAGAGAAGATGGGTGTGAAAGTAGTATGCACACAAGCCAATCATGTTTGATGATAAAGCATATACTTTGTAACAATCTTATTAATTTATTAATAAAAGTATTAATTTATTAAAGGCTTTTAATTATCTTCATGATGTTGTTTTATAATATGTGATAAACCCATAGTTTTAAGCAATGCTTTTAGAATAATGATGATGATCATTCTAATGAGATCTAAATTCTTAGAAAGCTTAAAACTAAAATAGTTCCCAATCATTGGATTACTAAATTGGGGATTAGTGAATCCGGATAGATTGGTACATACGTTGCTTTCTTATTGGATGAGGATGATTGATCTCATGATCATTTGTGTGGAGACACTAAAGCAAGTATGTAGGTGCTTATTAGAGAATAAGTTCACTGAACGTGGCTCGCTAAGGAATACCTAATGGAGTTTTACTTGCCTGTCAATAGGAATTCCTGTAGTGATAGTAGTACAAGTGATCCTTGGACTTGAGATCATCATAGTATCTTGTGTATGATGAGTTGTATTTTGACTTATTCCTTAAGACCCTTAGGGTATATCAAAGGGTATGCTTGGGTATAATAAGTTGTACATGGAGATAATGTATGATCAATAAAGAATCTACCACTTCTATTAAAAGAAGAGAAATGTCCTATGTGATTCGATAAATGACAACCCAAAGAGTCCTTGACAAAAGATGTAATGAAATTAGAAAGGAGTTTCTAATTTGCATTATTTGGAGTTGTGCATTTAAGAGTCGAAATACATATAATTAAATAAATTAAGACTTGACAAGAATTCCATGTCTTATATTTAATTGGGACATTGTATGGTGGAAAGATTGAATTTGACAGTAACTATTTACTCAAAAGTTCTTTAATGATTAATGTTGAAATCTATATTATCGGAAAGTCGTTGATCGCTAGGGAGGCTTATCCCTATTGTAGAATAAATATTATTTATTTAAATAAATTAATTATTTAATTTATTTATTTAAATAAGATTATAATTGTTCTAATTGATTTATTCACAATAGGTTTAATATGGAGAACCAAAAGGGTCACACCATAAAAGGAAGAATAATTATTTAAGAAGTTAATGGCATAATCGTAATAATATGTTATGTATATTTAATTTAATCTATGGTGATAAAATAAATTAAATAGCTTAATATTTATTATTTAATATTTTAGAAATATTAAATATAAATTAATAAGAGAGTCTTATTAATATTATTACAATTATTATTATTATTTTAATTTCTAAAAGAGTTTAGAAATTAATTTAATATAAATACTCTCATTTATTCCTAATAGGATTAGGAGGAAAATTAGTTAAAGGAGTTTAATTAATTATCCCTAATAAGATTAGGGAGCCCATTTAATTAAAAGAGTTTAATTAAATAATACCTTATTTTATTAAATAAGGTTACCTGATATCTTTATAAGAGGAGTCTAATATCAGATATCAAAAATATACGTAATTCCAAAAGTTGGAGAGTACGCTCTTTTTCTATAGAGATAAAAAAACTAGGGTTTAGCCAAACACCCATCTTCTTGAATCCTTCTTCTTCCTTGGTGGATCACCTCTAGAGGCCAAACACTTGGGTGGCTAACGTTGATCAAAGGAAGGAACCAAACCCGGTGGATTCAAGTTGAACGCGAAAAGGATTGGAGGTGAACTTGTACCTGAGGAAGCTCGATCTTCAAGGGTATGATTCTTATTCGTTATCTTTTTCGTTTAATTAATAATTGTGCATAAAGGGTGATCCGGGTATATGGTTTGTAAAAATTTTAAACTCTGATTTTTACACGTTTTCGCTTATTTATGCAATTTGATTGCGTTCTTGAATATTACAAACCTAACAGGGTGGTATTCACCACGTGATAACATATCTCCTAGATTTTGTCCCATCTTGCTATATGTCAACTACCGGATTAAATGTCATGCAATCAATTGCAGTCTTTAAAGATAACACGTCTAAAGAGATTACTATATCAATTTGTCTAGCACGTGGTTCAAGGAGTCTAATACATTTCCTTAAATTAAGTGTTTATGATGCATGATTCATGGTGTATGTTTAACCAGTTATTTATATTCAGTTACCTTATTTTATTGACCAAAAAGAGTTTCCTTGATTCATGAAACACATAGTAAACCAATTGATTGCTGGAAATCAGTATCTTAGTTACCAAAAAGAATCCTTCTGATTTATTTCCATATGTGACTTACCATAGATTTGGCTGGTAGAAATACCCAATATGATTTTTCAAATCATGGGTTAATTACTTCCCTGAACACATGGTGAATGATTTATGGTGTATATTTAATCAACTATTCTTACCATGTTACCATTTTTAGTTTTACCAGACATGTTTTCTTTAATTTATGAAACACGTACTAAACCACCGATTATTCCATGATCTTAGTGAATTTATTTAATGATATTAGAATATACTCATATATGTATATGTGAGATGCACATGCTCTAAAGCCTTGTATTGGAAAGTAATAGATGCTAAGATCTTATATATATTTCCTAGGACTCAATTCTCCTTTCATGCTTCAAAGATTTCTTGTCTTTGTATTTTCCTCCTTGATGTTCCTGTAAAGCCATATGTTTCCATATCTTTCCTAGAACTCAATTCACCTTTCATGCTTCAAAGATTTCTTGTCTTTGTATTTTCCTCCTTGATGTTCCAGTAAAGCCATATGTTTCCCTGAAATTTCAAAGAGCATAATTAAAGGAATAATATGGTCATCATCAAAACATTTAGGAAGGAGTATGACATAAGTCAACATTCTCCCCCTTTTTGATGATGACAACAAAATAATTATGACTCCCCCTAAATTCATATATATCTTTACATTTAGAACTAACTGCTTAAGTCATACTCTTCTGCATATATGCAGTGTTTAATAACCCTGCACTTAACCTGTTAATCTATAACAATACTTTAAGAAGAAAGAATACCATTTAAACCAATCAATCATAAGTGCATCCATAAGCAGTTAAAAGCATCCAAAATTTTAAAAATATAGTTTGAAATAGAAATTATCATGCATGAGAATTTAAAAGAACTGTCTGTAAAGGCCAGAATTTAGAATTCATCTCCCCCTTTGGCATCCATCAAAAAGTGAAATATGGAGCAAAAGGGAAAAGAAGGGGGCAAAAACTTAGGCATCCTCCTCATCAATGTGGACATGGTTGGCTTCACGAGTAGTGAAGTAGGGACGATGAAGCCGGCGATGTTCGCATTCTTCTTGGAACAAGGAGTCTGCGAAACGGGGAGGGAGAGGGATGAAGGTGGGAGGAGGTTGAGGAAGATCCAGGAAATCGCCTTGGTATTCGGTCATCCAATTGCACTGTGGCCACTAAGGTATGCGAGAATTCACTTGGTCAGCCTGTAGCTCCTCACTCAAATCATTCATGAGTCGTTCGGTGAAATTGCCTTGGTATTCGGTCATCCAATTGCACTGTGGCCACTATGGTATGAGAATTCACTTGGTCAGCCTGTAGCTCCTCACTCAAATCATTCATGCGTCGTTCAGTGAATCGGCCGAGTGTCCTAATCTGATTACAAATAAACTTTAGTTCAGAACTTAGTTGGCAGGCATTACGATTCATCTTCCTTTGCAGAGCTTCGACCATAGCTCTGGTATGAAATTTGAACCCCACTTGAAGATCGATGAACTCATCCTCCATGGTGTGAAAAGTTGTGTTCAGCTCAGTACAACTGATGGGGAGTTTCCCTTTTTCAAGCAAAGAGAGACGGTGTTGGATATCCTTGACATCAGTAGTAAGGGAGGTTTGATTGATAGCGATGGTGTGAAGAAGAGTGTAAATTTCAGGAGAGGGAGGTTGTGGGACAAGAGAAGTGGAATTTTGGACTAGAGGAATAAGGGGAATTTCTGGAGCGATTCGCATGAACTGACCATCGACTAGAGTAATATGAGCGCTTTTGAGATAGGCAGAATCGATGGAATCAGTAATTGTGATGGAACCTTCATTGTCTAGAGGGATTTGAAAGTGAGTGAACAACTTGGTATGAAAACAACTGTATGGCAGACATTTTTTGGAATATTTGATGCAGTTGACCATGTGTTTAAGCATTATAAGAGAAAAGTTGAATGGTTTTCCTTTCATTATCAGAGCCACCAAAACCAAATCCTTGTAGGTGAAGTCAGCCCCACCCCCAATACGAGGAATAAAATTATATCGCAGTAATTTATGAAGAAATATAGCAATAGGAGACACTTCAATAGTCTTTGGGAGAGTGACTAAAGATAGAGTAGGGTCAACCATGATAGTTTGAAGTTGGTCAAGAGGGGACAGAGGCGTATACACTGGTCCCTAAAGAGTAAATGGATAGTCGCCTGTAAAGGGAATGGATAATATGCTTCCTAAATCCATAGCAGTAAAGAACAACGATTTTCCTTTCACGAAGGTAGTATAGCAGTCACCATTGTTTTCAAGGATAGTGTAAAATTGTTGAACCAACTTGGGGTAGGCCACAGATGGAGGGGTACTGAGTGAGGACAGACCACAAGACTCAAGGAGATGTTGAAGTGGGGAATTTTGGAGTTAGTACATGTCAATGGATTTTTCATTAACAAAAGATTTTTGACAGATGGAAGATTTAAAGCGAAGTTCAAAGTTATGACCTCGAAAGAAATTTTCAGGAACATCTTGCAATGAGACAGATAAGGGTATTACAGTCATTAGAGGGGATCCGGGTGAGGATTCTTTGATCTTTTGCCATTTGGTACCAGTCGATGTCCCAATCGGTGGAGGAGAAGGTAAACTTGCTTCAGATTTGGCAGGGGACGATTCAACGGAGATAATTGTAACAGAGGATTGCTTTCTTTTCAGTTTTTGAGTGGTAGGAGGATGACAAGGGAGTGAGACCTCATCCTCAGACTCATCACGGAGTTGTCTAGCAATCCTGGTTCTCATTTTCTCAGATGAGGTTTGAGAGCTATTGAGAGTTGCAGAGACTGTTGATGTGTTGAAGAGTCAGGATGAAGCAAAAGAGTAAAGTAACTCCTATCTTTATCGTGGGTGCGGGTTACCAAGATATGGGAAGTTGTGACGCCATGTTTGGGAAGGAAAATCTGAGCAGATTTCATTAGCGTAATTATGGTGAGAAGATATGTCGTGTAATCTAGCTTGTCTGTCTAATTTCCTTAAAGCATGCAGACCATATCTATATCAGACACATCCCGAGTTCTCTTCTTAGAGTACAAAAATGTTCTTCCCCTAGAGGTTTTGTAAATATATCTGCTAATTGGTGCTCAGTGGTAATGAATATTAATTTAATTAGTCCTTCGGACACATTGTCTCTAAGAAAATGGTGGCAAACTTCTATATGTTTTGTGCGAGAGTGTAGAACTGGATTTTTAGAGATGTTTATACTGCTTGTATTATCACAATATATGGGCACATTTTCACACATAATATCAAAATTCCACAGTGTTTGATGCATCCATAAAATTTGTGAGCAACAACTCCCAAGTTGCTAAATATTCGCCCTCAGTGGTGTATAAAGCAATTGATGTTTGCTTCTTACTATGCCATGAAACAACACTTTGTCCCAAAAATGTACAAGCACTGCTTGTGCTTTTTCTACCTATTTAACAACCTGCATAGTCAGCATTTGAGTAACCCATTAGATCAAAATTGTTAGATTTTAGATAAAATAATCCTAGATTTGTGGTGCCACTCTAATATTTAAATATTCGTTTAAAAGCTTGTAAATGTGATTCTTTGGGTCTTTCTTGAAAGCGAGCATATAGACGCACACTGTACATTATATCAGGTCTAGAAGTAGTTAGATATAATAAGGATCCGATCATACCTCTATATTTAGTTACTTCTACATCCATACCTTTTTCATCTGCTGTGAGTTTTATTGATGTACTCATTGGTGTGGGCTTTGGATTGGAGTTGTCAAACCCGAATCTCTTGAGTAGTTCTTTTGTATACTTGGTTTGATGAATGAAGATACCTTCCTGATGTTGTTTGATTTGAAGGCCCAGAAAGTAATTGAGTTCTCCCATTAAGCTCATATCAAACTCCTTGTGTATGCATTTAGAGAACCACTCACAAAGAAGATTATTAGTAGCACCAGATATTATATCATCTACATATATTTATACAATAATGATATCTTTATTTTGAAGTTTAATAAATAAAGTAGAATTAATTTTACCTCTTATGAATGCATTTGATAGGAAATACTTACTTAGTCTCTCATACCAAGCTCTTGGAGCTTGTTTGAGTCCATAGAGTGCCTTCTTTAATTTGAATACGTAATGTGGGAACTTTTTATGCTTGAATCCAGAAGGCTGTTTTACGTATACTTCTTCATTTATATATCCATTGAGGAAGGAACTTTTGACGTCCATTTGGTGTAATTTGAACTTTCGGAAACATGCAAATGCTAACAGTATTCTAATGGATTCCAATCGGGCTACAGGGGCAAATGTTTGTTCATAGTCTATTCCTTCTTGTTGATTATATCCTTGAGCTACTAATCTTGCTTTTTTTCTTGTAATTGTTCCATACTCATCAAGTTTGTTTTTGAATACCCATTTAGTTCCAATGATGGATACTTCTTTTGGAGGTGGCATCAACTCCCAGACTTGGCATCTTTTGAATTGTTGTAGCTCTTCTTGCATTGCTAGTAGCCAATTTTCATCAAGTATAGCTTCTTTGGCATTCTTTGGTTCAATTTGGGATAAGAATGCTAAAAATGCACACATATTTTGTACTCTTCTTCTTGTAGTCACTCCTTCATTTATATTGCCAATAATGTTATCGGGAGGATGATTTTTTATGTTCCTTACTATTTTTGGAAGTTTAATGTCATGGATCACCTCTTCTAGATGATCTTCAGTAATTTCTGGATCATGGTCTTGTTGTTCGTTTGATTGACTTCTTTGGATAGGTTCTGATCTTCTTTGCTCTTCCAATCCAATCTTCTTTGGATAAATTCGACTTCTTTGGATAAATTCCTTTGTCTTGTTATTTTATTTTATATGATAGGCTGGATCAGCAGCTGTCTCTAAATTTCCTGCATCATCTTCTCTTTCTTTTGGAATATCATCGTTAGTTTCATTAAATTTGATATGTATAGATTCTTCTATGCACATCTTTTGCACATTATAAGTGTGATATGCTTTAATGTTTTGAGAGTAGCCAATGAATATTCCCTCATATGATCTAGCATCAAACTTACCCAAATTTTCATTAGTGTTAAGAATTAAACATTTGGATCCAAACACTTTGAAGTAGCTTATATTAGGAAGGTGATTATTTAATAATTCATATGGTTTCTTCAAAATGATTGGTCATATTAAAACTCTATTTAGAACATAACATGATGTGTTTACAGCTTCGGCCCAAAATTTCTTTGGAAGTTTACTTTCTTGGATTAGGGTTCTAGCTGTTTCTTGTAATGTTCGATTCTTCCTTTCAACCACTCCATTTTGTTGGGGAGTTCTAGGTACTGAGAACTCATGAGTAATTCCTTTTTGATGACAAAATATAATGAAATCCTTTTGAAACTCAGTACCATGGTCACTTTGAATTTTTATAAGATTGAGACTATATATTGTTTCCAAGTTTCTAATTAGATTTTCAAATTCTTTAAATGCCTCATCTTTAGTTCTAAGAAATAGTACCCATGTGTATCTAGAGAAATCATCAACTATCACAAAAGCATAAAATTTACCATTTAGACTAGCATGCCTTTCGAGTCCAAATAAATCAAGATGTAGTAATTGTAAGGGAGAAGAAGTTGATACCATGTTCTTGGTTATGAATGATGTTCTTACTTGTTTTCCAAGTTGACATGGCTCACATATACCTTTCTTCTCAAAATTCATTTTGGGTAGTCCTTTCACTAAGTTCTTTGATGATAACTTTTTGATTAGGTCCATATATGCATGTCCTATTCTTCTATGCCATAGATTTGCTTCATCTTGAATTGTTGCCAGACATAGTTCTTCCTCCTGTTGTTCAAAATCAAGAGTGTATATATTTCCTTCTCTTTGGGCAACTAAAATTGCATTGTTAGTACCATGTGAAATTGTACATTTTTCTCTTTCAAAATTTACTTGATGTCCATTATCCATTAATTGACTCACACTGATTAAATTAAATTCTAAGCCATTTACTAAATGAACAATATTAATATTAACCTTACCGTTACTTATTTTACCTTTTCTGATTATTTCACATGACCGGTTATCACCAAACGTAACAGTTCCATGTTTCTTTTTGATATTTAGCTCCACAAACTTAGATTTGTCACCCGTCATGTGGCGTGAGCATCCATTGTCAAGAATCCACTTTTGAGAGGATACTTTTGCTTTGAAACATATCTGTTTAATAAAGATACAATTTATCTTTTTGGTACCCATATCTTTTTAGGTCCATTTGTGTTAGTTGAAATCAAGCCACTTTTCTTTATCCATACTGCTTTACTTTGGTTGGTATTTTTCTTTCTTAAACAATTTATCTCTAGATGCCCTTTGGTGCCACAATTTTTGCAAGTAGTGAAAGGAGTACAGTAATATAATTTAAATGATGATTTAGATTTAAGCATTTCAACTTCTTTTCTATATACTGGATTATAACCAATGCCTCGTTTATCGTAACTGGGTCTTTGTTTCCCTAACATGACATTTAGATTTTCTTCACCATGAACAAATTTAGCTAGAGAGTTTTTTAATGACTCTATTTCCTTTTGAAGTTCATTAGTTGGAGATGTTTTATTACAAGCTTCATCACCAAATGCATCAATGCATACATCTCTCATTTTTATTTCATTTTTCAATTTTTTGACTTCATCATTTAACTATTTTACTTTGTTGAAAAGTATTTTATTGTAATTATCTAAATAATCATTTTTAGCAGCTAATGCTTTTTCTTCATTTGTGTGTGTTACTTTTTCTAATTCTTTCTTTTCATCTATTAGTGCTTCAACTTCGCCCATTAGAGTGTTTACTAGATCTTTTAAGTACATATTTTTTTTCTTTTAGCTTCTTATTTTCTTGTTTCAAAATAATAACATCAAAAAGAGATACCTTAATAGATTCACCTTCAAGTCCCATGAAGCATATTTAAGCCAGCTCATCGTTTGCATCTATCTCCACTTCGAATTCTTCATCGTCACTCCACGTTAAGAAGGCTTTATTCTTTTTGAACTCTTTATTGCCTTGTTTTCCTTTGTTTTTTAGCTAGAAGCAGTCCTTCTTAAAGTGACCTGGTCTTCCACATTCAAAACATGTTTCTTCGGTTTGCTTGGCTTTGAGTTTGTTTGAATTGAATGCATTCTTCCTTTTATTCTTTCTCTGAAGTAGTCCCTTAAGTCTCCTTGAGATCATAGCTATTTCATCATCCGAGTTATTTTCAAGTTCCTCTTCCATTCCTGCATTTAGAGCTAGCACTTTCTTTCGAGGAACTTCTTCCTCTTCATCATATCTTTTTAATTGGTGTTCATATTCTTCTAGTTCACCAAAAGAGTGTTAAGGTATCCATATAAGAGATATTGATCAGAATCTTGAAGAGTAGTAATTTTGGATGTAAACCTTTTGGGCATAGCCCAAAGTAGCTTACGATTGATTTTACTTTGTGAAATTGACTTGTCGAGCAACTTTAATGAATTTATGAGAACTAGGAATCGTGCTTGAGCCATTTTGATTGTTTCATCTTTTTCCTGCTTGAACATTTCATAGTCATGCATGAGCATGCTTAGCTTAACTTCTCGTACTTTGGAGGTTCCTTCATGACTCACCACTAGAGTATCCCATATCTCCTTAGTTGTGTTACATGAAGAGACTTTATCTATTTCGGATTGCACCATACCGCTGAGAAGGGTGTTCATTGCCTTTGAGTCGTATGAGACCATGTAGGTTTCGGTTGAGTCCATCTCAAGTAGAGTTTTCAGAGTGCCGTCATCTTTCCTTGGGATCACTAGTCCATTTTCTACCACCCACCATTCCCATGGGTCACGCTTAAGATATATCCTCATTCGGAACTTCCAGAAATTGTAGTTCTCTGTCCCAAAGAGTAATGGAGGTCGGTTTGTTGACTGTCCTTCTTGATGAGCGTTTCCAAATTGTGCCATGTCAGAATCTTTCCTTACAAGTCACCTTTAAGACCAAGATAAGTAGAGCCAAGCTTTGATACCAAATGAAATTTAAGTAGGCACACTTAGAAGGGGGGTTGAATAAGTGTAGGTGCAAACTTTGTCCAATTTTTGATAAACTAAAAATTTCTTTGAATATACAATGCAACAAACTGAATTATATATCTATATAAACTTTTTAAGATAAGATGATGAATCTTTGTTATATTTTTTGAGATGCGTAAATTCAAAATTTATCCTATTGCAAACTATGATTATGAGAAAAACAATTTACTAAATTAGTTTGATAATTTTTGTGGATATAGAATGCAGGCAGCTGGATTGATAACAGAATAATATACCACATAAAATCCAATCACATAAATACCGAAATTTTTACGCGGTTCAACTACTACCCTCTATAATAGTAGCCTAATCCACGTCCAATACCAACTAGTATTGGAGACTCTCTTTTATTAAAACTTTTCTAATTACAATACAACTTCCAACAACTTGAGCACCTTTGCTCCTTGTGCACCTATGCACCCTTAAACACCTATGCTTTCAAACTTGGTTGTAATAATACACTAATCCAAATCGGATCACAAGTTAGATGAGATTGATTTCTATGAAAAAATATAAGATACACAATAGAGGTCTAATGATCAAGCAATATATCACTCACCAATGCAAGGCTCTAGAATGTAATGATATGCAGTAAAAGTTATTACCAGAGTATTTTCTACACTATCACCTTAAGCAGTATCTCCTTCAGTTGTAATCAACAGTAAACCGAAGAAACACACTTTCGTAGCTTTGTATGTATGTAATCAACAATATGTATTTCTTAGCTTTTCTTGTTATTGGACCAATTCTTTTATAGGCAACCAAAAGATATTATCGTTGTTAATTCCCAATTTTCAATATAACCGTTTGGGACAAATTTCACAAATCACGTAATCTTAGAGTAACACCCAGATATTGTGCCAATATTCCAATTGTATACTAATGAAGGATACTATTGTGATTAGTATACAATATAGTGATTAGAGAGAAGATGAGTGCTCACCACGTGATAACATATCTCCTAGATTTTGTCCCATCTTTCTATATATCAACTACCGAATTAAATGTCATGCAATCAATTGCAGTCTTTAAAGATAACACGTCTAAAGAGATTACCATATCAATTTGTCAAGCACGTGGTTCAAGGAATCTAATACCTTTTCCTTAAATTAAGTGTTTATGACGCATGATTCATGGTGTATGTTTAGCCAGTTATTTATATTAAGTTACCTTATTTTATTGACCGAAAAAAGTTTCCTTGATTCATGAAACACACAGTAACCCAATTGATTGCTGGAAATCAGTATCTTAGTTACCAAAAAGAATCCTTCTGATTTATTTCCATATGTGACTTACCATAGATTTGGCTGGTAGAAATACCCAATATGATTTTTCAAATCATGGTTTAATTACTTCACTTAACACATGGTGCATGATTTATGGTGTATATTCAATCAATTATACTTACCATGTTACCATTTTTAGTTTTACCAGACATGTATTCTTTAATTTATGAAGCACGTACTAAACCACTGATTATTCCATGATCTTAGTGAATTTATTTAATGATATTAGAATATACTCATATATGTATATGTGAGGTGCACATGCCCTAAAGCCTTGTATTGGAAAGTAATAGATGCTTAGATCTTACATATCTTTCCTAGGACTCAATTCGCCTTTCATGCTTCAAAGATTTCTTGTCTTTGTATTTTCCTCCTTGATGTTCCTATAAAGCCATATGTTTTCATATCTTTCCTAGGACTCAATTCGCCTTTCTTGCTTCAAAGATTTCTTGTCTTTGTATTTTCCTCCTTGATGTTCCTGTAAAGCCATATGTTTCCTTGAAATTTCAAAAAGCAAAATTAGAGGAATAATATGGTCATTATCAAAACATTTAGGAAGGAGTATGACATAAGTCAACAAAATCAGAGCTACTAGAGAGAGTATATTTTGATGTATGTTGACCCATTGAGGTGGAGTCTTTAGGTGGAAATAGGTATTTTGTTACCTTTATTAATGATGCTTCGCGGAAGGTGTGGGTATTTTTGTTAAGAACAAAAGACCAGGTATTCCATCATTTTCAAAGTTTTCATGCTTTAGTTGAAAGTGAGACTAGAAAATTGTTGAAGTGTCTTCGTAGTGACAACGGAGGGGAATACACTTCAAAGGAGTTTGCTGAATATTGTAGTAAACATGGCATTTGGCATGAGCAGACTGTTCCTGGTACCCCACAACATAATGGTGTGGCTGACAGAATGAACTGCATTATTATTGAGAGAGTGTGATGCATGTTGAGAATGGCTAAACTGCCTAAGATATTCTGGGGTGAAGCTGTTCGTACTACCTGTTACCTAATTAATAGATCTCCATCAGCACCATTAGATTTTCAAATTCCAGAAAAGATTTGGAGTGGTAAGGATTTGTCTTAATCTCATTTGAGGGTATTAGGGTGCAAGGCTTTTGCACATATCCCCAAGGAACAAAGATAAAAACTTGATGACGAGTCCACTCCATGTGTATTTGTTGGCTATAGAGATGCAGAGTTTGGATATCGATTATGGGATCCAGTGCAGAGAAAATTATTCAGGAGCAGAGATGTGGTGTTTCATGAGCACCAAAATTATGAGAATTTTGATAATGCTACACAGCCCAGAGATAATAAAGTTCCAGACCTCAGCGAAGTTTCATCTCCAATACAAAAAAATGCCTGATTTGCACGATGGTTGGAGAAAGAGGTGAAAAATGAAGATACGTGTGATCAATTAGATATTTGCGAATATCGATGGTGATGGGTCGGATGTCAATAAAGAGTGTTGCAATTAGTCGAGAGCTATACATGATGAGATGGGAAGAATCACACCTACGAGTTGACTTCACATCCGTGGCAATCACTGGGTGGCATAGGATAAGCGTTAACATTTCTGTAAGACCCCAAATTATTAATAAAAAGAAATTTTTTTCAAGGTATTAACTTCGATGAGATTTTTTCTATTTATTATTTTGAAATAGTAAGGTTGAGCAGCTTGGATGTGAGGATTATTTTTTTGATTACATGGAATAGTAGGGATATGAAGTTAAAGGAAAGAACACTTGGTTTGCTGGTAAGTGGCACTGAAACAAGCTCCAAGGTAGTGGTACATGAAATTTAATTCATTTATGGTGGATCAAGGTTATATAGAACAGCTTGCATCATCACTGTGTGTATGTCGAAAGGTTCCCAAACGGTAACTTCATAATTTCATTTGCTATATGTAGATGAATAATAATTTCGAATAAGCTCAAATGGTGATATGAAGGACTTAGGTATTCAGTATTTTGGGTATGAAGATTATTCATTGTAAAATCCAGTGGGTGTTGTTGTGTCACAAAAGAAATATGTTGAATTGGTGCTTGCAAGGATTAACACGTGCTAGTCATATATAACAATAGTTCCCTACTCCTTTACTGTAGGGAGTCTTATTTATGCAATGGTTTGTATGTGGCCAGATATTGCTCATGCAGTTGGCTTTGTGAGCAGGTATTTGTCAAATCCTAGCAAAGAACATTAGGAAGAAGTTAAGTGGATTCTCAAATACTTGAATACCTTTGATGCGACATGGCGTGTTCTAAAGAGAAGAAGTCTACTTCGGGGTATTTGTTTACTTTTGTAGGGGGAGCAGTATCATGTCAATCCAAGTTGCAAAAGTGTGTTGCTTTATCTACAACTAAGTCAGAATACATCGCTGCTACTGAAGCAGGCAAGGAGATGTTGTGGTTAAAACGGTTTCTCTAAGAGTTAGGTTTGAAACAAGATAAGTACGTGATTTATTGTGATAGTCATAGTGTAATTGACTTGACTAAGAAATGTCACGCATCATAATCAGACCAAGCACATTGATGTTCATTATAACTAGCTTCGAGAAGTGATGGAAAAGGAATTGATGAAAGTGAAGAAAGTTTATACTGACGAGAACCCCTCAGACATGTTGACAAAAGTTGTCACTCGTGACAATTTGGAATTTTGCAAGGAATTGGTCGGCATGGATTCCAAGTGACGGGATCGCAGAGATTATGTGACGCCCCCAAAATAGGTATACACAACCCATTCTGAGTCACCAAATATATGGTACAGAATTTAAATACAAACTTTATTTATACAATACGACAAAAGCGTAGATGAGACTTTTAACACGAATATTGTCTCATAGAAAATATCCAAACTCAAATGGAATCCTCATTACATTTATTATCACACTATTTCATAGAATACTGAGGACTACTATAGAAACCATCTTGGAACATCACTCAATTCCCCGGCTAGTCCCGGCTATGTTCTCATTTCTTGAAGAGAACAATGAAAGCAAAGGGTGAACTCAACTAGCCCAGTAAAGAATATCATAGCTTAGATAATGCAGAATAAATTATTGTTAGCCTTCAATAGTGTTAAACTGATAGAATATAATAGACAACAAGTTTAACTACAGCGGAACAAATAATTCATTAGAAGAGTTAAGTAGAGCATGAAGTCTACTATCTTCTATGATTTAAAAGTTCATCGTCAAAATTTTCTCGCTATAACACAGCTCAATAAATAATCCACATCATCGAATTATCCATGCACTACGGGCCAAGGATATTCATTAGTATCATATCCATGAATTATTCATGCACTACGGGCCAGTGATATTCATTATTATCATATCCACGAATTATCCATGCACTATAGGCCAATGATATTCGTTATTTTCACCAATGGTCATGATCATGCCAAAAACTGTCCATCAATGCACTACAAGCCAATGAGGACTTTTACCACATCATTTGTAACATTACAGGTTATGATTATACCGATACATAGTCATAATGAAGCGCCCCCACTTATAACCATACAACCATTCCATTGAAATACAAAAAAATGAATGTAATCACTATCTTCTTATTACAATCAAAGTATAATCCTTCCTGTGTTCATAAACCGATTACATCGTTTTTGCTCATAATGTATAATACATACAAACATACTAATCTATTACACGATGATACTAAGCATCCATCTTAGCTTTGCCCTTATCTCTCTTAGCATGCTCAAGACGTTCACCTTAAGCGCAATTATATAATTCACGCAAGAAGTGAGCATAATAAATTTCAAAGAAGTTTAACAAAGGGTACAATAATACAATATTCGTGAATTATATAATAACTTATACATAACTAAACAAATAGTTATGAAGTATTATCAAACAATAATACTCTAACAGGTTCATAACCTCAATTCCCAAGGTATAGAGTAGATTAGAATTTCGAACCTCGATAGACCATGAACAATAACTACGTTTTCATACTTGAAAAGGATATCACAAAGACTAAGGTTGTACATCAAAGATTACTTACGAGCACTTCTAGGTGATCATTTTATATAGTACTTTATGTGTTGATCGACACACTCATTCATTAAACGTATTTACGTTTAATATTTGGCAACTTCATGTGCCCATCGAATAATCGATGAAAAATACTTTTGTTTGTTCATAGACAACATACCAATCACTTGGCATAGGATAGCGTTAACATTTCGTAAGACCCCAAATTATTAATAAAAGAAATTTATTTTCCTCTATTTATTATTTTGAAATAGTAAGGGTTGATTTGATTAATGTGGATAGTTATGGGTACAATACGCATAAGCAAATGGTTATAAAATATTCATTATTGTTGGGGAATATTCGCTTCAGCGTGGAATATTTGTACTTGTCGAGGGGAATATTAATACTGACAGCCTTTGTGGGCCCCATAACTAAAAAGCGATTGGATGAAGAAAAGCGAAAAATATAAGTTGTTTATAAATAACGGCGTAGTTGTTACCAATTATTCGTTGGAATACCGGTGGTTAAAACACACTAATCGGCGTTGTTGAATAGTTGCGGTATTGCACCAATTATTAATTTTACGTAAGAAGGCACTACTCAATAATTGTTACAAAGAATTACTATCAAAGATTTTATTTTATTGATTCAATAATTACGCATTGATATTTTATATTATCGTTGTTTCAATAAATTGTCATTACACAAGATTTTCCATTATCGAAGCTAATAATTCATATTATCTCGAATAATATTATTAGAAAACATTATTGGCAATGTCTAGAAAGTTACGTCTAAGGAGAGGTTTGGTCACCTAATCGCGCCGCCAATAACGAGAGATCCTTATCGAAAGCCCCTCTTCCCAGGAACTACACGTCACAAGATCGTGATTCTCGTAATATTATTTGTGAATAATTAATTATTGATTTATATGATGAGAAAAATATTGATTTTATGTGGATATAGATGGAGAAAAATTTTAATGTGACAATTGTTGAAAATTAATATTTTATCTTTTTTACGATAAAATAATTCATTTAAATATATTATTTTAATAATATATTAACGGTGATATTTTTATAATGAATGTGCAATATGTGAGTATATGAGGAGGAAGAGTATTTTTGTGGCATTAAATGATTAACACATGTTTTTCGTTTGGTGGACCCCATTTCTTGATCGAAATTTGATTATAACGTAAAATCGCCTTCGTTTGTGGATTTGATTCAATTTCATTTGGAATTAGGAAAATCTTTCTTCCGCAAAGTTGTAGAGAATTGAATTTCCTATAAAAAGTTGCGAGATTCAAATTGTTTGATAAAAGGGCTATTTATTATGAATTATTGAAATTCCGAAGATCCAAAATAATTGATTTTTGGAAGTTTTAATTATTTTAAATAAGAAAAACGTTTTTATTACTTTTTGGGAGGTGGGCTACATGTGTGGCTGATCTTGGATTAAGAAACATGTGCGTAGGAAGTTTTAGAAAATAATAATAAATATTATAATAAATTTTCTACTTTGGTGTTCTAAGCATTTTCTATAAATAGGGTGCTTAGGTTAGAATTGAAAATCACAATTTAAACCTGAAGTTTTTCTCTCTATATTATCGGCGTATTCTTGTGAGTATACTTTGAGTATTGCTATCTGGTGCAAGTTCAAGTCATAGCCTATATCCGTGTTTCAACTAAAATCTTGTCTTTCGAGGTAAAGGATGTTATTTTATTCGAAAATGATATTATTTCTTCAATATCATTATCTAGAAATATTGGTTGAAATTTTTTATCAAATTTGGAACTTTTTCATGTCGGGGTTACTATTCATGAGTTACTATTCACGAGTTAATATTCATGAGTTACTATTCACGAAAGTTACTATTCATGAGTACTATTCACGAAGCGTGAAGATGTTCTTTGTGAAATTTCTATCTTTTGGTGTCTGAGATTCTTATTCACGATATCAAGACTATTCACGAATCACTGGCACTATTCACCAAAAAATGAAATTTCTTCTTTTTGTCCAAAATATCTACTATGGATACTAGCTTTGATTGTATCCATATTTTGATCATTCTTGAATTTTACTCTACTCGATTACTTATGAAGTATTTTTGAACTTGGATTGTTTAAAATATGAATCCTTAATATTTGTTCTTTTGTTTCCTTTGGATTCATTTCCTTTAAAATATTTTTCATCATCCTCACCCTAAATGATGATATTCTTGAATATCTTTGGCTTTGTAGTGCAAAGATGAGCAGTGTTGAGATGAATATGACCGATCGATTAATATCTTTGGCCGTAGTGCAAAGATGAACATGTGTTTAGATGAACATGACTAATCGATGAATATCTTTTGGCTCAGAGTGCAAAGATGAATATTTGATTCCGGATATATATTGATTGATGTTACTGAGGATAAAATATCGACGATGAACTTTTAAATTCATATATAGAAGATAGTAGTTTGCATTCTCTACTTAACTCTTCTAATGAATTATTATTTCATCATGAATACCGATTTAAAACTTGTTGTCTATTGTATTCTATTAGATTTTTCCTGTTAAAGACTAACGATAATTTGTTGTATATTATCTTAGTCATAATATTCTTTCTTGGGCTAGTTGAGCTCACCCTTTTCCTTGTTGTTCTATTTTTCTTCTCGGGAGGCGAGAATGTAGGGAGTACTAGTGGGAGGTATGGAATGAAGGTTCTAGAGAGAGTTGTTTAGTAGTCCTCACCATTTTGTAAAATAATGTATCAATAATTATGATGGGGATTTATTTGCGTGTGGATATTGTCTAGATGGCAATATCCGTATTTAAACTCACGATTTATATGTTGTAATAATAAAGTTGTAGTTATTTTCGTACCATGTATTTGGCGACTCGGAATGGGTTGGATGGAATGGACCTATTTTGGGGGCGCCACGGTTGAGTATCGAGCTTAGGGATATGATCTCCAAGGAGATCGGGGAATAGAACTAGGAGGTGAGAGACGAGTAAATCCTTCTCTAGTGTGTCCTACCTAAGCTTATTTGTAAGTCAAGTTAGTATATAGGATATTATGTGATATATTGATTTCCTTAATTAACCCTTGTTTTATGAAAGTATTTGAGAATGTCAATCGAGAATATTAAAAAGTGGAGTAAATGAGACCGTGGAGATGCCTCAGACTTACCAACGAGGAGAACGTGCAACAAGTTGGCAATGTACCTCCCGTGAACAACACCAATCGAAAGCGCGATGATGAACGAGGGGATGTTTAGAAGCTTTTTGCGGTTCATGCAAAATCGGACGAGGAGACTTCGTGTTCAAAATCTGGGAGGAAATGATAGCAATTCACGGGTGGTCACAAACAAGCAGTTCTAAAAGTTGGGACCACTGCAATTCGGGAAAGTCGGATCCGATTAAGGCGAGAGGCGTGGGTCAAACAAATTACCAAGATATTCGATGTCTTAGGATGTACGGAGGAGCAGAAAGTTCCATTCGCTACTTTTATGTTCGTGAACGAGGCAGATTCTTGGTGGGAATCGTAAGCGTACTCCATCCATTACCGCACTCAAAGATGTCATGGGAGACATTTCAGAAATAGTTCAATGACAAGTGCTTCCCTGAAAGTATTCGTCATATGAAGGAAGTGGAGTTTATTAGACGGAGTAAAATAACATGACGGTGTCCCCAAGACGAGGCGAAGTTCGCGGAGTTATCCAGGTTTGCACCTCATTTGGTGGAGAATGAGGAACGTATAGCGGATGTTTCGAGAGGTTTGAAACCCAGATACGCCAAGATCTCATTTCTCATAAATTTTCTCTATTCAGATGTTGTCATGGGGCTCGATTGTTAGAGCGAGATAACGAGTACGTTCAACCGAGGGATCATAACTAGGATCATACAAGAAGATAGCGATCATCGTAATAACGATAACCAAATGGAGAAAGAAGAATACGAGACAAAGGCTAGAACTACTTGGTGGTAATCGTGGCCATGAAAATAGAAGAAGCGAGTCGGGAGGAGATTTTAAAAAGAAGAGATTCAACAACGACCATGTGAAGACGTCAGCGCCAGTAGCAACTGGTTCCAAGAGAGGAGAAAGACCATCGGTTGAATGTTACAAATGCGGGAAAGAGGGACATATCAGCCCAAACTGCCCACAACAGTTTAAGGTATGCTATAATTGTGGAAAAGAAGTACATATCGCTCAAGATTGTACGATATCGAAACCCAGTCCAGCAGGAATGGTGACTCAAAAGACTATCCCAGAAAAGTCAAAGTCAACGATTCATGGAAGAGCGTTTGTCGTGACCGGTCAAAATGTGAGGAACCCAAACGAAGTTAGCACGGGTTAGTTAATTATAAATTCTTGCGAAGTTTATACCTTACTAGATACCGGTTCTACCCATTCTTTTATCTCTCTTGCTTGCGCTCAACGTTTGAACTTGACTACGGAGAAATTAGACTTTGACCTATTTATGGAGACTCCATTAGGAGAAACTTTCATTACATCCGTTGTTTAGAAATCTTGATTGATTCAGGTTGGCACTATCACATTACCTGTTAACCTTATTTCTATAGAGATATTTGCTTTTGATGTGATTTTAAGGTTAACTACTCATCATGTTGAAATTGATTACTTTCGTAAGGTTGTTAGTTTTCATATTCTAAGCAACCTATTATTCAATTCAAGCAATCAAACCATTGTAGTCAAACATTTTCATATCAAGCCATGAAGTCATTCGTTTATTACGGATGTCAAGTTTTCTTAGTCCATGTTATGGATTTGAATAAAGACACGCCGATTTGAATAATATTCTGTTGTTATTGATTTTCCGACGTATTTCTGAAGAATTTCTTCGCTTACTCCCAAAGCGATATTAAATTTTGTATCGACTTTGAACCCTAAGACAAAACTCATTTCTAAAATCTCATATCGAATGGCTCTATTGAACTTCGTGGAGTTAAAATTCAACTATAGAATTTGGTACACCGAGCCTTTATCGGTGACTTCCTTTGTGGAATGCATCAAGCTAGATTTCTTCGTAGGGGACACCATATTCGCAATGCGATAGTAAACCGACAGGTGTCATTGTAACGTGTTATCCAAGGTTGGGATATGAGTCACGGTTGAGAACAACCTAAGTCGGTAATCGAAATACGTAGCTTTCAGGCTTAGTTGGTTATTATCGGAGATTCGTTGAAGGATATTCTCGAATAGCTATTCCATTAACGCAATTGACTCGAGAGAGATACAAAATTCGAATGGAGCAAGGAATGTGGGAAGAGCTTCAAGAACTCAAGAGGAGATTCATTTCAAAGACATGTTACGACCATGCCATCCTAAAAAGTTTAACGTGGTAGCCGACGTGTTGAGTAGAAGATCGATATAAGCACGAAAGTACGATATTGTCAAAGACTAATTTCAGATAATTTACAAATAATAGAGATGGAGATGAAAACTCTAGGTACCCACGTGATGATATACTGAGTATAATCGACTTTAATCGATAAAGTTAAAGTTGTTCAAGCTACACACCGGAGCTGATGAATTTGAAGAAGAAGGTGCAAGAAGTTGTTATTTCAAAATCGAGAATCGGTGAGGTGAGGAAAGCTCAAACCTTCGATTTATTAATCCATTTGAAATTCTCGATCGAATAGGAACCGTGGGCCTATAGACTCGTTTTTATCGCTGTGTACGACGCGTGTTCATAACGCTTTTTCACGATCGATGTTACGTAAATATGTGGACGACCAAACCACGTCATTGAGTTAGAACCGGATGAGATAGTCAAGACTTAACGTCGACGAGGAGGTACTGTCAAGATCTTGGATAGGAAAGAACATGTCCTATGTACCGAGGTTATACCACAAGTTAAGGTTTTTGTGGAGAAACCATGCTTATTGAGGAAATGACCGGGAGTTGGAAACGGAAATGAAAGCGAGGTATTCTCATCTTTTTGAAAACACCAGTATCGCACGCCAATTTCGAGGACGAAATTTCATAAGGAGGGAGGTCAGAAGACCCCAAATTATTAATAAATGAAATTTATTTTCCTCTATTTATTATTTTGAAATAGTAAGGGTTGATTTGATTAAAGTGGATAGTTATGGGTACAATAGACAAATATTTTGAATAAGCAAATGGTTATAAAATATTCATTATTGTCCGGGAATATTCGTTTTGGTCGTGGAATAATTGTATTGTTTGGGAATATTTAAATGCGACTGCCAGTAGTCTTTTGTGGGCCCCATAACTAAAAAGCGATTGGATGAAGAAAACGACAAATATAAGTTGTTTATAAATAACTACGTAGTTGTTACCAATTATCATTGTTGGAATACCCGATTGGTTAAAACACACTAATACGCGTTGTTGAACAAGAGCACTACAGTATTGCACCAATTATTGATTCTTACGTAAGAAGGCACTACTCAATAATTGTAATAAAGAATTACTATTCAAGATTTTATTTTATTGATTCAATAATTCACGATTGATATTTTATATTATTGTTGTTTCAATAAATTGTCATTACAAGTATTTTCCATTATCGAAGCAATAATTCATATTATCTAAATAATATTATTAGAAAACATTATTGGCAATGTCTAGAAAGTTACATCTAAGGAGAGGCTTGGTCACCTAATCACTTGCGCCAAGAAGGAGTGATCCTTATCGAAAGCCCCTCTTTCCAGGAACTACACGGTTGCCAAAGATTGTGATTCTGTAATAATATTTGTGAATAATTAATTATTAATTTATATGATTAGGAAAATATTGATTTTATATGGATATAGATGGAGAAAAATTTTAATGTGACAATTGTTGAAAATTAATATGTTTATCTTTTTCTGATAAAATAATTCATTTAAATATATTATTTTAGTAATATATTAACGGTGATATTTTTATAATGAATATGCGATATGTGAGTATATGAGGAGGAAGAGTATTTTTGTGGCATTAAAAGATTAACACACGTTTTGTGTGTCGGTGGACCCCATTTCTTGACTGAAATTTGATTATAGCCTGTAAAATCGCACGTTTGTGGATTTAGGTCAATTTCTGTTTGGAATTTGGAAAAACTTTCTTCTGCCAAGTTGTAGAGAATTGAATTTCCTATAGAAAGTCGCGAGATTCGATTTTTTTGATAAAAGGGCTATTTATTATGAATTATTGAAGTTCCGAAGCTCCGAAATATTAAAGGAAACACGGATTATCTTTCCTATTCAAAAATAAACTCCTTTATTTTGAATAATATGAAATCTTATTTCATATTTAAATAAACTCCTTTATTTAAGGAAACATGGATTCTCTTTCTATTCACAAATAAACTCCTTTATTTTAGGAAAAATAAAATCCAATTTCAACTCCAATTAGTTATTATGGGAATCCAATAATTCCAAATTCTAATTAAAATTAACTCTTTTTTTTGAAATTAAAATAAACCTTTTTTTAAAATTAAAATAAACTTTTTTTTTAAGATTAAAATAATTATATATATATATAATATTCAATTTTAAAATTAAAATAAACTCTTTTTTTTATTTTAATATTAAAATAAACTTTTTTATTTTAGAATTAAAATAAACATTTTATTTTAATTATAAAATAATTAAGAATAATATATATATATATATATATATATATATATATATATATATATATATATATATATATATATTAGATAATCATTAGATAATCATTAGCCAATCATCCAATCACGCCATCATTAGCTAATCTTCCTTGATTTCCGTGCACTTGAGGTTTAATAATATTAAACATATCAATATACATATCAAATTAATCAAAATTTGCATAAAAAAATGCGGAGCGTGTAAAATCGAGTTTAAAAATTTACAAACCATATACCGGATCACCCTTTATGCACAATTATTAATTAAGCGAAAAGATAATAAAGAAAAATCATACCCTTGAAGATCGAGCTTCCTCGGTACAAGTTCACCTCAAATCCTTTTCGCGTTCGACTTGAATCCACCGGGTTTGGTTCCTTCCTTTGATCGGCGTTAGCCACCCTTGTGTGTTTGGCCTCTGAGGTGATCCACCGAGGAAGAAGAAAATTCAAGAAGAAGGGTGTTATGGCTAAACCCTAGTTTTTCTATCTCTATAGAAAAAGGCGTACTCTCCAACAAATTGGAATTATTACGTATTTGTAAAAAGTCAACAACCCATACACCCGTAATAAGACTCTCTCTTATTTATAGATGTGGGCAACCCACCTTAACAATTAAGGAATTGGGTTTTATTTAATTAATTAAATTCTTTTAATTAATTAAGCTCCCTAATCTTATTAGGGATAATTAATTAAACTCCTTTAACTAATTTTCCTTCCTAATCAATTAGGAATAAATGAAGTACTTATATTAAATTAATTCCTAAACTCTTTTAGAAATTAAAATAATAATAATTGTAATAATATTAATAAGACTCCTCTTATTAATTTATATTTAATATTTCTAAAATATTAAATAATAAATATTAAGCTATTTAATTTATTCTATCACCATAGATTAAATTAAATATACATAACTTTATATTATTACGATTATGCCATTAACTTCTTAAATAATTATTCTTCCTTTTATGGTGTGACCCTTTAGGTTCTCCATATTAAGCAGGTTGTGAATAAATCAATTAGAACAATTCTAATCTTATTTAAATAAATAAATTAAACAATTAATTTATTTAAATAAATAATATTATTCTGATAGGGATAAGCCTCCCTAGCGATCAGCGACTTTCCGGATAATATAGATTTCAACATTAATCATTAAAGAACCTTTGAGAGTAAAATATTTGCAAGTGCAATTCAATCCTTCCACCATCTGATGTCCCGATTAAATATAAGACATGGAATTCTTTGTCAAGTCTTATTTTATTTAATTATATGTATTTCGATCTTAAATGCACTGACTCAAATAATGCAAATTAGAAACTCCTTTCTAATTTCATTACGCCTTAACCGAGGACTCTTTGGGTTGTCATTTATCGAATCACATAGGACATTTCTCTTCTTTTATTAGAAGTGGTAGATTCTTTATTGATCATACATTATCTCCATGTATAACTTATTATACCCAAGCATACCCTTTGATATACCCTAAGGGTCTTAAGGAATAAGTCAAAGTATAACTCATCATACACGAGATACTATGATGATCTCAAGTCAAGGATTACTTGTACTACTATCACTCTGAGAATTCCTATTGTGGCAAATAAAACTCCATTAGGTATTCCTTAGCGAGCCACGTTCGGTGAACTTATTCTCTAATAAGCACCTACATACTTGCTTTAGTGTCTCCACACAAATGATCATGAGATCAATCATCCTCATCCGATGAGCAAGCAGGCGTATGTACCCGATCTATCGGATTCACTAATCCCCGATTTAGTAATCAATGATTGGGAACTATTTTAGTTTTAAGCTTTCTAAAATTTAGATCTCATTAGAATGATCATCATCATTATTCTAAAAGCATTGCTTAAAACTATGGGTTTATCACATATTATAAAAGCGACATCATGTAGATAATTAAAAGCCTTTAATAAATTAATACTTTTTATTAATAAATGAATAAGATTATTACAAAGTATATGCTTTATCATCAAACATGATTGGCTTGTGTGCATACTACTTTCAATCTCCCACTTGCACTAAAGCCCGATCGTCATGGTATCTTATACTCTTCTTCTCTAAGTGGCGATTATCCTGCTTTGTTGGATAAGCTTTAGTTAATGGATATGTAATGTTGTTCATGAGAGTCCACTATCTCTATAGTGATTTCCCATCTTTGATGATTCTAATAATCAAATGAAAGTGCCCTGACACATGTTTAGATCCAAGATGAGACTTAGGAACTATTCTAGTTACGTAATGAACTTTTATCCAAACAATCAACTTGCGACTTCATTTATAGCTATATACTTTGTCTTTATCACTAAACCGTGCAACTTTTTCTTTGTTTGGAACCTTTCGATTCAACTGCTGCCTTTATTGAGAGGTAACGCTTTACCTTAAAGTGGATTTTTTACATCATCTTGAGTGCATATGCGAAAAACTTGAGTGCATTAAGCCCTCTAGTTTTAATTTAGACCCACCATGAATATGATCACATCCTTAGTCTTGGGTTAAGCACTTTAAGATGTTTTCAGCGACTCATAGTGAACTTCTCCATAATATGGTGATCGACATCGGGTCTCGTACATTTCATTGCATACATGATTGTCACTCATGATCTCTCTCTTTTAGAGTCTGTGGGGACTATTAAGAGATACACTCCATAGCTCATCGACATGAGACATCTCTTGGAGTTTGCCATGCTAAGCGACTTTAGCATCAAATGAAATATCGTTCCTTGGGTTAAGTCGAGCATCCTCTTAAATCTATCTATATAGATTTTATCCCCAATTAAGATACTCTCCCAAATCATTCATGGAGGAATGTTTAGACAACTTTATCTTTCTTGATTGTAGCATTGGTATGTCATTCCTTATCAAGTAGTATATCAACATATAATATTAGGAAATCACGACGCTGGCGCTCATTCTTGACCCTTTTGTACACACTAGAAGTCTTACCTCATCGTATGTAACTACTGGATCATCATCTTCTATGATGATGTACCTCATCATCATCATCCATGATGAATCCATACCTCTAGGTATCTTTGGTACTATTCAGATTACGATTTGATTTGTTGTGGTGCAATGGAGTCTATCTACGAGGTTCCTCTTATTTGACTTATAGTGTTTTGTGGTTCTTGAACTCTTCAAGATCTATTATCCTCCACTAGCCCTTCAATGATAAACACCTTTATCTTAGAAAGCGGCGTGTTTCATAACAAACACCTTTTGCTAAGTAGAATTATAGAACATATACCCTAAACTTACTTTAGGATGTCCCACAAATCTGTACTTGTCAAATCTTGTCCCAAGCTTATCCTTTGAAACCTTTTCACATAAGTTGGACAACCCTTATCTTAACATACTTAAGATTAGGAATCCTCCACATCCATAACTTTTATGGAGTCTTGGGGTTGGATTTTGAGGTTACCATTTTCGTAGAATGTCTGACCATTTCTAGGACATGACCCTAGAAGGATCTTTGGAATGTCGGTAAAATCATTATGGACCGTACCATGTTCAACAAGGTATGATTTTTCCTTTCGGATACATCAATCAATTATTGCGTGTCGGGAGGTGTCCATTATGAGAAAACCATTTGAGATGATCTAGAAACTTATTGCACAAGTATTTATTCCTTGATCTAATCAAAGAATCTTAATACTTTGTCAATTTGTTTCACTTACGAATTCTTTGAACCTTTGAATAATTCACACTTGTATTCAACAAATACACACATTCGACTCTTTGAATGATCATCTCCTTTTCTTATACTAATTT
Source organism: Panax quinquefolius (assembly GCA_020205615.1). Lineage (NCBI taxonomy): Eukaryota > Viridiplantae > Streptophyta > Magnoliopsida > Apiales > Araliaceae > Panax > Panax quinquefolius. The sequence continues at coordinate 58,345,867 of CM035155.1, forward strand.
GTTCGATATGCAAAATTATTTTCATGTAAGTCAGTATACAAAATTTATTAAGTAATATTCGGTTCTATACAAAACATTATTATTATAAATAGAACAACAATTGTTCTTAATTATAATACCAAAGATTTCATTGTCCAATGATAAAATGGAAATAATATTTTTAACAAGAGCTGGAATCTGATAACAACTTATTGACTTAATAGATTTGCCGTAAGGCATCTGCTAAACTATAAGTTTCTATGGCTAATATGGCAACCTTTGCTTCATTTCCCACATAGGATTACTTATATTTGTTTAGCTTTCTACTTACATTTGGTCCTTCATAAATCTATATTTATGATAACAAAAAGTCGGTATCAATACCCAAGTAGAACCTTGACTTAAAGAAAAATTTATTTCAATCATGAACAAAAGCGTATTATGTAGAAACTTCACTAAGCTTCTTTGGTTAGCCTCTGCAAGATGCTTCTCGCATGATTTCTTTTCGGTGTCGGGCTTATTGCGGTGGAAGCAAACTCCTTTCTTTATCCGTATCGAGTTTTGTTCTTATTATCCTTTGTTTTTGCCTTTCTATTTACCTTCTTTGAATCGTTCTTCTTTGAGGAAGATCCTTTGGCCCCTACCGGTAAGACTTGGTCTTTCTTGGTTGGAAAGTGACTCTCGACATTTTTCAACATGTTAAGCAAATCGGCGAAGGCGATATCTAGCTTGTTCATATGAAAAATTCACAACAATTGTGAAAGGAGTTCAGGGAGTGAGTGCAAGATCAAATCTTGGCTCAACTCTCCATCCATGACAAAACCGGTTGTCCTAATTGATCAATCAAATTGATTATGTTAAGAACTTTTTATATCATCTACTATAGTGCCATTGGCCATTCTAGATCGGAAGAGCTCCTTAGATGTCGATATCTATCGGTCCTACTTCCTCCTCACCATCAACTACTTGATGTGCGGGGAATATAGTAGGAGCATCCATAGTTTCATCTTGTATTTGAAGCTCGTTACTCGTGGATGCGAGCATGATGCATTGAGCCAATTGTGCATCATCTTGCCACTTTCTAAAAGTAGCAATCTCTTCCTCGGAGGCATTATGCGCAACCATTGCGAGGGGATAGGCGTATTAAGGACATAAGATAGCTTTTTTGACTATGAGAACTATTCTCAAATTCCTTAACCAATCAGTTTTAATTGATGCGGTTAATTTAGCATCTAATATGCTTCATGATGATAGTAATTTTAGACATTGTAAAATTACGTAAATGAATTTGTAATTAACAACATTTTAACATACATTCTTTTATTAATTACCAAAATAAATTAGGTCTTGTTTTAAATTGGTATCTCCCACTATTTTCTTCAAACTATATTACCCTCACTTATATAGTTTGGCAAAATCTAATTAAAGATTTGCTAGTGAGAATAAGGATCCCATTTCAAATGTATATAGCCTTGTGGTGACACAACAAACTATATATAAATAAATAGGTGAACAACTTTTGTCAATTACATCAACTATCTGACTCCTTTTCTTTTTGCCTCTTAGATTATTTTGATCAGTGGTGGCACATCAGAATCAAAATTATCAAGTTAAGTCAAACCTAGCACTCCATATATTCAAAAAGAAAAATATCATCCTTGTGGTGACCTGACAAAACAATATTGTTCAATTTTCTTTATAAGCATCAAATGTGATAAATTAACATCTTAAATACTTAATACTTGCCTTGTGGTGACACAACAAACTCATATTAAATATTTAATACTCTATTAATTTTATCATGCTAGAAAGCGACGTTCGATATTCAAATATCTTTGAGCGCTTAGGACTTAATATATAAAAAAATTGAGGGTTTGTTATTAATTTGTCTCATCTTGTTTAAGTTTGCGCGTACATATATATATATAAAATACGCGTCGTATTAATGAACATCACGAAGCATGTTTGCATAATATATATATATATATATAGTATAAGCATGCACATATAGAATACTATATTCTACGGATTGATTATGGACTTTTATTCTAGTTTGGTTCACTAGAGCCACCAAGTGAACCAAAAGGTGAACTCCCTAGGGTGCGAGAAATAATATTTAAATATAACTATTACATTTAAACGGGCTCCATTACAAGCGGGTCTTCTTGGCGCTCCTTGCTCCTTGATCTCAATTTTTCAAAATTAATTCTAACTATTCCTATTACAAAACTATTTAAAATAAATAGAAACCTTGATCGTGATCGAGGGAAATACATAGGAGGAGATAGAATTTACATTAAGAAAAATTAGAGAAGGCGAGTCTGTGAGACCCCATTTAATAAAACCCGTACATTCATGCATCGACTAAAATAAAATCAATCGCATTAATTGATAGTCCATAATCAATCCCATTTATTATCATACACATCACCATATGCATCGATAAATAACATTCATCTTATGAATAATAAACATTTAATATATATATTGATATCATTTAATGGGCAAATTTAGTTAGTATAAAATCTAATTTTGAATCAAAATAAACTCCTTTATTTTAATCCAAATTTAAATCAAAATAAAACTATTTTATTTTAATTTATCCAATTTTGAATAAAATAAACTATTTTATTTTAATCAAAAATTTTAATCAAAATAAACTCCTTTATTTTAATTAATTATGGAATCAATTCATGTATATATAAAAAATCTTTAATTAAAATAAACTCTTTTATTTTAATTAATTAAAGAATCAATTCCATGTAAAAAAAAATTTTTTATTAAAGGAAACAAAATTCACAAATAAACTCCTTTATTTTGAATAATATGAAATCTTATTTCATATTTAAATAAACTCCTTTATTTAAAGAAAACATGGATTCTCTTTCCTATTCACAAATAAACTCTTTATTTTGAATAATATGAAATCTTATTTCATATTTAAATAAACTCCTTTATTTAAGGAAACATGGATTCTCTTTCCTATTCACAAATAAACTCCTTTATTTTGAATAAATGAAATCAATTTCAATCTAAATAAACTCCTTTATTTATTATGGAATTCAATTCCAATTAGTTAATTAGAATTAGCTAATTAGAAATTCTAATTTTAAAATTAAAATAAACTTTTATTTTAATATTAAAATAAACCTTTTATTTTAAAATTAAAATAAACTTTTATTTTAAGATTAAAATAATATATATATATATATATAATATTAAATTTTAAAATTAAAATAAACTCTTTTTTATTTTAATATTAAAATAAACTTTTATTTTAAAATTAAAATAAACATTTTATTTTAATTATAAAATAATTAATAATATATATATATATATATATATATATATATATATATATATATATATATATATATATATATATATATATATATATATATATATATATATATATATATATATATATATTATTATTAATCTTCCTTGATTTTTATGCACTTGATTTATATGCATATATATTTGTTTAATCATGATTACATGTAATGATTGCTAATATATATATTGATTTCCGTCTTTGGTGTATAATCATTAGATTATATTTTTATATAATATTATAATGATTAATATTAATCTATGATTTTTTTCTTTGGTGTATAATCATTGATATTATATTATGTTTCATAATGATTGCTAATGATTAATCATCTGATTCCTTGATTTTAACTTTTTTTGGTCACTTTGAACTTGAAAAAAAAAAAACTTCATGCTTTTTTTTATCACTTGAAATTTTTTTTTTTTTTTTTTTTTTTTTTTTTTTATTTAAATTTTATCTAATAAAATTATGCCCAATTAAATTGTTCTAAACACATATCAATATACATATCAAATTAAAACAATTAATAATTTGCATAAAGGTTTGGCTCACGATGCCTTTATTAGGTTTGTAATATTCATGAAGCCATGATCAAATTGCAAAAAAAATGCGGAAGCGTGTAAAATCGAGTTTAAAAAATTTACAAACCATATACGGATCACCCTTTATGCACAATTATTAATTAAGCGAAAAGATAAAGAATAAAAATCATACCCTTGAAGATCGAGCTTCCTCGGTACAAGTTCACCTCAATCCTTTTCGCGTTCGACTTGAATCCACCGGGTTTGGTTCCTTCCTTTGATCGGCGTTAGCCACCCGTATGTTTGGCCTCTGAGGTGATCCACGAGGAAGAAGAAAATTCAAGAAGATGGGTGTTTTGGCTCAAACCCTAGTTTTCTATCTCTATAGAAAAAGGTGTACTCTCCAACAAATTGGAATTATTACGTATGTTGTAAAAATCAACAACCCATTACCACCCATAATAAGACTCCTCTTATTTATAGATGTGGGCAACCCACCTTAACAATTAAGGAATTGGGTTTTATTTAATTAATTAAATTCTTTTAATTAATTAAGCTCCCCTAATCTTATTAGGGATAATTAATTAAACTCCTTTAACTAATTTTCCTTCCTAATCAATTAGGAATAAATGAGTACTTATATTAAATTAATTCCTAAACTCTTTTAGAAATTAAAATAATAATAATTGTAATAATATTAATAAGACTCCTCTTATTAATTTATATTTAATATTTCTAAAATATTAAATAATAAATATTAAGCTATTTAATTTATTCTATCACCATAGATTAAATTAAATATACATAATATATTATTACGATTATGCCATTAACTTCTTAAATAATTATTCTTCCTTTTATGGTGTGACCCTTTTAGGTTCTCCGTATTAAGCAGGTTGTGAATAAATCAATTAGAACAATTCTAATCTTATTTAAATAAATAAATTAAACAATTAATTTATTTAAATAAATAATATTTATTCTCTGATAGGGATAAGCCTCCTAGCGATCAGCGACTTTCCGGATAATATAGATTTCAACATTAATCATTAAAGAACCTTTGAGTAAATAATTTAATACAATTCAATCCTTCCACCATCTGATGTCCCGATTAAATATAAGGCATGGAATTCTTTGTCAAGTCTTATTTTATTTAATTATATGTATTTCGATCCTTAAATGCACTGACTCAAATAATGCAAATTAGAAACTCCTTTCTAATTTCATTACGCCTTTAACCGAGGACTCTTTGGGTTGTCATTTATCGAATCACATAGGACATTTCTCTTCTTTTATTAGAAGTGGTAGATTCTTTATTGATCATACATTATCTCCATATACAACTTATTATACCCAAGCATACCCTTTGATATACCTAAGGGTCTTAAGGAATAAGTCAAAGTATAACTCATCATACACAAGAATCTTATGATGATCTCGAGTCAAGGATTACTTGTACTACTATCACTCTGAGAATTTCTATTGTGAGCAAATAAAACTCCATTAGGTATTCCTTAGCGAGCCACGTTCGGTGAACTTATTCTCTAATAAGCACCTACATACTTGCTTTAGTGTCTCCACACAAATGATCGTGAGATCAATCATCCTCATCGATGAGCAAGCAGCGTATGTACCGATCTATCGGATTCACTAATCCCCAATTTAGTAATCAATGATTGGGAACTATTTTAGTTTTAAGCTTTCTAAGAATTTAGATCTCATTAGAATGATCATCATCATTATTCTAAAAGCATTGCTTAAAACTATGGGTTTATCACATATTATAAAAGCGACATCATGTAGATAATTAAAAGCCTTTAATAAATTAATACTTTTTATTAATAAATGAATAAGATTGTTACAAAGTATATGCTTTATCATCAAACATGATTGGCTTGTGTGCATACTACTTTGAGTTATTATTCATGAGTTACTATTCACGAGTTACTATTCATGAGTTACTATTCACGAGTTCTTATTCATGAGTACTATTCACAAAGCGTGAAGATGTTTTTTTTGTGAAATTTCTATCTTTTGGTGTTTGAGTTACTTATTCACGTATCTGGGCCTTATTCACGATATCTGACAAGACTATTCACGAATCGGCACTATTCATAGAAAAATGAAATTTCTTCTTTTGTCCAAAATATTTACTATGGATACTAGCTTTGATTGTATCCATGTTTTGATCATTCTTGAATTTTACTCTACTACGATTACTTATGAAGTATTTTTGAACTTGGATTGTTTAAAATACGAATCCTTAATATTTGTTCTTTTGTTTCTTTGGATTCATTTCCTTTAAAATATTTTTCATCATCCTCGGTCCTAAATGATGATATTCTTGAATATCTTTGGGCCCAGTGCAAAGATGAGCAGTGTTGAGATGAATATAATGATCGATTACTATCTTTGACCGTAGTAGTGCAAAAGATGAACATGTGTTTAGATGAACATGACCAATCGATGAATATCTTTGGCTGTAAGTGCAAAGATGAATATTTGATTCGGATATATATTGATTGATGTTACAGGATAAAATATCGACGATGAACTTTTAAATTCATATATAGAAGATAGTTGTTTGCATTCTCTACTTAACTCTTCTAATGAATTATTATTTCGCTGCGAATCTTGATTTAAACTTGTTGTCTATTGTATTCTATTAGATTTTTTCCTGTTGAAGACTAACGATAATTTGTTGTATATTATCTTAGTCATAATATTCTTTCTTTGGGCTAGATGAGCTCACCCTTTTCCTTGTTGTTCCATTTTTCTTCTCGTGAGGCGAGAATGTAGCGAAAGTACTAGTCGGGGTATGGAATGAAGGTTCTAGAGAGAGTTGTTTAGTATTCCTCACCATTTTGTAAAATAATGTATCAATAATTATGATGGGGATTTATTTGCGTGTGGATATTGTCTAGATGGCAATATCTCGTATTTAAACTCATGCGGTTTATATGTTGTAATAATAAAGTTTTAGTTATTTCTGTACCATGTATTTGGCGACTCAGAATGGGTTGGATGGAATGGACCTATTTTGGGGGCGTCACAATTTCTATATAGAAAGATATGAATATCAATCAATCTATATACTACAAGTAGTCTAGCCGAGTTAAATCTGGCATCGACCCTTTCTTTAAAACCAGTCGTGCAATTCGGTACAATGAATCACATAAAACTTGGCTAACTTGAAAGTTAGACAAGCGTTAAGAAAACGTGCCTTTCAGCGTCTTCAAATAACTTAATCGACTAACCACAACCTTTACAGAATCTACATGATATATTCACATAGCACATTATAATTAGCTATCAAATAATTATTCACATTGTTCCTACCAACTTCTTTCTCTTCTATGTCTTTGTTAACCTAATATCAATAATAAAGTCAACTCGACTTACTACCCTTCATCCCGGCTTATTAACCAACTGACGTTATTAATTGAACTCGAACATCGTTGATAAAGTACCGACTTTGTTCATCATTCATAACTTATTAACATACATCAAATTCCTAAGTTCAATACCATATACCTTAGTATAGGTAGTATAGGAATAGTTTCAATACACTTATGAAGTGTATAAACATTACCCTTATAGATCTATGAACAATTGAAGTTCAAAACCTAAGTTCTCAATCAAAAGCCTTTTGCACTCATGGCATGGCATGGGCTTCTTAGTATTAGGCGCGCATGCGGCACCAGATAGCAATGGCTGTGGTCCGAACCTCAAGGCCACTGTACATGAGACTTTACTCTATTAGTAGCACTGCAGCGCCATTTAGCGATGATGTAACTACTTTGTCTTGTATGTAAGACTGCGCGTTATTTAACACTTATGTCATGCTGCGTAGTATTTCGGACCTCAAAGACACTGTAATTTTCAACAGATAAAAATTTTTGTTAGATTCCCCAAGCCATAACTTCTTTGTTATAGGTCCGATTTGGTCCGTTCAAAAGCCTACACGTATAAAATGACATACTCTACGCATTCATATAAGAATTCGACACTTTCGAATTCATTAACTCCAAATTCACTATTGAGTTCAATTTTTAAGCGTTCATAAACGTTAATGAGCGTTCAATGCTCATTTTCTTCGTTTTAAGTCACAATCTGACGATTATCAAACCCACAACTCTTAAATACCCTATCTCACATGTTGACATTGAAAAACAACATTTTCAAGTCTCACGACAACTTTCAACCTCCAATCCAGAATTTCAACGTTTTCGACGTTTAACGTCTATTTCTGTGAAATTCACCATAACTTCGTTACTAAGATTCTCTAGGCCAAATCACATGGAATACTCCATGGATTTCATATCTACATCCTAAACAAGCAATATGCATATATTAACGTATTGATGGAGTTCAATCGTTTATCAACAATCGATCTCAACAATCAATATTTTCATGGTTTGAAACTATATCGAACCTCATAATTTTTATGATCTCATGACTTATAGAGATTGAATCTATATTAAGTCATCTTTAATCCACTATACAAGACACATACTACCTATTTATGATTCTCCATGATAAAAGAAAATCAAAAGAGATGAAAATGAGAAACAATGAATATTACCTTAAGAACTCTTATGAAATCTCTTGGAAAACTCTAAGTCAAAGCTTCCAAAGTGTATGATTTGTGAGTCTAGCTCTCTTTCTCTCTCAAATAATCTAAGTTGGGAAATTGAAAAACTCTGAAATGACCAAACCTAGCTTCATATTTATAAAAAATGAAATGGAAGGCAATCTAGACAATAAACAACCCACCTCCTTACTATTCACACTTGGTCACCAAGTAAAATGCTTGGTGACCAAGCATTAAGCTTGGCTTGCACACCAAGGCCGGCCCACTCTTGCCCATGGGTCATCCCCATGGGTTTTACCCATTCGGTGACCCACCGGTTCGATTCACGGTTCATTTTCTTGCATTGGGCTTAACCAATCTAATATTGGGCCTTGAATTGGGCTTAACCAACTAATCCATTGGGCTTTCTCATTCAATTAATTGGACTAATTATAATCCAACCCAAAAGAATTAACATTAAGTCTTAACTTAATTCTATAATACGAATCGTATCTTATACGTACAATTCAAATATTCTCTTCGTATAATAATCGTACGATAATCGTATTGTACTTCATATTTACCCATCGTATTACACATAGATACTAATTAGTACCATAATTGTATAACACTCACTTTAACTATAACGCAATTCTTCTACGCATTTCATTTCCTTCTCGGAAATCAATATACTCAACCCTTAGGTTTTAAGTCCACAGGCGAAAACTTCATTTGCCATAAATGAAATATTATTAGATATTTCATCTTATCTCGATATTCTATCATTACGCGTTTCTCAGAATTTCAAAATAATTCCCCGAACAGAAACGGATGAATAGTATTTTTACGGAAATTTCTCGGAAAACATTTATTTTCATCTTGGAAATTCGAAACAATTAATTCTAGCACATAGCCAGATTAGTAACCATATAAACACATTCTAGGTCATAGAACGACCTTCACATAGCTTACTCACATAATAAATTAATTAAATTCATTTAATACACAATCAAATAAAAATTTAATTGTCATAAAAATCTGATTTTTTTCGGGCGTTACACATAATCATACCAATCAACAGTCCATCTATGCACTATGGGCGAAAGATGACTCTCATCACAATATAAGCACGAGGATGATGACAATGATATAAAAATTCAATTAAGTAAGAGCAAGGATAAATTTTAAAATTTTATAAATTAATTAATCTAGAGTTTAAGAATGTCCAAATTGTCAACATGATAACTGCTTTGTAGAATAAAATTCAAGAATAATATTCATGTATCAAAAATAATTTGGACAGAAAAGAGATCAATTTTTGTCATGAATAGTACCCCGGGTGAATAGTACCCAAGTGAATAGTACTTCGTAAATAGTACCTCGTGAATAGTACCTCAACATAAAAAGATCAAAATTTGACAAGAATATTTAGAAAAATATTATTATGAAAAGATACTAGATGAAGCGCAAATTTCAAAGATATTCTACTAATTTCAAGGAGTATAGAAGTAATATTTATCACATGAGTGTAGAATTAGGAATAAGAAACGAAATAATATTACTTACATACTATAGAGTATGGAAGAAAATATTATTTCTTACGAATACTGAACAAAATAATATCCCTTACCTTAAAATGAGAGTATTTCTGACTGGTATAGTGGAGATATTCTTGAAGAAAACTTATATTGTTTTCTACACTCAAAGCTTCCTTAAACACTAAAGAAATACGCTCAATATTATAGAAGAATAATTCTCTGATTCTACTGTGATTTTCAATTCTAAACTAAACATCCTATTTATAGGAGAATGGCAGGGCACTATTTGAATTTCGAAAATCACGGGTGAACAGTAAGGAAATTCATGGGCGTAATCGGCTGAAACTTTAAAAAAAATTTGATTTTATTATGTTGCACTATGCACACACTATGCAGTACTATGCATAATAAAATATAATATATTATATTTTATATAAAAAACTAATATATATATATATATATATATATATATATATATATATATATATAACATCCACTCACCCACACACACCATATCACACATGTAACACACACACACACACACACACACACACATATATATATATATATATATATATATATATATATATATATATATTGACATATATAAAAACTTTTTACCAACGATTTTAAAATATGGGTAAGTGGGAGTCTATATAATAAGTCAAATTTACAACAAATACTTCATTAAATACCCCTCTATTTAACTCAATTCACTTGGCTTCTCAAAACAAATTTTTAATAACATTTATTCATCATTAATATAATAACTTGCAATATTAAAAACCAGATCATTCTCAGGTGACCAAACCCCTTTCCTCGACCGAACATTCTAGACATCGTCAATAATACAAATAATAATATGAATAACTTTGTCGTCTAAATTATTGATTTAATAATATAAAATATTGTGCAGATGATACTGTAACAATAATTGAATTAATAATGTGAGATACTATGCAACACTTATTGTGGCAATAATTAATAAAACTGAGTGACTTCTCACGTAAGCATCAATAATCAAAGATACTTTACAATACCGTGTGCTACTATATAACCACGCATATTACTGTACTTTTATCATCGGGTATTTCAACAGTTAACGGTAAAACTTTTGTCGTTATTTTTATAAAAAGTTATTTATGTCGTTTTCTAACTCTGACAATAATTCCGTTATGGAGACCACCACTGATTGTGCCCGTACGAATATTCCCTGATAAAACGAATATTCTCCGACCAATCGAATATTTTATGACAACTTGTTTACTTTGAAAAATTTATAAATATTACCCACAACTATAACATTATATCAAATCCACACCTTATTATTCAAAAAGATATTTTGAGAAAATTAATCTTTATTCATAAAAGTTGGGGTCTTACAACCTCCCATTCTTACGAAATTTCGTCCTCGAAATTGGTGTACGTACCTGGTATGACGAAGAGGTGAGGATACCTTATTTTCATTTCAGATTCTAACTCCCAGGTCATTTCCTCAACATCGTGGTTTCTCTATAAAACTTTAACTTGAGGTATAACCTTGGAGCGTAGAATATGTTCCTTCTTATCCAAGATTTGAACAGGTACCTCTTTATACGTTAAATCTTCCGCTATCTCGTCCGGTTTTAAATCAATAATGTGGGTCGGGTCTTCCACATATTTACGTAACATAGATATGTGAAAAACATTATGAACACGAGACATACTTGTCGGTAAGACACTATAGGCCACAGTTCCTACTCGATCGAGGATTTCAAATGGGCCAATGAATCGAGGATTGAGCTTTCCTCTCTTCACAAATCTTGTAACTCCCTTCTATGGAGCAACACGTAACAACACATGATCTCCAACATTGAATTCCACGTCCCTTCAATGAAGATCAGCATAACTCTTTTGTCGATCTTGTGAGGTTTTTGGGACAACCCAAATTTTTCATAAGTTATTAAATAAGAATTTAATAATTGAAATTCTTATTACGATATGATTAATGTAACAATCCAGAATTGTAATTGTAATTATAAATATTTATTGAATTATATAAATATTTAATGGATGTATTTATTGTTAAATAAATATTTGTTTGTTGTTGAATAAATATTTGTTTAATTTGATTTGATTTGGTTAATTATTTGTTTAATAAATAATTAATGGGTTAAGAAAATTAATTGTTTTGAGATAATATTCTAATTTAATTTAATAATTAAGTTAGAGAGTTTATAATGATTAAATGATTTATTCAATAAATTGTTATTAGAATTAATTAAATTAAGTATAAAACTTAATTAAATAAAGTGTGATAAATAACTATATTATAAAGGAGTTATTAAAATAAATTAAAGGAGTTTAAGTTAGTTTTATCCAAACAAGGCTTAAAACTATTAGGTTTAATTTTAAAAGGGTTTTGGCAAACGGAGCCTTATGGCTTTTGGATTTCTTTTGAATTTTGAATTATAATAAAATAAAATAAATAAATAAAATATAAATATAATATATATATTATTTTGGTAACTGATAATTTATTAGTATATTAAGTATAGCATCGGTTTAGACGTTTTAAAAATCGTACGTTGTTTGTGTTTTTATTTTACATATAATGTAATTGGTTTAAGTCTAAGAAAAGAATAGAAGAAAGGTTTGTCAGAGGCTTGAGAGGGAGTTTGAGAGAGAAAAACAAGAGAAAGTTTTGAGTTCTTCAAACTATTCTCAGAGGATTAGCAAGGATTTTCAAAGCAACAAAAGGTATTTTTCCAATAACCTTAATGTTATATTTACATATATGCGTTAATATGTTTTACGACATAGTTTGAAGTCTCTGTGTTCTTGATGGTAGTATAAAGTTTTTACAACTTTTCTATAATTGTTGTGATATAATTGAACTATGGTGATTATATGGTTTCCTGATGTAGGAATAGTCTTTAAACAAGAGTTATTGTGTTAATTTCATTTAAAAAGAAAGACAAACTGTTTCTCAGTGTATGTTCTTATACATGGATAATGACAGTAGCAAATTTGGTGGTTGAGGTGTATACTAATTGCAAAATTTAACTTTGAATTCGTTAATTGGGTAAGAAATACAAAGAACATAGTTTAAAGGCATCAAATTAGTTTATCATTAGCATTTACAGTGTTCACTGTGTCAAGAAATTTCAAACATGGAGTTTTGGGTTTTAAACTATGGTTTCAAGGATTTTAGTTTTCTAAAATTTTTGTTTAAGTTGTTTAAATTGGTACATATATGCTTGGTAATATTTATGTGTGCTTTACATGGATTACACATGTTAATTGGTGTTAGAAATTAAAATAGCGATAGCTTGGTTTTGTTTCTTGTTTTGGGTGTTACAGTAATTGAGCCCCAAATACAAATTTCGCTTCAACGTCAAATTTCACGCCTCAGCGCCAAAAAAAATAGGCCAGCGCCCAATGCTAGAATTGCATCAACCAGCCTTGTCTCGCGCTTGTTATTTGGAAAAGTGGTCTGGCCGAGACGATTTTGACCTCCTGTAGTAAAATGGTTATAACATTTTCATACGAACTTTGATTGAGGTGATTCAAGATGATCTGGAACGAGGACGGATAGACCTACAACTTTTGTTCTTTAAGTTTTTCAATTTGAGGTGTTTAGGAAGGGTCAGAATGGTCATTTGTAGGACTATTATGTTTTTGGGGACAATCGGAGGGCGTCAGGCTTGCATGTATGCAAATGTAGTGCTCTTGACGATAAAAGATGTTATTCTAAGTTATAGAACATGAATATTATGTAATATAATGATGCTTAACATTAATAAATGATGTATTAGATAAGTTGTATAAGCATACTAAGCACACACAAGAGAGACGAATCGGGCGTGGCACGAATGAACGTCGAAACGCCGTGCCAAGTGTAAATAAACTTAAAAAGTGTTTCAATTCAATTGAAATGAATATTATAGGATATGGAATGGATTTAATATAAAACCAATAAGTAGTCCTAGCAAGACTTAAGCACTTGAATGAACTTTGAATATGAAATATAGTGAGTTATAAGTATAAAGTTAACACAATCAAATTGAACATTGTGTATTGATTAATATGAAGAGTTATAAGATATAGATTAAAGTTTATATTACAACTACTATGCGTTGCTATGTGACTAATAGTTGATGTAAATGATTATATATCTGTGTAGGGCACGTGATGTATAGATAACTGTAAGCTGTTAAACTGTTATTGGTAAACAACGATCAAGGCAAGTCTTTCAGTTCCTATTTGTTATGTGAATTTGATTGTTTTAAATCGTTATTGCAAAGAGCATGATGTGTTATATATATATTGAATGTATGAAATGTTAAAGTCAATTTATGACTACGTTGTTTGACTAAAGCATGCTGATTGAGTAAGGAACTCAATCTTTATAATTGTTATATGAATTGAATCATGTATGTTATGTTAGTCCGATGTTTATGAGATATATGTTGAGCATGTTATTATGTGCTATGTGATGCATGAAAACCTGCTTAGATTTTCTTTGGTCGTTGTCGAGCTCAACCTTGCAAATAACCACTTTTGCAGGTTCAAGATTCAAAGTAAAGTTATGTCTTACTTGAAAGACATGAGTCAGATGTGATACTTGAAGAATTATATACTTTAGCTGAGTTATTATTATTTGAACCATTTCTAAGGTTCTGAATGATGTATAAATGTTGAATTGTAATAACGTTTTGCGATGTAAACTATTGTAGTATTAAAATGATTCTGAGATATTTAGATGTAAAGGTTGAAGGTTTTGGGAATGAGAATAGTTTGTAATAGAAAATTTTAATTATTCCACAAATTTTCAACGGTTGTATTATCGTTTAATGATGTAAAATTAGAGGTTGAATGTATTATTAACGACCGAAGTTGAGAATTAAATTGTATGAATTTTAGGGTCGTTATGAACAAAACGATCATGAGTTAAGAAAATAATTTAAAGGGAGATGATCATAGAATAAGATCATGACGTGATCAGTTTAAGTTATAAAGGAAAGATGGTTTGTAATATTTGAATAATTATAGCTTGATGCTATGAAGATGATGTACTATGAAATAGTATGAGATAACTCACGAGGAGTTATAGATGATGTGATACGAGGAATTCGTATTGAGCAAGGTAAGTTGTTAAGAGTAAGATAGAGTTAGGTGGGATTTCATTTGAGGACTCATGTGATGGCTGAGTTGTACAAACCTTTGTATGGGCGAGGGTTTTGTGCTTGCACTCAGTTTATTACATTGATAATCATTGGAATGTTGATGTTGCGCTATCAATGTATATGTGGGGAAAATGTGATTCTTTTTTCATGTGTATCTTTGATAGTTAGAACTATTAAGATTAGTCAGATATTATTAGGATTATGTGCGGTTCTTAAAACTAATGTGTATGGTAAGTTCGTGACTCATAATAATATGGTATATTTTGAATCCCTCAGCGAATGGACGCCTATGGTCTGACTAGGATAAGTTCTTAAACTCATATTATTGTGGCAAGTTCCTGAACTTCCAATGTGCGGTAAGTTTGATGAACTATTTTGGGTAGAAAACGGTTATAGTATAGAGAGCATTGATGAAGTTGAAGATTGATAGAATAGTTAAGTAATGAAGTAATGAAGTAAAGATTGAAGTTAATGGATACCTGGATATTCTAAATCTACTAGCTTTGCTAGATTTTTGAAATTTATTGACTTTGTGCCGATGGTTATACTTTTGATTTTTGAAAAATATTGGGTCACACTAATGAACTAAAGAATTTTGAAAACAGTGCTATTATTCGCGTATCTATGTTGTTTGTTTCGGCTAGAAAAAAAATGATTTTTTTTAAATTTTCAAAATATATTTTAATTATATATATCGGGTGATATGATAAAAGATGGAGTCGTCAGTGCAATGGAACCTAGTATTGGATGTAATCATATGATCGTCAGCCCACTATGGTGAGATGTAGTATGACAACGTGATAATCATGACGTCATAAAAAGGATTTTTGAGGTTTCTTTAAGATATGAAAGTATATATATATATATATATATATATATGTATATGTATATTTTGATTGATGTTCGAATTGTTGTAGAAGTCTATGCTATTTGATTCAGCTAGACGATTATTGAAAGAAGTTCATGAAATTCAAGCGTTTATTGAAAACTTATGCCAAACCAAATTGTTTTGGTGCGGATTCTGCTGAGGTGAACAACCCTATAAGGGGACACGTTTTTGGGGACAATGGTTCCGAGCGTAACACATATAATCGTTACAAAACACTACGTTACATTGACGTGGTGATACAATAAGTAGCCACCTGGTATGCGTGTGGAGGGTGTTTTTAGTCTTTGTGATTGATAAACACTCTGGTTTGCAGTGTGAAGGATTGAGTTGAAGCACTAGTAAACTGAGAATAGAGTTCACGGTCTTGTGACCCCTCGGCATGATTTGGAATCTTTGAAATTCATGTTATTCATATCGCTTCCCAATTATTGAGAAATTGTGGAAGATTCTTATTATTTTGAAAGGTGAAAGTGGAAAAGATGAGAAAATTAAGAAAAATATAATAATTTTAAGAAAGAATTGAAACTCCAGAAAGAAGAGAAATGTGAAACTCTTAGAAGAGGAAGAGGTGAGGAATATGATGATCTTAGAAAGATCCTTAGAGAAAGAATTTGGTTGTAGAACCCAATGAATGAATAAAGTATTAACGTAAAATCTATTTTGATAGATTGAATGAATAAAGATTAATAGATAAAATTTCGAGGACGAAATTCTTAGAAGAATGGGTGAATGTAATATCCCGAGTGTTTATGATAGTTATCCTTAGTAAAGGAAATGAATGTGTTAAAGAGTATATAATACTCAAAATATAATTGAGTTCAAATGAAAGTTATGAAATAAAACCTAGAATTTGTTGAAGTAATGAATGTAGTAGAAAATATAAAATCTATATTAAGGTAATGTCTTTGAAAATATTCAACGATAAATTTTGAAAAGAGATTTGGTGGCCGAGTAAGGGAGGTTTCGTTGATTACGAGGGCGGAATCCTTATAAGGAGGGAAGGATGTGACAACCCGAATTTTCATAAGTTATTAAAATAAAAATTTAATAATTGAAATTCTTATTACGATATGATTAATGTAACAATCCGAATTTTAATTATAATTATAAATATTTATTGAATTATATAAATATTTAATGGATGTATTTATTGTTGAATAAATATTTGTTTGTTGTTGAATAAATATTTGTTTAATTTGATTTGATTTGATTTGGTTAATTATTTGTTTAATAAATAATTAACGGGTGAAGAAATTAATTATTTTGAGATAATATTCTAATTTAATTTAATAATTAAGTTAGAGAGTTTATAATGTTAAATGATTTATTCAATAAATTGTTATTAGAATTAATTAAATTAAGTATGAAAACATAATTAAATAAAGTGTGATAAATAACTATATTATAAAGGAGTTATTAAAATAAATTAAAGGAGTTTAAGTTAGTTTTATCCAAACAAGGCTTAAGACTATTAGGTGTTTAATTTTAAAAGGGTTTTGGCAAACGGAGCCTTATGGCTTTTGGATTTCTTTTGAATTTTGAATTATAATAAAATAAAATAAATAAATAAAATATAAATATAATATATATATTATTTTGGTAGCGATAATTTATTAGTATATTAAGTATATATTAGGTTTAGCGTTTTAAAAATCGTACATTGTTTGTGTTTTTATTTTACGTATAGTGTAATTGGTTTAAGTCTAAGAAAAGAATAGAAGAAAGGTTTGTCAAAGGCTTGAGAGGGAGTTTGAGAGAGAAAAACAAGAGAAAGTTTTGAGTTCTTCAAACTATTCTCAGAGGATTAGCAAGGATTTTCAAAGCAACAAAAGGTATTTTTCCAATAACCTTAATGTTATATTTACATATATGCGTTAATATGTTTTACGACATAGTTTGAAGTCTCTGTGTTCTTGACGGTAGTATAAAGTTTTTACAACTTTTCTATAATTGTTGTGATATAATTGAACTATGGTGATTATATGGTTTCGTGATGTAAGAATAGTCTTTAAACAAGAGTTATTGTGTTAATTTCGTTTAAAAAGAAAGACAAACTGTTTCTCAGTGTATGTTCTTATACATGGATAATGACAGTAGCAAATTTGGTGGTTGAGGTGTATACTAATTGCAAAATTTAACTTTGAATTCGTTAATTGGATAAGAAATACAAAGAACATAGTTTAAAGGCATCAAATTAGTTTATCATTAGCATTACAGTGTTCACTGTGTCAAGAAATTTCAAACATGGAGTTTTGGGTTTTAAACTATGGTTTCAAGAATTTTAGTTTTCTAAATTTTTTGTTTAAGTTGTTTAAATTGGTACATATATGCTTGGTAATATTTATGTGTGCTTTACATGGATTACACATGTTAATTGGTGTTAGAAATTAAGACACAGTAGCTTGGTTTTGTTTCTTGTTTTGGGTGTTCTGTAATTCGGAGCCCCAGCGCCAAATTTCGCGCCCCAGCGTCAAATTTCACGCCTCAGCGCCAAAAATAGGCTTCAGCGCCCAATCTTTGGAATTCGCGCCATGCACGCCTTCATCTCCTTGTTATTTGGAAAAGTGGTGCAGGTGAGACGATTTGACCTCCTGTAGTAAAATGGTTATAACATTTTCATACGAACTCTGATTGAGGTGATTCAAGATGATCCGGAACGAGGACGAATAGACCTACAACTTTTGTTCTTTAAGTTTTTCGATTTGAGGTGTTTAGGAAGGGTCAGAATGGTCATTTGTAGGACTATTGTGTTTTTGGGGACAATCGGAGGGCGTCAGGCATGCACGTATGCAAATGTAATGCTCTTGATGATAAAAGATGTTATTCTAAGTTATAGAACATGAATATTATGAAATATAATGATGCTTAACATTAATAAATGATGTATTAGATAAGTTGTATAAGCAAACTAAGCACACACAAGAGAGACGAATCGGGCGTGTGACGAATGAACGTCGAAACGTCGTGCCAAGTGTAAATAAACTTAAAAAGTGTTTCAATTCAATTGAAATGAATATTATAGGATATGGAATGGATTTAATATAAAACCAATAAGTTGTTCTAGCAAGACTTAAGCACTTGAATGAACTTCGAATATGAAATATAGTGAGTTATAAGTATAAAGTTAACACAATCAAATTGAACATTGTGTATTGATTAATAGGAAGAGTTATAAGATGTGGATTAAAGTTTTTATTACAACTACTATGCATTGCTATGTGACTAATAGTTGATGTAAATGATTATATAACTGTGTAGGGCACGTGAAGTATAGATAACTGTAAGCTGTTAAACTGTTATTGGTAAACAACGATCAAGGCAAGTCTTTCAGTTCCTATTTGTTATGTGAATTTGATTGTTTTAATTCGTTATTGCAAAGAGCATGATGTGTTATATATATGTTGAATGTATGAAATGTTAAAGTCAATTTATGACTACGTTGTTTGACTAAAGTATGCTGATTGAATAAGGAACTCAATCTTTATAATTGTTATATGAATTATAGCATGTATGTTATGTTAGTCCGATGTTTATGAGATATATGTTGAAGCATGTTATTATGTGGTACGTGATGCATGAAAACTTTTAGATTTTGATGGGTTGTTGAGCTCAACCTTGCAAATAACCACTTTTGTAGGTTCAAGATTCAAGGTAAAGTTATGTCTTACTTGAAAGATATGAGTCAGATGTGATACTTGAAGAATTATATACTTTAGCTGAGTTATTATTATTTGAACCATTTCTAAGGTTCCGAATAATGTATAGATGTTGAATTGTAATAACGTTTTGCGATGTAAACTATTGTAGTATTAAAATGATTCTGAGATATTTAGATGTAAAGGTTGAAGGTTTTGGGAACGAGAATAGTTTGTAATAGAAAATTTTAATTATTCCACAAATTTTCAACGGTTGTATTATCGTTTAATGATGTAAAATTAGAGGTTGAATGTATTATTAACGACCGAAGTTGAGAATTAAATTGTATGAATTTTGGGGTCGTTACAGTTTTTATATGTTGTCGGATCATTTGAATCTTTTCTGTTGTCATGCGTACTAATTCCAAACTGAAAAATATTGTTTCACCCACCTCATCCTAGCATACTAGAGAATGACACTTGCGTCCATACAATGCCTCGAATGGTGCCATGTCGATACTTGTTTGATAACTGTTGTTGTAGGAGAATTCCACTAATGGAAAGAACTTGTCCCAACTTCCTTTGAAGTCAAGGACACAGAGTCTTAATAGATCTTCAAGAGTTTAAATAGTCTTCTCCAACTGTCCATCCGTCTGAGGATGATATGCCAAATTGAATCGTAAATTCGTGCTCATAGCTTTTTGCAAACTAACCCAAAATCGTGAAGTGAATATTGGGTCTCGATCAGAACTATGGATACTGGCATACCATGCAGTCTTACAATCTCATTTATATATATACGAGCAAGATGTTCAAGTGAATAAGTTTTTCGTATAGGTAAGAAATGAGCAGACTTGGTTAATCTATCAACAATGACCCAAATTGCATTTATGCCTTGAGAAACCTTGGTAAGACCAGTAACGAAATCCATGGTAATGTGCTCCCACTTCCAGTCTAGAATTTTAAGTGGTTGCAATGGTCCTTTTGGCACTTGATGCTCCGCCTTGACACGTTGACAAGTTAAACACCTTGAGATAAACTCCGCTATCTCTATCTTCATATTGCTCCACCAAAATATATGTCGAAGATCATGATACATTTTGGTACTCCCAGGATGGATTGCAAATGGAGTGTTGTGTGCCTCCATCATGATTCAATAATTCAAATCAGAGTCGTTAGGAACACAAAGTCTGGAGTTGACTCGAAGTATTCCTTCTTCATCAAACCTTACTTCTACTAGTATATTTGACATCATCACGCGGGTCGCTAGAGTCTTGAACTTTATCTCCATCCTTTGTAAGTCATACCAAATGGGCCTTTGTGTTGACAATATCGCACTCGTACCAGCATATGATCTTCTACTTAACGCGTCAGCTACCACGTTCACTTTTCCAAGATGGTATTGAATGGTATAATCGTAATCTTTCAACAGCTCGAGTCAACGTCATTACCGAATGTTAAGTTCCTTTTGGGTGAAGAAATATTTGAGGCTTTTATGATCTGTATAGATCTCCACTTTCTCCCCATACAGGTAATGTTTCCAGATTTTAAGCGTGAAAACAACAGCTGCCAACTCTAGATCATGAGTAGGATAATTCCTCTCATATTCTTTTGAGTTATCGTGAGGCATAGGCTATGACTTTCCCATATTGCATGAGAACACATCCTAAACCTTTGCCTGAAGCACCACTGCATATGACAAATCCCTCCAAACCGGATGGTATTTTCAGAACAGGTCCTGAAATGAGTCTCCTCTTGAGTTCTTGAAAACTCTTCTCAAATTCCTCGCTCTAACCGAATTTTGTATCTTTTCGAGTCAGCTGAGTTAATGGTGTAGCAATTCGAGAAAATCCTTCCACGAATCTCTGATAATAACCAATTAAGCCCAGAAAGCTACGTATTTCGGTTACTGACTTAGGTTGTTCCCATCTTCGTATTGCTTCAATCTTTGTTGGGTTAAAAGATATTCCATGATTTGATATTACGTGACCAAGGAATGCTACTTCCTCAAGCCAGAACTCGCATTTCTTAAACTTGGCATATAGCTTGTTTTCACGAAGCTTTTGGAGTATCATATCCATAAATGCAGCAGGAGCATTAGTTAATCCAAAAGACATAACTAGGAATTCGTAATGCCCGTACTGAGTTTTGAAAGTAGTCTTTGGAATGTCATCAGTTTTAATCTTTAACTGATGATATTCGGAATGAAGATCAATCTTTGAAAAGAATTTAATGCCTTACAACTAGTCAAACAGGTCATCAATGCGAGACAACGGGTACCTATTTTTGATGGTGACATGATTCAACTCCCGATAGTCAATGCAAAGTCCCATACTCCCATCTTTCTTCTTTACGAACAGAACAGGAGCACCCCAAGGAGACGTACTAGGATGAATGAAACCAATGTCTAACAACTCCAACAGTTGGGTTTTTAACTCCTGAGGTCCAATAGGAGCCATTCGATATGGGGATTTGGAAATGGGTTTTATCGAGTTCAAGGTCAATACAAAACTTGATTTCACACTCTGGGGACAGGCCAGGAAATTCTTCAGGGAATACGTCAGGAAATTTATTAACAATAGAAATATCATTCAAATCTGTGAAATGGGCTAAAAAGCTTAACATCCGTTTTTCAATAAACGAATGGCTTTATGGCTTGATATGACAGTGATTGACTTTAGTGGTTTGGTTGCTTGAATTCGCATAATAGGTTGGTTAGGAATATGAAAGTTAACAACCTTACGAAAACAATCAATTTTAGCATGATGAGTAGTTAACCAATCAATCCCTAAAATTACATCAAATGCAAGTACTTTCAAAGAGATGAGATTGACAAGTAACGTGAGGGTGCCTGTTTGAATCAAACAAAATTTATAAATAGTGGATGTAATGAAGGTTTCTCCCAACGGAGTTTCAACAGATAAGTTAAAGTCTAATTTCTCTGGAGTTAAATTTAAACGTTTAGCGCAAGTAGCATAAATAAAAGAATGGGTAGAACTAGTATCAAATAAGGTATAAACTTTGCAAGAGTTTATGATTAGCTTACTCGCGATAACCTCGTTCAGGTTCCTCACTTTTTGGGAGGTCACGACAAATGCTCTCCCTTGAACTACCAGCTTTAACTTGTCTGGGACAGCCTTTGGTGTCTCCATCCCAGCTGGACTTGTCTCCACTACACGACAAAATTGTGCTTGGTGGCCTTCTCTTTCTCAATTGTAACACGCTTTGGGTTGCTGCGTGCAGTTTAGACTGATGTGTCCCTTCCCTTCGCATTTGTAGCATACGACCGGTGGTCGTTCTCCTTCCTTAACAATGGGTGTTGGTTCTGACATCTTTTCATCATTATTAAATCTTCTCTTCTTGAAATTTCCACTTCTATTATCTTGGCCAGGATTACCACCGAAGTGGTTACCATTTCTGGCATGTTGATTTCTTCTATGTTTATTGTCACCGCTTTGATGACTTCTACCACTGGTATTATCGTTTTGTCTGCTGATATCTCTTGGTTGGGTTGACTCATTATCGCGCTCTAATAACTGAGCCATATTCACAACATCTGAATACAAGCAAAGTTTGTGATAAAATGAGGTATTGACATATTTTGGGTTTCAAACCTCACAGAAACATCCGCGTCATTCACTCCTCACTATCAACCAAATGGGATAAAAACTAGTATAACTCTGCAAACTTAGTCTCGTATTGCGACACAATCATATTGTTTTGCTCCAGTTTGATGAATTCTACCTCCTTCATGTGACGAAAACTTTTAGGAAAGTACTTGTTGTTGAACAATTCTTGGAACTTCTCCCAAGACATCTTTAGTGCGGAAGGCTGAGTACGTTTTACAGATTCCCACCAATGATCTGCCTCTCCTCACAACATTAAAGTGGCAAAGGGAACCTTTTGCTCCTCGGAGCATCCCAAGGCATCAAATATCTTGGTGATCTGCTTAATCCACATATTTACCTTAAGTAGTTCTGGCTATCCCAAATACTCTAGTGGTCCAGCTCCTTGAATTTCTTAGTGGTGACCAACCGAGAGTTGTCAGTATATCCACCTGCATTTTGAATAGGAGTCTCTCTCGCCTGATGTTGCATGAATTGCAGAAAACCTCTAAACATCCCATCGTTCATCATATGGTTGGTGTTGTTGTTTACCGGAGGATTATCCTGGTTATTGATCGTCGGTGACTCAACGATCTCATGTGCTCCATTGCTTATCTCAACATTTTCATATGTCATTTTCAAACACTGCCACAAAACAAGGGTTAATTGACATGCCACATATTATCCCTATATTCTGACCGACCAATTAAATAACAAATAAACTTAGGTAGGTCATACTAGCGAAGGATTTACCCGTCTATCCCCTCCTAGTTCTAGCCTCACATCTCAGCCAGAGATCATATCCTTAAGCTTTGATACCAACTATGATGCCCCCAAAATAGATATACACAACCCATTCCGAGTCGCCAAATACATGGTACAGAATTTAAATATAAACTTCATTTATACAATACGACAAAAGCGTAGCTGAGAGTTTTAACACAAATATTGTCTCATAGACAATATCCAAATTCAAATGGAGTCCTCCAAAATAGGTATACATCACCCATCTATGATTTAAAAGTTCATCATCAAAATACATGGTACCCAAAAATATACAAATCTTAATAATTATACAACTTAATTATCGTGGTGTAAAATACGACAAAACATAATCTAAGAGTTTTAATAAGAATATTGTCATCTAGACAATATCCACACTCAATGGAGTCCTCATTACATTTATTGTCACACTATTTAATGAATAGTGAGGACTACTAATGTTATCATCGGACCATCACTTTGTTCCCCGACTAGTCCCAAGCTACGTTCTCATTTCACGAGAGAAACGGTGAAAGAAAGGGTGAGCTCAACTAGCCCAAGAAGAAATATTATGACTAAGATAATGAAGAATAAATTATCATTAGTCTTCAACAATGTTAAAGCGATAAAATATAATAGACATCAAGTTTAACTCTGCGGTGGAATAAGAAGTAATCCATTAGAAGAGTCAAGTAGAGCATGATATCTACTATCTTCTATGATTTAAAATGTTTTCATCAATTTTTATCGCTGAGACTCAGCTTAATAAATAAACCACATCATCGAGTCATCCCTGCACTACGGGCCAAGGATATTCATTAAATCATCAATGGTGGTGACTATACCGAATAATCCTCGGTCATAATCATACCAAAAGCGTCCATCAATGCACCACTACAGAGCTCTTGAGGACTTTTACCACATCATTTATAACATTACAGGTCATGATTATACCGAATAATCCCTGGTCATAATCATACCAAGTCCATCTATGCACGTAAGCCAAAGATGACTTTCATCACAATATAAGCATGAGGATGATGACAATGACATAATAATTCAATAAAACAAGTTCAAGAATAAATTTTAAAGATTTATAAGTTAATTTATCTTGAAATCAATTACATCCAAATTGTCAACATGATACTTGCTTTGTGGAGTAAAATTCAAGAATGCTCGAAGAATATTTCCATGAAAAGATCTTGGATGAAGCGCAAATATCCGAGGATATTCTACTAATTTCATGGAGTATAGAAGCCAAAACTTTAACCAAATGAGTATCATAGAATATATAAAACTGCAAATGGATTTTCACCCGCCATGCGGTAATCCACGTAGACAGATCATTTCCACAATTTAATAAGGAATGAATACGAAGGATCATTCACCATGCATGTGATAATCCACATAGACAAAGTTATTCCAATAATAATAATAAAGAATGGAACCGGTCATGCATACGTAATACATATGCGAGGATATTCAATAGAATAATAAAGAATGGAATATGAAGAATTCACCATGCATCGATAAGCCGCGAGAGACGAGTTATTCCAACAGAATAATAAAGAATGGAACCGGTCAGCGTAAATCGCGCATGCACGAGGATATTCCAACAGAATAATAAAGAATGGAATAACAAAGAATTCACCATGCATGCGATGAATCCATGCAGGCATAGGTTATTCCAAAAGAATAATAAAGAATGGAATAACAGAAAAGAATTCACATGCATACGATAGGCCAAATACAGGCAAGGTTATTCCAAAAGAATAATAAAGAATGGAATAAATGAATCGAATTTCACCGTGTATGCGATGCATGAAGTTATTCCAACATAATAATAAAGAATGGAATAATGAGAAGAATTTCACCATGTATATGTAGGTACTTCAGCATTATAATAAAAGTTATGGAAAATAATAATAATAAAGAATGGAATAAATAAGCTCTCTTCATGAATATATAAAGAAATAATACCCCTTACCTTAGAAAGAAAGCTGGATTTGGAGTAGAGAGGTAGTAAGACTTCTTCTTCTTCTCTCTCTATAATTTCTCTCTATAATAATTGCTCTATAGCTTTAGTGAATTGGTGAGAAATGAAGGAAGAATGAGCTTCTATTTATAGGAAAATATAGTTTTGATAATTGCACGTTTTGGGGCTCAAAATATTACAGTATAATACCTTCAACTTTTCTTTCATTTTTAATTTAGTCCTGCAAGTATTATCAAACTTGCACCACCTCCCCTAATAGTAAATAATGTGAATCAATAGTTCAATCATGTGAATCAATAGTTATAATCATGTGAAAATATGAATTACAGTATAGTACCTCCATCTATACCTCCATTTTAACTTAGTCATGCAAGTATTATCAATCTTGCACCAACTCTCCTAATAGTACAAGAATGTGAATCAATAGTACACACATGTGAACAAATAGTTATAATCATGTGAATTAATAGCAATTAATTGCTCATTTATCCGATTAATTACCCGATCGATTCATCGATATAACTTCCAGACATCAATTAATATCGAAATAAATGTCGATTTCCACTAACACTAATAATTCCAACACAATGGAACTATCAATTTCATCTTTAATCAACACGAACTTATTCATCATTAATATTATAACTCACAATATTTAACAACGTGTCATTCCCGTGAAAGAGGGGCTTTTTCGATAGGATTTCTCCTTATTGGCGCGTAATTAGATGACCAAACCTCTCCTCGATGTAGACTTCTAGACATTGTAAATATTCTAATTTAATAATAATATGAATAACTTTGTCGTCTCAATTATTGATTTAATAATATATATCATATTATGCGAGATGATCTTGTGACAATAATCGAATCAATAATATGAGAGATATGATGCAAGAATTCTTTGTAGCAATAATTGAGTATAAGCGAGTGACTTCTCACGTAAGCATCAATAATCAATACCGTGTACTGCTACTATGCAACCACGCGTATTCTTTGTACTTTTACTACTACGGGTAGTTCAACGGTTTTAACGGTAAAACTTTTAGCCGTTATTTTATAAAAGATAATTATATCGTTTTTCTAACTACGACAATACTTTCGTTGTGGGGTCCACTAATGATTGTGTGTGTCGTCTGAATATTCCTGTTAAAGCGAATATTCCCGACCAATCGAATATTATATAACCACTTGCTTACTTTTGCAAAATTTGTAAATATTACCCACAACTATAACATTATATCAAATCCACACCATAATATTCAAAAATATATTTCGAGAAAATTATTCTTTATTCATAAAAGTTGGGGTCTTACAACCTCCCCTTCTTATGAAATTTCATCCTCAAAATTAGGGTGCGTACCTGGTATGTCGAAGAGGTGAGGATACCTTGATTTCATCTCAGATTCTAACTCCCAGGTCATTTCCTCCACATCGTGGTTTCTCCACAAAACTTTGACTTGAGGTATAACTTTAGAGCGTAGAATATGATCCTTCTTATCCAAGATTTTAACAGGTAACTCTTCATACGTTAAATCTTCCTCTATCTCGTCTGGGTTCTAATTCAATAAATGGTTCGGGTCTTTCACATATTTACGTAACATAGATATGTGAAAAACGTTATGAACACGAGACATACTTAAGCGGTAAAGGCGAGTCTATAGCCACGATTCCTACTCGATCGAGGATTAAAAATGGGCCAATGAATCGAGGATTGAGCTTTCCTCTCTTTCCAAATCTTGTAACTCCTTTCCATGGAGCAACACGTAACAACACATGATCTCCAATATTGAATTCCACGTCTTTTCGATGAAGATCAACATAACTCTTTTGTCGATCTTGTGAGGTTTTTATACGTTGTCGGATCGTTTGAATCTTTTTTCCGTAGTCATACGTACCAAATTCGGTCCCAACAACGTTGCTTCACCCACCTCATCCCAAAGATCTTTGGAGAAGCGACACTTTCTTCCATACAACGCCTCAAATGGAGCCATGCCAATACTTGCTTGATAACTATTGTTGTAGGAAAACTCCACCAATGGTAAGAACTTGTCCCAACTTCCCTTGAAGTCAAGGACACAGAGTCTTAATAAATCTTCAAGAGTTTGAATAGTCCTTTCCGACTGCCCATCCGTTTGAGGATGATATGCCAAACTAAATCGTAAATCTATGCCCATAGCTTTTTGCAAACTAACCCAAAATCTTGAAGTGAATCTTGGGTCTCGATCAGAAACTATGGATACTGGCATACCATGCAATCTTACAATCTCGTTTATATACATACTAGCAAGACGTTCAAGTGTAAAAGTTTTTCGTATCGGTAAGAAATGAGCAGACTTGGTCAATCTATCAACAATGACCCAAATCGCATCTATGCCTTGAGAAACCTTGGGAAGATCAGTAACGAAATCCATGGTAATGTGCTCCCACTTCCATTCTGGAATTTCAAGTGGTTGCAATGGACCTTTTGGCACTTGATGCTCCGCCTTGACTCGTTGACAAGTTAGACACCTTGAGATAAACCCCTATATCTCTCTCTTCATATTGCTCCACCAAAATGTATGTCGAAGATCACGATACATTTTGGTACTCCCAGGATGGATTGCAAACGGTGTGTTGTGCGCCTCCATCATGATTTTATACTTCAAGTCGGGAATCGTTAGGAACACAAAGTCTGGAGTTGACTCAAGTATTCCTTCTTCATCGATTCTTGCTTCGGAATAGCACCTTCTTGCACTTTCTTCTTCATACGCATCGACTCTCAGTCTGTAGTTTGAGCGACTTTAACTTTATCGATTAAAGTCGGTTCCACTCGTATATTCGCCATCATCACATGGGTCCCTAGAGTCTTTAACTCTATTTCCATCCTTTCCAAGTCATACAAAATGGGTCTTTGCGTTGACAATATTGCACTCGTACCCGCATATGATCTTCTACTCAATGCGTCAGCTACTACGTTCGCTTTTTCAGGATGGTATTGGATGGTATGATCATAATCTTTCAACAACTCAAGCCATCGTCGTTGTCGCATGTTGAGTTCCTTTTGAGTGAAGAAATATTTGAGGCTTTTATGATCCGTATAGATCTCCACCTTCTCTCCATACAGGTAATGCCTCCAAATCTTAAGCGTAAAAATGACTGCTGCCAACTCTAGATCATGAGTAGGATAATTCCTCTCATATTCTTTGAGTTGTCGAGAGGCATAGGCTATGACTTTCCCATGTTGCATGAGAACACATCCTAACCCTTTGCCTGAAGCATCACTGTAGATGACAAATCCCTCCGAGCTAGATGGTATTGTCAGAATAGGTGCTGAAATGAGTCTCCTCTTGAGTTCTTGAAAACTCTTTTCACATTCCTCGCTCCAACCGAATTTTGTATCTTTTTGAGTCAGCTGAGTTAATGGAGTAGCGATTCGAGAAAACCCTTCTACGAATCTCCGATAATAACCAGCTAAGCCGAGAAAGCTACGTACTTCGGTCACTGACTTAGGTTGCTCCCAGCTTTGAATTGCTTCAATCTTTGCCGGGTCAACAGATATTCCATGATTTGATATCACGTGCCCAAGGAATGCAACTTTCTCAAGCCAGAACTCGCATTTCTTCAACTTGGCATAAAGCTTGTTTTCACGAAGCTTTTGGAGTATCAGCCTCAAGTGTTGCTCATGGTCTTCACGGGTTTTGGAATATATGAGGATGTCATCAATAAAGACGACCACAAAGTGATCCAAATATTCCTTGAATACTCGGTTCATCATATCCATGAAGGCAGCAGGAGCATTAGTCAATCCAAAAGACATGACTAGGAATTCATAATGCCCGTACCGAGTTCTGAAAGCAGTCTTTGGAATGTCATCAGTTTTAATCTTCAACTGATGATATCCGGAACGAAGATCAATCTTTGAAAAGAATTTGGCTCCTTGCAACTGGTCAAACAGGTCATCAATGCGAGGCAACGGGTACCTATTTTTGATGGTGACATGATTCAACTCCCGATAATCAATACAAAGTCGCATACTTCCATCTTTCTTCTTCACGAATAGAACAGGAGCACCCAAGGAGGCGTCTTTAGGACGAATGAAACCGATGTCTAACAATTTCTGTAGTTGGGTTTTAACTCCTAAAGTTCAATAAGAGCCATTCGATATGGGGCTTTGGAAATGGGTTTTTATCTTGGATTCAAGGTCGATACAAAAATTCAATTTCACGCTCTGGGGTAGGAAAGAAGTTCTTGGGGAATACGTCAGAAATTTATTAACAATAGAAATATCATTCAAATCGGCGTATTTTATTTAAATCCGTGACATGGGCTAAGAAAGCTTGACATCCATTTTTCAATAAGCGAATAGCTTTATGACTTGATATGACAAAGTGATTGATTTTAGTGGTTTGGTTGCTTGAATTAGCATAATAGGTTGGTTAGGAATATGAAAGCTAACAACCTTACGAAAACAATCGATTTTAGCATGATGAGTAGTTAACCAATCAATCCCCTAAAATCACATCAAATGCAAGTATTTTCAAAGAAATAAGATCGACGGTAGTAGCGTGCGATTCGATTTGAATCAAACAAGACTTATAAACCGTGGATGTAATGAAGGTTTCTCCCAACGGAGTTTCAACAGATAAGTCAAAGTCTAATTTCTCGAGTCAAATTTAAGCGTTGAGCGCAAGTAGGAGAAATAAAGAATGGGTAGAACCGGTATCAAATAAAGTATAAACTTTGCTAGAGTTTATGATTAGCTTTACCGTGATCACCTCGTTGAGATTCCTCGCTTTTTGGGAGGTTACGACAAACGCTCTCCCTTGAACTCTGGATTTTGTCTTGTTTGGGACACCCTTTGATGCCTCCATCCCATTTGGACTTGACTTTGGTGTGCGACTGAAAAATCGGGCTAGGTGACCTTCTTTTCCATAATTATAACACGCTTTGGATTTGCGTGCATCATGCGGTTTGGACTTATGTGTCCTTCCCCTCCACATTTGTAACATACGACCGGTGGTCGTTCTCCTTCCTTAACAACAGGTACTGGTGCTGACGTCTTTCCATCATTGTTGAATCTCCTCTTCTTGAAATGTCCACTCTTATTATCATGGCCATGATTACCACCAAGTGATTATCATTTACGGCATGTTGATTCCTCCACGTTTGTTGTCACCGCTTCGATGATCGCTACCATCGGTATTATCGACTTTATCGATTGCTCTCTCTTGGTTGGGTTGACTCATTATCGCGCTCTAATAATTGAGCCCTATTCACAACATCTGAATACAAACACAGTTTATGAGAGATAAGGTATTGACGTATCTCGGGTTTCAAACCTCTTAGAAACATCGCGTCATTCTCTCCTCATTATCAACCAAGTGGGACGCAAACCGAGACAACTCAGCAAACTTAGCTTCGTACTGCGCCACGGTCATATTGTTTTGCTCAAGCTTGATGAACTCTACCTCCTTCATGTGACGAATACTTTTAGGAAAGTACTTGTCGTTGAACAGCTCTTGGAACTTCTCCCAAGACATTTTGAGTGCGGCAGGTTGAGTACGCTTTACAGATTCCCACCAAAGAATCGCCTCTGCTCGCAACATGAAGGTGGCAAAGGAACCTTTTGCTCCTCGGAGCATCCCAAGACATCAAATATCTTGTTGATCGCTTTATCCACGTCTCGCCTTAAGTGGTTTTGGCTCTCAAAAAACTCCGGTGGTCCCAGCTCCTTGAAGGCGCTTAGCGGTGACCGTCCGAGAGTTGTCAGTGTTTCCACCTGCATTTTGGACAGGAGCCGCTTTCGCCTGATGTTGCATGAATTGCATAAAGCCTCTGAACATCCCATCGTTCACCATTTCATCGGTGTTATTGTTTACATGAGGATTATTGTCTTCCTGTTGCACATTATCTGGGTATTAATCTGTGGTGACTCAAGCGGTCTCATGTGCTTCATTGTTTATCTCAACATTTTTGGATGCCATTTTCAAATCTTGCCACAAAACAAGGGTTAATTAACATATCACATATTATCCCTATACTCGAATGACCAATTAAATACCAAATAAACTTAGGTAGGTCATACTAGCGAAGAATTCCGTCTCTCCCCTCCTAGTTCTTGTCTCACATCTCAGCCAGGGATCATATCCCTAAGCTTTGATACCAATGTGACGCCCCCAAAATAGGTATACATCACCCATCTTGAGTCGCCAAATACATGGTACAAAATTCAAATACAACTTAATTATACAACAGTCGTGTAAAATACGACAAAACATAATCTAAGAGTTTTAATAAGAATATTGTCATCTAGACAATATCCACACTCAATGGAGTCCTCATTACATTTATTGTCACACTATTTAACAGAATAGTGAGGACTACTAATGCTATCATCTGGACCATCACTCCGTTCCCCGACTAGTCCCGGCTACGTTCTCATTTCCTGAAGAGAACAATGAAAAAAAAGGGTGAGCTCAACTAGCCCAGTAAGAAATATTATGACTAAGATAATGCAGAATAAATTATCATTAGTCTTCAACAATGTTAAACTGATAAAATACAATAGACATCAAGTTTAACTGCAGTGGAATAAGCAATCCATTAGAAGAGTCAAGTAGAGCATGATATCTACTATCTTCTATGATTTAAAATGTTTTCATCAATTTTTATCGCTGAGACTCAGCTTAATAAATAAACCACATCATCGAGTCATCCCTGCACTACGGGCCAAGGATATTCATTAAATCATCAATGGTCATGACTATACCGAATAATCCCTGGTCATAATCATACCAAAAACTGTCCATCAATGCACTACAGGCCACTGAGGACTTTTACCACATCATTTATAACATTACAGGTCATGATTATACCGAATAATCCCTGGTCATAATCATACCAAGTCCATCTATGCACGTAAGCCAAAGATGACTTTCATCACAATATAAGCATGAGGATGATGACAATGACATAATAATTCAATAAAACAAGTTCAAGAATAAATTTTAAAGATTTATAAGTTAATTTATCTTGAAATCAATTACGTCCAAATTGTCAACATGATACTGCTTTGTGGAGTAAAATTCAAGAATGCTCAGAAGAATATTTCCATGAAAAGATACCGGATGAAGCGCAAATATCCAGGATATTCTACTAATTTCATGGAGTATAGAAGCCAAAACTTTAACCAAATGAGTATCATAGAATATATGAAACGCAAATGGATTTTTACCGCCGTATGCAATAATCCACGTGAAGCAGATCATTTCCATAATTTAATAAGGAATGAATACGAAGGATCATTCACCATGCATGTGATAATCCACATAGACAGGTTATTCCAACAGAATAATAAAGAATGGAATAACGAGAAGAAATCCGCATGCGATAGGATATTCCAAATGACGAATAATAAAGAATGGAATAAATAAGAATGGACCATGCAGAAATGCATAGACCGCATGCATACGCAGGAGTTATTCCAACAGAATAATAAAGAATGGAACCAGGTCATAGCGTAATCCGCACAGACAGGATATTCCAACAGAATAATAAAGAATGGAATAACAGAAGAATTCACCATGCATGCGATAGACCGCAGCATGCAGACGAGTTATTCCAACGAGAATAATAAAGAATGGAATAACAAAAGAATTCAGCGTACATGCGATGATGCAGATGAGGTTATTCAACAGAATAATAAAGAATGGAATAAAAGAATTTCACCATGCGAATAGCATGAACAGGTTATTTCAACAAAATAATAAAGAATGGAATAAAAGAAGAATTTCACCATGTATATAAAGCCATGTAGACGAGTTATTCCAACATAATAATAAAGAATGGAATAAAATAAGCTCTCTTTATGAATACTGAAAGAAATAATACCCCTTACCTTAGAAAAAAGCTGGATCTTTGGAATAGTAGAGGTAGTAGACTTCTCTTCTTCTTTTCTCTCTATAATTTCTCTCTATAATAATTGCTCTATAAGCTTTAGTGAATTGGTGAGAAATGAAGGAAGAATGAGCTTCTATTTATAGGAAAATATAGTTTCGATAATTGCATTTTTTGGGGCTCGAAATATTACAGTATAATACCTTCCTCTTTTCTTTCATTTTAATTTAGTCCTGCAAGTATTATCAAACTTGCACCACCTCCCCTAATAGTAAATAATGTGAATCAATAGTTCAATCATGTGAATCAATAGTTATAATCATGTGAAAAATATGAATTACAGTATAGTACCTCCATCTATACCTCCATTTTTAACTTAGTCATGCAAGTATTATCAATCTTGCACCAACTCCCCTAATAGTACAAGAATGTGAATCAATAGTACACACATGTGAACAAATAGTTATAATCATGTGAATTAATAGCAATTAATTGCTCATTTATCCGATTAATTACCTAACTGGTCAGTATAACTTCCAGACATCAATTAATATCGAAATAAATGTCGATTTCCACTAACACTAATAATTCCAACACAATGGAACTATCAATTTCATCTTTAATCAACACGAACTTATTCATCATTAATATTATAACTCACAATATTTAACAAACGAAGTCGTTCCAGGAAAGGGGGCTTTCCGATAAGGATTTCTCCTTATTGTAGCGCAATTAGATGACCAAACCTCTCCTTGTGAACTTCTAGACATTGTAAATATTGCAATTTAATCATTTAAATAACTTTGTCGCATCTCAATTATTGATTTAATAATATATCATATTATATAGATGATATTGTGACAATAATCGAATCAATAATATGAGAGATATGATATAGCAATTATCGTAGCAATAATTGAGTATAAGCGAGTGACTTCTCACGTAAGCATCAATAATCAATGGTGTGTGCTTATGAAACCACAGCGTACATTTTATTACTTTACTACTGGGTAGTTCAACGGTTTAACGGTAAAACTTCCGCCGTTATTTTTATAAAAGATAATTATGTCATTTTCTAACTACTATAATAATACTTCCATTTGGGGTCCACCAATGATTGTGTCGTCGCAAATACGAATATTCCCCTGTTAAAACGAATATTCCCGACCAATCGAATATTATATAACCACTTGCTTACTTTTGCAAAATTTGTAAATATTACCCACAACTATAACATTATATCAAATCCACACCATAATATTCAAAAATATATTTTGAGAAAATTATTCTTTATTCATAAAAGTTGGGGTCTTAAGAGTATTTTGATTTCGGTATAATGGGATTGTAATAACCTAATATTTTCAAAAAGAAATTTTATGAATAAATTTTTATATATATATATATATATATATATATATAAGGTGGGAATATGTGCAAAGTAAAGTATATGTATATATGTGATAAATAAAATTATTTATTACATAAATAATTATAAAAAATTCTTTTTAAGAATTATTGATCATTATAGATTATATTCTTATAATAAATTTATTTTGTAATGAAAGTATTTATTATTTATTTTCCATAAAAATATGATTATTGTATATATAATATGATTATTCTGATATGTATTTTATTATATTAGTTAAGTTAATTATTTTAACTTAATTAATAATGGTATGTATGAAGGTTTTGTCAGATATAAATTCAAAACCCTAAGTCTGGATTTTGAATAAGGAATGAGAATAATAATATAATATTATTTATATTTCAATAATATAAACATGCCTGATATGTGTGTAATGTTAATGTGTGGAACAGTTACAGTAAAACAATACAAAACCCTAGCATTATTGATAAACTATAGTACAGAAGTCAACTATGACTGTAAGATTTGTTAAGCTATGTATTATGTAATTAATGACCATTATTTTGTTTAATGTTAATTAGGTAAACCTTAATTAATATTTAAAAACCCTAATTACTAAATCAAAACCCTAATTGCTAAGTTATAAACCCTAATTATTAATTTAGCACGCTTTTGGTAATTAGTACATTATAAAGCCTAATTTATAAGTCCTAAGTGATTAGGAAACCTAATTTAATTAGGGAACCCTAATTCACATTTGTAGAGACTAAGATTTCCATTTTTGACCTTAATACACAATCCTAGATAATGAGCTTAGGAAACCTTAGGGTTAAACCCTAAGGGTCAAACCCTAAGGGTTAGAATGAATTGCCAACTTTGCCACTAAAAGTAAGTACCAAATGACCAAATTGCCCTTCTTGTATTATTTAATATATAACTTGTATAGGTTGCCATAACTTTAGTTGGTAAACCAACTCAACCTAGCCATGTGGTCTAGTGATGAACTTTAATCATTCAAATCTGATAAACATGATCAGCCCTAAACATTTCACCATATAACATTCATAGCAGATCAGAAGCTCAGATTCTTGATTTGATCATAGAAAGGTATAACCCTAAACCAAATTTTCAATCTTGTATGTTATGTTAGATGTAATGTTTAAATGTTTAAATATGTTGTTTATAGTGTCTATAAGTGATCTGGGTTGGCATATGTTAGATTCATAACATCTAGAGGCTCGGATTTGATGCTTTATAAAATCTAGAAATTTTTGTTTTTGTTGTCTGACAACAAATGTCAGACCTTCTAAATCTCAACATGTTTATGTTCTTGGTGTTTTACAAGTTTGAACTTGTAGTATGACATGTGGTCTGTATTCTGGAACTTGAATCTAGCTCAAATCGTGCACAGAATGAAAGTTATGGGTGGTCAAACCCCATTGACGGACCATGACTTTCGGTTTTCTAGGTAACCCAGATTTGCCCAGAAGCGTCTGACAATGACTTTGTATCCTCGGATCTTGCTTGTTGTTGTTTCTTTGTTATTTTTGTTGCATCTAAGCTGTAGTCGGTTAAGTGATCTACAATAACATGCCTTTAGATTACCTAAATGAATAACAGACAGAATGTGGTGACCGGTCAAAGAAGCATGGTTGAGCATGATAACGGTTTTCTAGGTAACCCAGAAAACCTATGAGCATGGTTTCTGACATGCTTTGAACGGCGTAGATTTGTTTGTTGTAATGTTGTTATACCGTTTTTATGTAATGGATTTGTTGTCTTAGATGTTTTCTACAACTTAGAACCTTTAGATCACAAAACGGATACAAGAACAGTACGTAGTGGAAGCTCAAAGTAGGCCTCACGAACTGTTCTTCATTTCTGGGTAACCCAAAAAATGAAGAACAGCTCTGACATCTTGTTCAAGGCTTCAGATCTTGCTCAAGTGTTATGTTTTGGTCCAGAACTTGTTTGATAATTGTAGTATTACATTATTACTACAATATCCATGTCATAGCTTGCCCAAAAACAACTTATGCAGTGAATTAAAGATGGTCAAAGGGAGCCTCTTGAACACTGATTGTCAGTGTTCTTGAGCCTCAAGAACACCTAAGACGACACTTACTGTCGATAAAGGCTATAGCGACAGACTTATTAAATTTAATTATATTAAAATCTAAAAATCATTTAAAAATAGAAAATAAATTATAAAAATTATAAAATCAGTTTTAAAAATTATTTTAAGTTATAAAAATTAACTTTTAATAATTTGACATATTTTTCATAAATATTAGTAATTATTTGAATATTATTGATATTTAATTTATTAAATAAATGAATTAAAGAAATTAACTAAAAATGATTTTATTATATTAAAAATCATTTTAAATGATAATAAGGTATTTAAAAATATTTTAAGTTATAAAATATAACTTTTAATATTTTAAAGCAAATTTCATTAATTATTTAATATTAATGATATTAATTTTTTTAATAATAATATTAAATAAATTAGTTTAAAAAATGATTTTATATTATAAAAATCATTTTAAATGAAAATAAAGAATTTTAAGATATTTTAAGTTATAAAATATAAATTTTAATATTTTAAAGCAAATTTCATTAATTATTTAATATTAATGATATTAAATTTATTTAATAATAATATTAAATAAATTAGTTTAAAAATGATTTTTAAATTATAAAAATCATTTTAAATAAAAATAAAGAATTTAAAGATATTCTAAGTTATAAAATATAACTTTTAATATTTTAAGGTAAATTTCATTAATTATTTAATATTAATGATATTAGATTTATTTAATAATAATATTAAATAAATAGTTAAAAAATGGTTTTATTGATTTAAAATCATTTAAAATGATATAAATGAATTGAAAATATTTTAAGTTATAATTAATGACTTTTAATATTTTGATAAATAAAACCTTAATATTTAAATATTAATGGTAATTGTTTAAAATGATTTTAATGTTTTAAAAATTATTTAAGGGTAATATTAATACTCTAAAAATATTTTGAATTATTATAAATTACTTTAATGGTTTCATTAATATTTGGATATTATTTAAATATTAATGATAATAGAATTATGTAATATTAAAATCATTTAATAATGATTTTAGAGTTTGAAAAATCATGATAAATTATAATAATTAATTAAAAATTATTATAAGTCATATGATTGATATTTAAATTATCTAGAATAATATTTAAGATACAAATTAGAGTTTTAAACTTTATAATTACCCGATAAAGCCGTCGATACACCGAAATGTTATCGAAATTGATCTGAACCTATATAGTTTGACTGTATAAGTATTTGTGTGTGTCTTAATGACTGATATAACTATGTGACAATGAGATTTGGCTATGTGTTGACTGTAAATAACAGTATGATGTGTTATGATATGTTATTCTAATCAATAGAACAATCTTATAAATGATAGGTCATTGAATTAAAGATAGAACAAAGTTGTGTAAGCAGCAGACCTAGGCAAGTATCTAAATTATCCTTTACATTGTGCAAGTATTTGAACCCTACTCTTATTGGGCAAGTATCTTTACCCATGAATTTACTTTATGCAATGGACACGTATAGAAAAGTATCTGAATTATCTTTTACATTGTACAAGTATCCTAACCTTTGCATTTTCTTTATGCAATGGACATGAGTAAGAAAGGTTCAGAATTATATTATCATTATGCCATATTATTAAACTCTATTGTTATTGATTATGTATCCAATCATTTATATTCATACAAGTTCCCAAACTTTATTCGTTCATTGTTTATCAGTACCATATTACTATAAGATTCAGATATATATTCTGTTCATTAAATTCTAAGTATGGTTATACAAGTGTCCTCACTTGGATAATTATTGTATATGTTGATACATACTTGTTGATTTCCAGTATGTATACCTTAATTAAAAGTCGTCTAAGCTATTTGACTCAGCTAGACACAGATTTAAGAATATTGTTGAACATGATAGAACCCTAATGATATCCAACCAAATTGTTTTGGTTCGAATTCAAGCTAAGTATGAACATCCCGAATATGGAAAACTTTTGTGCGCCCAAGGTGGTTATGATGAACGAGATTATCGTTCTAGTATGTAGTATTGATCAATACATGGCATAACGGGATGATCACCCCCCGTGCTCGTAAGTTATGACGGTTTACAAATGAAGTTCTGTTAAACCTTTTCGAAAATAGAAAACAATGTTCATAGTCTGTCGACTGATCTCCATTTATAGTCAGTACGTAGTTTCAAAATTTTGAAATATAATTGGTATGTTGATTAGAATTATTTCAGTTACTTCACAACTATTGCTTCGTTGTAGAAGTGTCACTCAAAGAAAATATTTAATCCTTTCAGCTAATGTTTATTGTTTGCTATTACTTGTTGGGCACTCAAATGCTCATTCTTGCTTAATTTAAATGTTTTTAGTTAAGTATGATCAACCAGAGGGCTCTACCAGGAACAAAGGGAAAGGAAAGCTGTCAGAATAAGTTATGTTATCTTATGTAATAGCTAGACTTAAATAAGATGATGATATTTATTATCTATCATGTAATGAAATGTTTTAAGGTCGCGTACCTGGGATTTAGACAACTCTGATATGTAAATTAAGTTTGATATTTATGACAAAATTATTATTATTCCGCTCAAAGAAATGGTATCATGAAGCACTGAATTCGGGTTTCAAGTACCCGAATTTGGGGGCGTCATAGGGATATTCTTGAAGAAAACTTATATTATTTTCTACACTCAAAGCTTCATTAAACTCTAAAGAAATACGCTCAATATTATAGAGGAAGAATTATGTGATTCTGGTGTGATTTTTAATTCTAAACTAAGCATCATATTTATAGGAGAATGGAAGGGCACTATTTGAATTTAGAAAATCATGGGTGAACAGTAAGAAAATTCACGGGCGCAATCGGCTGAAACTTAAAAAAAATTAATTTTACTATGCAGCACTATGCACACACTATACAGTAGTATACATAATAAAATATAATATATTCTATTTTATATAAAAAAACAAAACTTATATATATATATATAACATCCACTCACCCACACACACATATCACAAACGTCACACACACACACACACATATTTATGTATATATATAATACTTATATATATATATATATATATATATATATATACTAACATATATAAAACTTTCTACCAACGATTTTAAAAAATGGATAAGTGGTGGTCCATATAATTAATAAGCCAAATTTATAACAAATACTTCATAAAATACCCCTCTATTTATCTCAATTCACTTGGCTTCACTAAACACATTTTTAATAATATTTATTCATCATTAATATTATAACTCGTAATATTAACAACCAGATTATTCCCAGGAAAGAGGGGCATTCTGATAAGAACTTCTCCTTATTGGCGCGCAATTAGGTGACCAAACCCCTTTCCTCGACCGAACTTTTTAGACATCGTCAATAATACAAATAATAATATGAATAACTTTGTCGTCTTAATTATTGATTTAATAATATAAAATATTGTGCAGATGATAATGTGACAATAATTGAATCAATAATGTGAGATACTATGTAGCAATTATTGTGGCAATAATTGAATAAAATTGAATGACTTCTCACGTAAACATCAATAATCAAAGATATTGTACAATATCATGTGCTAATATGCAACCACGCGTATTACTGTACTTTTACCACCGGGTATTTCAACAGTTAACGGAAAACTTTTACTGTTATTTTTATAAAAAGTTATTTATGTCGTTTTCTAACTTCGACAATAATTCCGTTGTGGGGTCCACCAATGATTGTTTCGTCGTACAAATATTTCCTGATAAAACGAATATTCCCTGACCAATCGAATATTTTATAATAACTTGTTTACTTTACAAAATTTGTAAATATTAGCTACAACTATAACATTATATCAAATTCACACCTTATTATTCAAAAAGATATTTCGAAAAAATTAATCTTTATTCATAAAAGTTGTGATCTTACAGATTACCTCCTCTAATGGGTTCGGAGGGAGAGATTATTGGTTAACAAGTCCTCACTCATTTGCCTTCTATTTTTTCCACCGTCCGGACTTTTGATTTTTCATACCCCCGGACCTTTGAATTTGGCATGTTCTTTTCTTTATTCCCTCCCCTCAGGTTTTTCTATAAAAAGCAGCCAAATGAAAGGAAGAAATACACACCAATTTGGAGAAAACTCATCAGAGTGAAAAAAATAGAAAGGGTGGATGAAAGTTTTTCTAAAGCTTTAGCAAAAATAGAGAGAAAGATAGTTCAAATAAAATTGTATTTTATACTTTTATTTGGGTTCCATCACATAGTTATTGTGATGAAGTAATTTGGGTTGGTTCTCAAATTAGAATATCTTTGTATTCTCTCATATTATTCTAGTGAATTCTTCGGAGTTTGTCCCGTGATTTTTCTCTCTTAATTTTAGAGGGTTTTCCAGGTAAAATTCTTGGTGTCTCATGGTTGGATATTTTTTACTCATTATTTCCTGCAGTGGTTATTATTTTGGTGGAATTACGAATTTAATCTGTTTGGTATATACTGATATTTTATTCGTATAATTTATCAAAAACAACAATATTTTGGGAGGTGATTTTTTCCCAACATTCTTTGGAGATTACAGATATATGGCAACTTCTGATTTGCTAAACGAATTGAATAAAGAAGGATTTTAAGTGGATAGCGATCTCGAGATAAAGTTGTCAAATATTGTTCTACAGCAGCTTGACGATGCAGCTGGCGATGTTTCAGGATTAGCTATAAAATGGTTTGCCCTTCTGGTCTAAAACTTCATTTCGTCATTCTTACCTTAGCGACCTCTTTGTATGTCTTTTAGTTTACGTTTTTCATCTTCGCTTGGAGTGTGGGGGTAGGGGAAAGGGGGAAGGTATGGAGGGGATTGGCATAACCTTATTGCGTAATATTAGCATTCACAATCTGTCGGGATAAGCCTAAACTATGAACACGTGGTCAAAATAATAGACTTGTAATATTCTGATGTAGCTTACTGTTTTATGCAACTATCTTGCTCTGGACACTGATTCATCCCTGCAAAAGTGTAATTAAAAAATATGCCCAACATCCTATTTGTTTGTTTGTTAACTTTTGAATTTGTATTTTACTGGTTAAGAGATGTTTCTTTGTAGATTGAGAAGGACCATTTGTCCAAATATAGTGCCTCAAAATCACATTAATTTTATGTGGTATGACTGTATGAGTTTGTTGTATCCCTTTATACACATCTGTTCTTAAAAAGCATCGGAACACATGATGTACTTTTGTGTTAATCATGAACTTCATTATGTGTGCTGCTCTGTTGCGGTTCTAATTTAAGCTACTTATTTGACTTTACAGTCTAGCTCCACTGGTGAAGAAAATACGTGAGGAGCACGTTCTGGAGATGACAAATAAACTTCGTGATAAATTGCTAAACGGAAAAGAGCAGCATCGCGACATTGCGAGCATAGCTTTGAAGACAATTGTTTGTGAAGTCCCTACACCATCTGTGGCGCAGTCTATTCTTCTTTCCGTGGGTCCAAAGCGAATTAAAGGAATAACTGGCCTGGTGAGTAGCTAAACACTATATTTCTCTCCACCTTTTTTAATACTAGAAAGTGTAAGTTTGATGAGGGATTTGTGGGATTTGGTTGTAACATTTTACTTCTATATAGATTTTTCTTACAAGTTTCTTACGTGATTGAGTAACCTCTTCCATCATGGGGGTAAAAGTATTTGTATTGATAAAGTAACTGCATGGGCATTCTTGTTGCTAGTGAATTGCAAAACTAAACAAAGTTGGTCTCCTTAATATTCAATCCAGAGCTCTCCGTGAATGCAGTCCAAAATAATTTTTCTTTGAGTTTCATAACTAATTTCCTGGACTGATCAGAGTAGTGTTCATATTTTAGGCTGTGTTAACGAAAGTTGTTACAACAAATAATTCCAAATGCAAAACTAATCCACTTATAAAAAAGTTAAAATTTTCAACACTAACTAATTCATTCTGAAATGGTAATGATATCAATTCCCTATTTAGTCATACCTTATCCTGCATGTTTATAAACAAGCTATTCTGTCCTTGGTGTTTTGGATAGTTGAGAATAAACACATCTTAAAGCAGATTTGTAACATAAGAAATAGACTAAGAATAGAAGCACAAAGTTTGGATTTTGTTTTCAAATTATTATCTGTTCGGGAGCGTTTTACCGACCTCCATGTGAGCCGAAGGCCTGACACCAAAAGAGAACGTTAAGTTCATTGGGCCAAAGCCCTTGGGAATGTTCAAGGTGATTGGGTTCGGGCATCTGAGTCCTCTGCACCGGAGTCCTGTTCTAGCTTATGGTGATCGGATTCGGGCATCCGAGTCCTTTGGCCCGGAGTCTTATTTGAGCTCATGATGATCGGGGTCAGCCTCCGAAGTCCTTTGGGTGGAGAGCCAGACCGATACTGTGGGATCGGTTTGGTTGGGCCTATACAACGGGTTAGCCCACGTATGGAGTCCGAATTATAAGGGGTT
Source organism: Panax quinquefolius (assembly GCA_020205615.1). Classification (NCBI taxonomy): domain Eukaryota; kingdom Viridiplantae; phylum Streptophyta; class Magnoliopsida; order Apiales; family Araliaceae; genus Panax; species Panax quinquefolius. The sequence continues at coordinate 58,389,698 of CM035155.1, forward strand.
TAAGTGGAAAAGGATTCTAGTCCTAATCACCCTTGTATAAGGTAATTCCAAATGTAGTATTTGGGTTGGATTTCACTTGCACCTTTTAAGGAGATTGTATTGGACCCAAATAATGATAACTACCATATTTAGGAGTCCTAAACCGACTCAGAGATGGATTCTAAGGTAGTGAGAATGATTATAAATACAAGGCTTGGGTTTCAATTTACAGGTAATACACTTTTGAGCACTAAACACTAAAGCCTCCATTGTTAAACCTTGTGAACGATGTCATACTTATTCTCACATTTGAGCTATCCCCCGTGACTATTAAGTCGTCAAGCTTAAGCGTGTGATATGTTATTGTGCAGGATTTAGTGCGTGGATTTGGTGATTGGACACGTCGGCGAAACTTGGCGTTAACATTGGCACTAGAAGGAGGGCTTTTAGTGCTTTTTACAATCACAGTAAACTTTTTCGGTGGAAGGCTATTATAGCGAGTGGAGATAACAGTGCCTCTGTCCATGAAAAGGCTAAAACCCACCAGACCACCCAGGTGAGGGGGTTGGTGAAAGATAGTTTAGGTTCCAAAACTCAGGGAGGCCATGTTGAACAAGCCCCCTCTCTCCGGCGAAGGCTTTTTTCGGACAGTCAACATACACCCACACCCGTCAGTCATGCCGACGATAATCAATCTCGGGCACACAAAATGAAAGGGAGAGATCGGGTGGAAGGTAACTGAGATCAGCGTGAATTCATTCTGCAGAGGAAGCTGCAACAAAACCAAGAAGCCATGAGGGAATTACGCCTTCAGCAGGAGGAGCTTGAAGTGCAGATGGCCAAAATTGGCCGGAGAATAGGAGGCCTCTTCGCAGAGACGCAGACATCGGAGTCGATCCTGGACGCCTCGTCGGGAGGAGGCAGGAAAGGAGAAGAGCAGACCTAGGAGTCGCTCTCGAGAGGGAAGGAGCCAAAGGAGGAGTCGTTTTCCAGACAGAAAATCTGAGTATCAGTGCAGATCGGGACAAAGGAGGAGAATCAGATCTCCTGAATACGAGAGGGACATGTATAGTTCGTCCCCTCGTAAAGAGGAATCTGATCCCCTTGCCAAAAGGGTTGCGGAGTTGGAGAAACTACTGGCAGCAAAAAGCCCAATGGAAACACCTGTTAGCTGCCCCAGTTCACCATTTATGCCCGAAATCAATCAGGTCACAACCGACCCAAAGAAGAAAATGGCCCCGATTGAGACATATGATGGGCTGGGGGACCCGTATGACCATTCAGACGGATATGATAGGCTGATGATCTACTATGGGCATTCGGACGCTGCCAAATGTCACATGTTTACCACAACTTTAAAGAAGAGCGCCCGAGAATGGATGGGGACTTTGGCAACTGGTTCAATTAATTCATGGTACGACCTTCGAGAAAAATTTCATGCTCGGTTCGGGAGCAATAAAAGAAGAGGAAAAATCACTGCTTCCCTCATGCAGGTGAGGTAGCGTTCAACGAGAGCCTCGACCAATACGTTAAGAGGTTTCGGGAGGCAGTGGGATCGATGGCAGAGCTAAACTCCCCTCAGGCTCTGGGATTTTTCACAACGGGTCTAGACATTGGTAGGTCGAAGAAATTAATGAAGGATCTGGTGATCAACCCTCCTATCGACCTGACCGAAGCCTTCCATCGGGCCGAAGGATTCATTGCCATAGAGGAGGCTATGGGAAATTTTAAATCACACTCTCAATCCTATGACAAATCCAAGGATCAGGACAAACAGAATTACTAGCGTTCGGACAACAACCAGGGGAGAGCGGATAATTATGGAAAGAAAAACTATACTGGTGGAGGATCGGGAAGCGGCCGACCACCCTTCCCGAGCAGAAACGTCAATAAAGTTTACACCCCCCTCAACATATATCGGGCGAAGATATTGGAAAAGATACGGAATAAATAGTTTTATGAACCTTGCTCGACGCATCTGAAGCCCGGGAAGAGGGGTCGGGATAAATTTTGTGAGTACCATCAGAGTCCCGGGCATACAACGGAGATGTGTAATGATCTGAAGGACTTGATAGAGAAAAATGTTCATAACAGACATCAAGTCCAGTATGTAGCGGGTCGGGAGAATACTGAGACTCCAAAAGAGGAAAACAGAGGGCCGTCTCGGGATGCATAACCAAAACAGAACCAACCAGCCCGAGGTGTGATCGATGTGATTTCAGACGGTTCTATAGGGTGTGTGACTGGAAAGAAGAGAAGTGGGCACCTCGATGAAGTGTTATCAGTTGCGGGTTCCTCGCCAAGAAAGGATCGGGCTACCCAAGAACATCTATCTCATTCTCTGACGAAGATTATCCTACAGATCTCATAGAACCGCATGGCGGGGCGTTGGTGATAACAACTCAGGTCGGGCTAGTGGACATGAGAAGGATGATGATAGACAACGGGTCCTCAGTCGACATATTATACACTCACGCCTATCAAAGGATGGATCTGAAAGGAAAAAAGATGGAGTTGGGAAGAGAAGGCCCATTATATAGGTTCAGTGGAGATCCAGTGCATGTGTCGGGAACCATCGAATTGCTTGTCAGGTTCGGCATAGCACCCCAGCAGGTAGAGATAATGGTTAGATTATTTGTGGTCCAGGTCCATTCGGCGGACAACACTGCTTTGGGAAGGCCGACCCTGACAGCCTTGCAAACAGTGACGTCCATACCTCACTTTAAAATAAAATTTCCAACACTGAATGGGATCAGGGAGGTAAAAGGAGATCTAGATATTGCCTGAAGGTGCTATCAAAATACTTTGATCTCGGCAAGGGTCGGGGTCAATAAGCAGAAGCAAACAATGGCCATTGAGATAGAGCCATTCACTGAGATTATTATAGAACCGCTTGCCCTGCCTACCGAAGAGACAGAGGACGTGGAGTTGGTCCCAGAGAATACAGTGAAGCTGATCAAGATTGGGCCAGGATTGACAGAACCATTCCGGACAAGACTGATAGATCTGCTTCGAGTATATGCCGACATCTTTGCATGGGAACCTAGTGACATGCCTGGGGTAAGTGAGTCGGTAGCCCTGCACAGATTACATATGGAACCGAAGAGAAAACTAGATATATAAAAAGAAGAATTTTTGCTCCAGAGAGGCAGAGAATAATAGATGAAGAGATTGCCAAGCTCCTGGAAGCAGAATTCATCTTTGAGATCGATTACACCGAGTGGCTGGCTAATGTGGTCTTGGTTTAGAAACAAAACGGGAAGTGGAGATTATGCATCGACTATACAGACCTGAATAAGGCATGCCCGAAAGATTTCTATCCTCTACCCAATATTGACCAGCTGATAGATGCCACTTCAGGGTACGACATGTTGAGTTTCATGGATGCCTTCTCGGGATATCATCAGATCTTGATGAGTAAAGAAGACATCCCGAAGACAAGTTTTATCACGCATCGGGTCATATATGCATATCGGAAGATGGCCTTTAGACTGCTCAATGTCGGGGCTACTTACCAGCGGATGATGAACTTTGTATTCATAAGGCAGCTAGGCCGAAGCATGGAAGTTTATGTGGGCGACATGATTGTGAAAAGCATGTCAGTCCGGGATCATCTGTAGGACCTAGAAAACTTCTTTGAAACAGTCAGAAAACATAAGCTGCGGTTGAACCCGACTAAGTGCACCTTCAGATTAGGGTCAGGAAAGTTTCTGGGGTATCTAATCAGCAAGAGGGGCATTGAAGCGAATCCAGAGAAGATTCAAGTGATCTTAGATATGAAGTCCCCGAAGTCTTACAATGATGTTCAGAGGTTGAAGGGTCGGAATGCGGCCCTTCGGAGATTTGTGTCAAGATCAGCAGAAAGATGCCTGCCATATTTTGATACTTTGAAGGGGCCAAAGAACGAGAAAAGTTTTTGATGGACTTCAGAGTGTGAGGATGCGTTCCAAGGGATCAAAAAATACTTGTCATCGACACTATTATTGATGAAGCCGATCCATTCGAAACCCTTATATTTGTACTTGGTTGCAAGCTCGTTAGCAGTAGGGGCGGCACTGGTAAGGGATAAGGGGGGAAGATAGTTCCCAGTATACTATGTTAGCCACGTTCTTCGAGATACAGAGATAAGATACCCGAACCTGGAAAAGTTTGCCTACACATTAATTATCACAAGTAGGAAGCTTCGGCACTATTTTCAGGGTCGGTTGGTGGTGATGTATACGGATTAGCCGTTGAAGAAGGTACTGCATATGCCAGAAGTTTCAGGTCGGCTTTCTGCATGGGCAATGGAATTAACACAGTTTGCTTTGGAGTATCATCCCTGAACAATAATCAAGGGACAGGCATTGGCAAATTTTATTGTAGAGTGTTCTTTCACAGAGCCGGATGTGGGTTCGGTTATCTGAAACGCAGCAGATGCAAACTTCATGGACTCTTTATATAGATGGATCATCAACTTCGGATGTCAGTGGTGCGGGGGTTATACTGACAAGTCCCGAAGGGTTCAAAGTCCAACAAGCTATTCGGTTTTAGTTCAAAGCCACGAACAACGAAGCAGAGTATGAGGCTATCTTAGCTGGACTTCGGTTGGCTCGAAGCCTGGAGGTTCAGAAGTTAGTCATCTACAACGACTCACAACTGGTTGTCAAACAGTTATCAGGTAAGTATAACGCTCAGGGGGAAAGAATGACAAAATACCTAGCCAAGGTAAAGGAAAAACTTGCATACTTCTCTTCGCACAGTTGTCAGGGAGTTGATCGGTCAAACAACACAGTAGCAGATGCCTTAGCCCGATTGGCAACCACCGAAGCAAGTTCTTTCAATGGGTCGGTATATCTAGAGGTGTTAGAACAACCGATCGTTTCGAAGGGGGATGTGTTAGCATTAGATCGGCTCGACTGTTGGCTCACACCATATATCTCTTATCTGGCCGATGGGGTCTTACCTTCAGATCGCATCTTAGCAAGGAAAATCAAGCACAGGAGCTCAAACTTCATCGTTATTAATGGAGACCTATACCAAAGGGCCTTTAGTTCTCCACTACGCAAGTGTTTGACACCGTAGGAAGAAGATTACACACTTTGGGAAGTGTACGAAGGTATTTGTGGGGATCACATGGGGGCCAAGTCGCTGGCATACAAGATTTTGAGGCAGGGATACTATTGGCCGACCATCTATCAGGAAGCCAAAGACTTTGTCAAAAAATGTCCCAAATGTCAACTGAACAGCGCCATCCCTCATCAGCCTCTCGAAGAGTTGTACTCGGTTCTATCCCCAATTCCATTTGGCATGTGGGGAATCGACATCTTGGGGCCTCTACCGAAGGACAAGGGACAAATAAGTTTTGTGATCGTTGCCATCGACTACATGACCAAGTGGGTCGAAGCCAAACCTCTATAGAAGATCATCGAACAGGAATGTCTCAATTTTTTAAAGAAAAAGTTGTGTATCGGTTCGGTATCCCGATGGCATTGGTGTCGGACAACGGCAGATAATTTGTGGGAGCAAAGTTTGAAGCCTTTCTGAAGGAGTTGGGAATTCAGCATAGGAAGACCTCAGTCGATCACCCTCAGTCGAACGGTTAAGTAGAAGTCACTAATTGAACCCTGCTTAATGGGATCAAAAGGAGACTAGATGAATTGAAAGGTTGGTGGCCTAAGGAGTTACTTAGTATTTTGTGGGCCTACCGAACCATCCCGAGGATGACAACTGAGGATTCACCATTCCGATTGGCCTAAGGGACCGATGCACTTATACCAGTCGAGATTGGATCTCCAACACTTCGGGTCAGTCAATACAAGGAGTTGTACAAGGATGACGGCCTACGGCTAAACTTGGATCTGTTGGAAGAGGTTAAAGACTCAGCTCTAATAAGGTTGGCAATTTACCAGAAGTGAACGGCCCAACACTATTACCAAAAAGTGAAACAAAGAAGATTCAAAGTTGGGGATTTAGTTCTTCGGGAATCAGAGGTATTGACCCCTCAGAACACTGCCAAGCTTATGCTGAATTGGGAAGGGCCTTACGAAGTGATAGAAGTGCTGAAGCCAGGGACCTACCGGCTTCGAGCATTGGATGGTTAAGAAATAAAGAATACATGGCATGCCGGAAGACTTAGAAAATATTACCAGTAAAAATAATGTCATTCTTTCCTTTATTTATGTAAGTCATTTTATTTATCAATGAAATAAATGAGAATGTCTCTTCAAGATAATGTTGTACTTCATTTATATTCATAAGCTTTTACGAACTCGATCAGACAATCTTTGGACTTAAACCGATCAGAAAGTTCGAAACAACGTAACTGATCGGTAAAAGTCACAAGTTTAACTGGTCGAGAAAATTATAAATCTAATCAGAAAAGCTTCGGACATAAAAAGATCAGAAAGTTAGAAATAACATAACCTGACGCCCCTAAAATAGGTATACATCACCCATTTTTAGTCGTCAATAACATGGTACAGAAACAACTACAACTTTATTAATACAACATATAAACTGTGAGTTTAAATACAAATATTGGCATCTAGACAATATTCAGACCCAAATAAGTCCTCATTACAATTATTGGTACATTATTTTACAAAAATGGTGAGGACTACTAAACAACTTTCTAGAACCATCATTCCACACCTCGACTAGAACTCGCTACATTCTCGCCTCCTAAGAAGAAAAATGGAACAAAAAGGAAAAGGGTGAGCTCAACTAGCCCAGTAAAGAATATTATGACTAAGATAATATAGAACAAATTATCGTTAGTCTTCAACAGGGAAAAATCTGATAAAATACAATAGACAACAAGTTTCAGATCAATATTCGCAGAAGAAAATAATAATTCATAGATGAGTTATGTAGAGAATGAAATCTACTATAATCAATGAATTTAAAAGTCCATCATCAATATTTTATCCCTGTAACATCAATCAATATACATCTTGAATCAAATATTCATCTTTGCATTACAGGCCAAAGATATTCATCATCTGGTCATGTTCATCTCAACACTGCTCATCTTTGCACTACAGCCAAAGATATTCATAAAAAATTCATTCATCTTTGCACTACAGGCCAAAGATATTCAGTAATATCATCATTTAGGACTGAGGATGATGAAAAATATTTTAAAGAAAACGAATCCAGTGAAACGAAAGAACAAATATTAAGGATTCAGATTTTTAAAACAATCCAAGTTCAAAAATACTTCATAAATAATCATAGTGAAGTAAAATTCAAGAATGATCAAAACATGGATACAATCAAAGCTAGTATCCATAATTGATATTTTGGACAAAAACAAAAATTTAATTTTTTTCGTGAATAGTGTCGATTCGTGAATAGTGTCAGATACGTGAATAGTATCGATACGTGAATAGTAACCCCTACACTAAAAGACAAGAATTTCACAAGAAAAATCTTACCAATATTCCTAAGATAATGATATTAGAAGAAATAATATCATTTTTTAAAAAATAATATCCCTTACCTCGAAAAGAATAAGACTTTTGGTCGAATATCGATATAACGTCAAAGGAACTTGCACCAGATAACAACACTCAAAGTATCAAAATACTCACAAGAATACGCCGATAATATAGAGAGAGAAAACTTGATTTCTAGTGTGATTTTCAATTCTAACCTAAGCACCCTATTTATAGGAAAATGCTTAGAACACCAAAGCGTAAAATTTAATAAAATATATATATATATATATATATATATACAAATTTCTTACGCCCACTTTCTTAGATCTGAATTCAAAGAATTTACATCACACACAAGACCCACAATTAATGAAAAAACGTTTTTTCATATTAAAAATAATTAAAACTTCCAAAAATCAATTATTTCTAACTTCTAACTTCAATAATTCATAATAAATAAATTTTGGAAAAATTCAAACCTTATGTCTTTTCCATAGGAAATTTCATTCTCTACAACTTTGCAAAAAGAAAGTTTTTCCAAATTCTAAACAAAAATCCGACCAAAATTCACAAACCAAGATATTTTACAAGTTATAATCAAATTTCAAACCAAGAAATGGGCCCACTGGACATGTTTAAACATGTTTTAAATATTTTTTGCAACAAAAATACTCTTCCTCCTCATATATTCATATATCCCACATTCATTGTAAAAATATCACCATTATTATATTATTAAAATATAATAATATATTTAAATGAATTATTTTATCAAAAAGATAAAATATCAATTTTTCAACAATTGTCACTTTAAAATTTTCTCCATCTATATCCACATAAAATGAATATTTTCCTTATCATATAAATCAATAATTAATTATTCACAAATAATATTACGTAATCACAATATCAACAACTGTGCCGCTCCTAAGAAAGAGGGGCTTTCCAATAAGGATTTCTCCTCATGGCGCGCAATTAGGTGACCAAACTCTCCTAGATGTAACTTTCTAGACATTACCAATAATGTTATCTAATAATATTATTCAAATAATATGAATTATTGATCCGATAATGAAAATATCGTGTAGTGACAATTATTGAAACAACAATAATATAAAATATCAACGTAGCAATTATGAATCAATAAAATAAAATATTGAACAAGAATTACTATAACAATTATCGAGTAAAGTGCCTTCACGTAAGAATCAATAATTGTGCAATACCGCGTGTTACCGTGTTTTAACCACCGAGTATTCCAACAAGATAATCAGAATAACTACGCCGTTATTTATAAACAACTTATACTTGTCCTTTTCTTCATCCAATCACTTTCCGTTATGGGGCCCACACAAGGCTGCGCCATCATACGAATATTTCCCGACAGTAAGAATATTCTACGACCAAACAAATATTCCCCGACAACAATGAATATTTTATAACCACTTGTTTATTTAAAATATTTGCATATTTTACCCATAACTTACCACATTAATCAAATCAACCCTTACTATTTCAAAATAATAAATAGAGGAAATTTAATTTCATTTACAATAACCTGGGGTCTTACAACCTCCCCTCCTTATGAAATTTTATCCTCAAAATTGACGACGTATTCTGTGTTTCAAAAGGTGAGGATACCTCGCTTTCATTTTCGTTTCCAACTCCCAAGTCATTTCCTCAATAGCATGGTTCCTCCACAAAACTTTGACTTGTGGTATGACCTTTGTACGTAAGACATGCTCCTTCCTATCCAAGATCTTGACAGGTACCTCCTCATACGTTAAGTCTTCGGCTATCTCATCCGGTTCTAACTCAATAACGTGGTTCGGGTCTTTCACATATTTACGAAGCACAGATATATGAAAAACATTATGAACACGAGACATACTTGGAGGTAACGCGAGTCTATAGGCTACATTTCCTACTCGGTCAAGAATCAAATGGACCAATAAATCATGGATTGAGCTTTCTCTCTTCCCAAATCTTGTAACTCCCTTCCATGGGAGCAACACGCAACAATACATGATCCCCAATACTAAATTCCACGCCCTTTCGATGAAGATCCGTGATAACTCTTTTGTCGATCCTGTGCCGCTTTGTATACGTTGTCGAATTATTTGGATCTTTTCTCGTAGTCATACGTATCAACTCGTCCCAACAATGTTGCTTCACCCACCTCATCCCAACATACCGAGAGAGCCACACTTTCGCCCATATAATGCTTCAATGGAGCCACACCTATACTTGCCTGATAACTATTGTTGTAGAAGAATTCCACCAATGGTAAATACTTATCCCAACTCTCTTTGAAGTCTAGGACACAAAGTCTTAATAAATCTTCAAGAGTTTGAATAGTCCTCTCTGATTGTCCGTCTCGCTTTGAGGATGGGTATGTCGAATCAATCAGTAAACTGCGCCCATAGCTTTTTGCAAGCTAACCCAAAATTGTGAAGTGAATCTTGGGTCACGATCCGAAACTATGGATATTGGCATGCCATGCAATCTCACAATCTCATTTAAATACATATGAGCAAGACGTTCAAGGGAATAAGTCTCCCGTATCGGCAAGAAATGAGCAAACTTAGTTAATCTATCAACAATAACCCAAATAGCATTTATGCCTTAAGAAACCGTGGGAAGACCCATAACGAAATCCATGGTAATGTGTTCCCACTTTCATTTCAGAATCTCAAGTGGTTGTAATGGACCCTTAGGCACTTGATGCTCCGCCTTTACACGTTGACAAGTTAAACACCTCGAGATAAACTTCGCGATCTCTCTCTTCATGTTGTTCTACCAAAATGTATGTCGAAGATCAGGATACATTTTGGTACTTCCATGATGGATTGCAAACAGTGTATTGTGTGCCTCCATCACGATCTTGTTCTTCAAATTAGAATCGTTAGGAACACAAAGTCTGGAGTGGACTCGAAGTATTCCTTCTTCATCGATTCTCTCTTCCTGAATAGCACCTTCTTTTCTTCTTCATACGCATCAGCTCCAGGTCGGTGGCTTGAGCAACTTTAACTTTATCGATTAAAGTTGGTTCTACGCAGATACTTGACATCATCGCACTCGCCTCTCGTGATATGATCTTCTACTCAACGCGCCGCCTACCACGCTTGTTTTTCCACGATGGTATGAATAGTGTGGTCATAATCTTTAACAAAATACCGAGCCAACGTCGTTGCCGCATGTTGAGTTCCTTTTGGGTGAAGAAATATTTGAGGCTTTTTATGGTCTGAATATATCTCCACTTTCTCTCCATATAGATAGTGCTCCAGATCTTTAGCGAAAACGATCGGGCCGCTAACTCTAGATCATGAGTAGGATAATTCCTCTCATATTCTTTTAAGTTGTCATGAGGCATAGGCTATGACTTTCCCATGTTGCATGAGAACACATCCTAACCCTTTGCTCAAGCATCGTCAGAGATAACAAATCCATCCGAACCGATGGTATTGTCGTAACAAAGTGCCAAATGAGTCTCCTCTTAAGCTCTTGGAAACTCTTCTCGCATTCCTCGCTTCCATACTAATTTTTGTATCTTTCCGAAGTCATTGAGTTAATCTGAGTAGCGATTCGAGAAAATCCTTCCATGAATCTCCGATAATAACCAAATTTAAGCCAAAAAAGCTACGATTTTGGCCACCGCCTTTGGTTGTTCCCAACTTTGTATTGCTTCAATCTTCACGGGTCGACAGATACTCCATGTTTTGACACCACGCGCCCAAGGAATGCTACTTCTCAAGCCGTAACTCGCATTTCTTCAACTTGGCATATAGCTTGTTTTCACGAAGTTTTTTGGAGTACCATTTCAAATGGTGCTCATGATCTTCACGGCTTTTGAATATATGAGGATGTCATCAATAAAGACAACAACAAATCGATCCAAATAATCCTTGAATATACTGGTTCATCATATCCATGAAAGTCGCAGAGCATTAGTCAATCCAAAAGACATGACTAAGAATTCATAATGCCCGCATCGAAGTTCTCAAGGCGCTTTGAATATCCTCGCCTAATCTTCACCGATGATATCCGTAATCTAAGATCGATCTTTGAGAAGAATTGTGCTCCTTCAGAATCGGGTCAAACAGTCATCAATACGAGGTAGAGGATACCTATTCTTGATGGTGACATGGTTCAATTCTCGATAGTCAATACAAAGTCGCATACTCCCGCCTTTTCTTCTTTATAAATAAAACAGAGCACCCCAAGGAGATGTACTAGATTTAATGAAACCAATGTCCAACAACTCTTATAGTTGGACCTTTAACTCCTCAAGTTCAATAGAGCCATTCGATATGGGTTTTAGAAATGGGCTTTGTACAAAGTTCAAGATCAATAAAGAATTCAACTTCACGTTCGGGGTAGATCGGAAGTTCTTCAGAAATACGTCAGAAATTTACTAACAATGTGAATATTATTCAAACCGACATGTCTTTATTCAAATCCATAACATGGGCTAAGAAAGCTTGACATCCGCTTTTTCAATAAACGAATAGCTTTATGACTTGATATGACAAATGATTGATTTTAGTGGTTTAGTTGCTTTAAATTGCATAACACAAGTTGGTTAGGAATATGAAAACTAACAACCTTATTTAAAACAATCAATTTTGGCATGATGAGTAGTTAACCAATCAATCCCTAAAATCACATCAAAAGCAAGTATCTTTAAAGAGATAAGATCAACAGTAATGTGATGGTGCCAACTTGATCAAACAAGATTTATAAACAAAGTGGATGTGATGAAAGTTTCTCCTAACTGAGTCTCCACAGATAAATCAAAGTCTAATTTCTCCTGAGTTAAGTTTAAACGCTGAGCACAACAAAGAGAGATAAATGAATGGGTAGCACCCAGATTCTAGTAAGGTATAAACTTCACAAGAATTTATGATTAGCTTACCCGTAATCACCCTCGTTTGGGTTCCTCACATTTTGACCAACACGATATAAACGCTCTTTCAGAACCGCTGACTTTGACTTTTTTCTCGGGATAGCCTTTTGAGTCACCATCCTCGCTGGACTTGGTTTCGCTTATATGCATAATCTCGAGCGATATATCCTTCCTTTCCACAATTATAACATACCTTGAACTATCAGGACGGCCAATGATATGTGTCCTCTTTCCAGATTTATAAAGATACGACCGGTGGTCGTTCTCCTCCCTTAGTACCGGCTGTTGTTGCTGGTGCTGACGTCTTCACATGGTCATTGTTGAATCTCCACTTTTAAAATCTCCTCCCGACTCGCTTCTTCTATTTTCATGGCCATGATTACCACCGAGTGGTTACCATTTTTGTTTTGTATTTTTTTTCTCCGCCGGGTTATCGTTGTTCGATGACCATTGTCACCCCAGATGATCCTCGGTTGATGGTCCCGGTTGAACGTATTTCGCTATCTCGCCTAACAATTGAGCCATGTTGACAACATCCGAATAGAGAGAAAATTTACGAGAAATGAGATATCGACGACGACGTCGGGTTTCAAACCTCTCGTAAACATCCGCACATACGCTCCTCATTCTCCACCAAATGAGGTGCAAACCGATAACTCGCAAACTTTCGCTCAGATCGGGACACCATCATATTGTTTTGTTCCAACCTAATAAACTCCACTTCCTTCATATGATTTAATACTTTAGTGAAAGTACTTTGTCATTGAACAGCTTCAAACGTCTCCCAAGACATGCCGAAAAGGCCGGATGGGTACGCTTCACGATTCCCACCAAGAATCGCGCCTCATTACGGAACATAAAAGTGGCGAATGGAACCTTCTGCTTTCTCCGCATCCCAAGACATCGAATATCTTGGTAATTTGTTCGACCCACGCCTCGCTTTTAATCGGATCCGCTTTCCCTGCACTCGTGGTCCCAACTCTTTGAATCGCTTGGTCGTGACAAACCGTATGCGTTATTATCATTTCCACCGTATTTTGTACACGAAGTCTCCCTCGTCCGATTTTGCATGAACTCGTAAAAAGCTTCTAAACATCCCGCTGCTCATCATCTCGCTCAATGGTGTTGTTTCATAGGAGGAACATTGCCCAAGATGTTGCACGTTTCTCCTCATCAGTGAGCAAAGGTGTCTCCACGGCCTCATTTACTCCACTATTAACATTCTCGGCCTGACATTCTCAAATACCGCCATAAAACAAGGGTTAATTAAGGAAATCAACATATCACATAATATCCCTATATACCGACCAACCAACAAATAAGTTAGGTAGGACACACTAGCTAAGGATTTTACTGCCTCTCCCTCCTAGTTCTATTCCCCGATCTCCGCCAGAGATCATATCCCTAAGCTCGATATTAATCGTGACGCTCCCAAAAAATAGGTATACATCACCCATTTTGAGTCACAATAATACGGCATGTAAACAACTACAACTTTATTAATACAACATATAAAATCGTGAGTTTAATATACAAATATTGCCATCTAGACAATATTCACACCCAAATAAGTTCTCATTACAATTATTGGTACCTTATTTTACAAAAATGGTGAGGACTACTAAATAACTTTCTAGAACCATCATTCCACACCCCGACTAGAACTCGCTACATTCTCGCCTCCCCGAGAAGAAAAATGGAACAAAAAGAAAAGGGTGAGCTCAACTAGCCCAAGAAAGAATATTATGACTAAGATAATATAGAACAAATTATCGTTAGTCTTCAACAGGAAAAAAATCGATAAAATACAATAGACAACAAGTTTCAGATCAATATTCGCAATGAAAATAATAATTCATGTATGAGTTAATGAGAGAATGAAATCTACTATAATCTATGAATTTAAAAGTCCATCATCAATATTTTATCCTCGTAACATCAATCAATATACATCTTGAATCAAATATTCATCTTCACACTACAGCCAAAGATATTCATCACCTGGGTCATGTTTATCTCAACACTTGTTCATCTTTGCACTACGTGCCAAAGATATTCATCAAAATTCATTCATCTTTGCACATACAGCCAAAGATATTCAAGAATATCATCATTTAGGACCGAGGATGATGAAAAATATTTTAAAGAAAACGAATCCAAAGTGAAACAAAAGAACAAATATTAAGGATTCAGATTTTAAACAAATCCAGTTCAAAAATACTTCATAAATAAGTAACCATAATGAAGTAAAATTCAAGAATGATCAAAACATGGATACAATCAAAGCTAGTATCCATAATAGATATTTTGAAAAAATGAAAATTTAATTTTTTTCGTGAAGGTCGATCGTGAATAGTGAATCAGATTCGTGAATAAGTGTCGATACGTGAATAGTAACTCCCGACACTAAAAGACAAGAATTTCACAAGAAAAATCTTACCAATATTCCGCATAATGATATTAGAAGAAATAATATCATTTTAAAAAATAATATCCCTTACCTCAAAAAGAATAGATTTCGGCCGAATATCGAGATATAACGTCAAGGAACTTGCACCGTATAACAACACTCAAAGTATCAAAATACTCACAAGAATACGCCGATAATATATAGAGAGAAAACTTTAGTTTCGTGTGATTTTCAATTCTAACCTAAGCACCCTATTTATAGGAAAATGCTTAGAACACCAAAGTAGAAAATTTAATAAAATATATATATATATATATATATAAATTTTTTTACGCCCACTTTCTTTGATCTGAATTCAAAGCAATTTACATCACATGCAAGACCCACAATTAATGACAAAAACGTTTTCATATATTAAAATAATTAAAACTTCCAAAAATCAATTATTTTAAACTTGAACTTCAATAATTCATAATAAAAATTTTATCGAAAAATTTGAACCTTATGTCTTTTCCATAGGAAATTTCATTCTCTACAACTTTGCAGAAGAAAGTTTTTCCAAATTCCAAATGTAAATCGAACCAAATCCACAAACGGACGATTTTACAAAGCTATAATCAAATTTCACCAAGAAATGAGCCCACAAACATGTTTAACATGTTTTAAACAACTTTTTGCAACAAAAATACTCTTCCTCCTCATATATTCATATATTCCACATTCATTGTAAAAATATCACCATTATTATATTATTAAAATATAATAATATATTTAAATGAATTATTTTTTCAAAAAAGATAAAATATCAATTTTTCAACAATTGTCACTTTAAAATTTTCTCCATCTATATCCACATAAAATAAATATTTTCCTTATCATATAAATCAATAATTAATTATTCACAAATAATATTATGTAATCACAATATCGACAACCGTGCCGTTTCCTAAGAAAGAGGGCTTTCCAATAAGGATTTCTCCTCATCATGCAAGCAATTAGGTGACCAAACCTCTCCTTAGATGTAACTTTCTAGACATTGCCAATAATGTTATCTAATAATATTATTCAAATAATATGAATTATTGATCCGATAATGAAAATATCGCAGTAAGTGACAATTATGAAATAGTAATAATATAAAATATCAACGTAGCAATTATTGAATCAATAAAATAAAATATTGAACAAGAATTATCGTAATAATTATTGAAAAGGCCTTCTTCACGTAAGAATCAATAAATCGTGCAATACCGCAGTGATATCGTGTTTTAACCACCGGGTATTCCAACAAGATAATCAGAATAACTACGTCGTTATTTATAAACAACTTATACTTGTCGCTTTCTTCATCCAATCGCTTTTTCGTTATGGGGCCCACATAAAGTCGTGCCATCGCATTTAATATTCCCCGACAAAGAAGAATATTCCACGACCAAACAAATATTCTCCGACAACAATGAATATTTTATAACCACTTGTTTATTTAAAATATTTGCACATTTTACCCATAACTAACCACATTAATCAAATCAACCCTTACTATTTCAAAATAATAAATAGAGGAAATTTAATTTCATTTATAATAAACTGGGGTCTTACATATAAGTTCTTACAAAATACGATCAGATAAGCTTCGAACAAAAACTGATCAGAAAGTTACAAGCAACATAACTTATTGGTAAAGTTACAAGCATAACTGATCGAGAAAATTACAAATATAGAAAAGAAATGAAGACTACAAAAATTACAAGTCCTAAAAGAAGCTATTCTTATGGACCCCCATCTTCGGCTTCAGATTCTTCGTCAAAATAATCAAGGACAGAAGCATCGTGCCTAGCAGCCGTTATCTTTGCCCGAGCCTTTTCCCGATAAACTTCATATCCTTCAGCAAATTGGGACATGATCTTCTTGGTCAAGGCCGAAGATTCTTCGTACTCTTCAATCGCACGTTGCTTGGCTTCGGCTCGCTCTTCCCTAAATGCGTTGTTTTCCCGAATCAAATGCATCATTTTCTCATGCATCTCGGTAAACTTCTCCTCGATGGCATGTAGCGCCTGCTCCCGACCATTGTTTTCTTTTGACAAGAAATCTCCCTCCTCGAGGAGTTTCTTAGCGTGATTGTCGAGACCGACGAACTCTTGTTAAAGTAGAGAATATTGGTCCTTGAGCTCATTGGTTTGGCGTTCGGCCCGGGTCACTTTATTCTAGATCTCGGCATGGAGATCCGTCTCTTTCTTCAGGTCTGAGTTCAGAACCTGAACCTCAGCTTCAAGAAGTGCCATATCTGACCTCAGTTGGGCCTCTTTTTTAGTGGCACAGGCCAGAGGCAGAATGGCTTGGGTGAGGATGGTGTTGGCCTGTAACAAAAGCATACATTAGTCATAAGGAACAAAGTATAAATATATCTCAAAGTTATCTGGTTTACCTGACACTGGGCCTTGATGTACGCCACCAGATACTCCTCGGAGGAGAATCCCTTGAACCGCTCGTCGTCCCAATGGAGCTTGAAGTGTTCGTGTAAGACCCCAACTTTTTGAATAAAAATGAATTTTCTATAATTATCATTTTTGAATATTATGATATAATATTATAGTTGTGGGTAATAATTATAAATTTTGCAAAGTATGCAAGTTGTTATAAAATATTCGATTAATTGGGAATATTCGCTTTAAAACAAGAAATATTCAGACGATGGCACAATCATTGGTGGACCCCACAAATGTAATTATTATTATTTGATTTAGAAAATGACAAAAATATTTTATTGAAATAACGGCATGGAAGTTTTACCGGTTGATCATCGTTGAACTACTCAGTAGTAAAAGTACAGTAATACGCGTAGTTGCATAGTAGCACACGGTATTAATTATTGATGCTTACGGGAGAAGTCACTCAGTTTTGCTTATTTTATAGACACCCATTTACCCGTTTTTCAAAATAGTCGGTAGAAGATTATACAGCATATATATTATACGTGTGTGAGTGTGACGTGTGTGCATGTGAATGTGTGTGGGTAAAGAAGAAAAAGAAGATGGTGGGTGAATTATTATACTAGGATGATATATATATAATTGGAAAAGTTGACAAAATTGGATGATGGCTTAACTTGGTCGGGAGGGAGGTTATTATTATAATATATATATATATATATATATATATATATATATATATATAAATGTGACATGTGCTAGCTAGTATATTTATATTATATATATATATATATGTATGATTGAGTGCAAGTGGGAAGCTAAGGGGGAGATTTTGAGTCAGGCACGGAGGGAGTTGTGCATTATTGTTATATATATATATATTTTATAAATAAAATATATTATATTTTATTTAAAAGATTTTGCTTTTAAATATGGACCGCCGATTAAAGTAAATCAATCTGGACCGCTCATGGATTAGTTACTATGCATTCCATTTTCTTATAAATAAGCTCATTCCTTTATTATTTTCTTATTTAATTCATCGAACTCTAGAGAGAGAAACTATAGAGAGAGACTATAGAGAGATAGAAGAAAAGTTTTCTGCTACTTCACTACTCTTATATCAAGTATTATTTTATGGTAAGGATTATTATTCTTTTGTATTGAAGAAGAGAACTTCGTTATTCCATTTCTTTATTATTATTCGCGTTGAATAACTCAGATACGCTAATACCCTATACTTGGTGACATTCTTCTATTATTCGTCTTTATTATTTCGTTGGAACATCCCGCTCGTGCTTTTTTACTACCGACCGGTTCCGCTCTTTATTATTCTCGTCTTTATTATTTCGTTGGAACATCCTGTTTTGGTTTTACTGTGGGACTGGTTCCGCTTTTTTATTATTCCGCTTTATTATATTCGTTGGAATATCCTCGTCTGTGTGTTTTACAGGACTCGGTTCCGTTCTTTATTATTTCAGTTATTTATTATTCTCTATGGAATAACTCCTCACGCAAGTACCGCATGCATGGTGATTTCGTTGTTATTCCATTCTTTATTATTCTCTTGGAACATCCCGCTTGGTGTGATTTTCACCGACCGGTTCCGTTATTATTATTATTCTCGTTGAATAACTCGTCGGCGCTAAGCACCGCATGCATGGTGATTTCTTTTGTTATTCCATTCCTTATTATTCTCAAATAAGTTAAAATTTTGACTTCTATACTCCATGAAATTAGTGGAATATCCTCGATATTTGCGCTTCATCCAAAGATTTTTCATGGAAATATTCTTCTAAGCATTCTTGAATTTTACTCTACAAAGCAAAGTATCATGTCGACAATTTGGACGTTATTAGTTCCCTAACAACTTAATTCTTGAACTTGTTTTATTGAATTCTTATATCATTGTCATCATCCTCATGTTTATATTTTTTTGAAAGTCATCTCATGGTTCGAGAAAGCACATGGATGGAATTGGTATGATTATGACTGTGGATTATTCGGTGTAATCACGACCGTAATGTTACAAATGATGTGGTAAAATTCCTCATTGGCCCGTGAGTGCATTGATGGATGATTGTTGGCATGATCATGATTATCGATGAATACACAAATATCCTGGCCCGTAGTGCATGGAATTTGTGGTCGTGACCCTAATGAATATCCTGGTCGAAAAGTGTGGATGATGTAAATTATTTATTGTCGAGTCTCAAATGATAAAAGTGATGAAAACTTTTTAAATCATAAAAGATAGTAGATTTTATTCTCTACTGACTCTTTTTAATGGATTGCTTTGATCCGCCGCAGCTTAAACTTGATGTCTATTGTATTTTATCGCTTTAACATTGTTGGAGACTAATGATAATTTATTTCGCATTATCTTAGTCATAATATTTCTCATCGGGCTAGTTGAGCTCACCCTTTCTTTCATTGTTCTCTTCGTGAAATGAGAACGAATGGGACTAGCTCTGGGAATGGAGTGATGGTCCGAGATGGTGTCTTAGTAGTCCTCACTATTCTATAAAATAGTTTGATAATAAATGTAACGAGGACTCTTATTTGAGAATGGATATTGTCTAGAAGACAATATTTGTATTTAAACTCACAAAGATATGTTTTGTCGATTTTACACTTAATCGTCAGATTATTAGTTTGTATTTGAATTTTGTACCATGTATTTCATGACTCAAGATGGGTGATGTATACCTATTTTGGGGGCGCCACAGTTGGTATCAAAGCTTAGGATATGATCCCTGCTAAGATGTGAGACAAGAACTAGGAGGGGAGAGACGGGGAATTCTTTCGCTAGTATGACCTACCTAAGTTTATTTGATATTTAAATTGGTCGATCAGAGTATAGGGGTAATATGTGATATGTTATTTAACCCTTGTTTTGTGGCAGTGTTTGAAAATGGCATCCGAGAATGTTGAGAACATCAATGAAGCACAGGAGACCGTTGAGTCTCAACAGATCAATAATCAGGATAATGTGCATCAGGAAGGCGACATTCCTCAGGCAAACAACAATAATGACCAAATGATGAACGATGGAATGTTCAGAGGCTTTATGCAATTCATGCAACATCAGGCGAGAGCGGCTCCTGTACAAAATGCAGGTGGAAATACTGGCAACTCTGGATGGTCACCGCGAAGCAGTTTAAGGAACTGGGACCACCAGAGTTTTTTGGAGAGCCAAAACCACTTAAGGCGGAGACATGGATAAAGTAGATTAACAAGATATTTGATGTCTTGGGATGCTCCGAGGAGCAAAAGGTTCCCTTTGCCACCTTCATGTTGCGTACAAAGGCAGATTACTGGTGGGAATCTGAAACGTACTCAACTCCGCCGTGATCAAGATGTCTTGGGAGAAGTTCCAGAATCTGCTCAACGACAAGTACTTTCCCAAAGTATTCGTCACATGAAAGAGGTAGAGTTCATCAAGTCGAACAAAACAACACGACCAGATCGCAAAGACGGGCCAAGTTTGCCGAAGTTGTCCTGGCCATATTCCCCATTTGGTTGATAATGAGGAGAGAATGACGCGAATATTTTTAAGAGGTTTGAAACCTGAGATACGTCAATATCTTATCTCTCATAAACTGTGTTTGTATTCAGATGTTGTTAATAGGGCTCAGTTATTGAAACGCGATAATGAGTTAAACCAACCAAAGGAGAGAGAAATTGCAAAATGATAATACTAGTGATAGAGTACCATCAAGCTTGTGACAACAACAAGTGGAGGAAATCAACAGGCCAGAAATGGTAACCACTTTGGTGGTAATCATGGCCAAAACAATAAGAATGGACATTTCAAGAAGAGGAGATTCAACAATGATAGAAAGACGTCAACATCAGCACCTGTCGTTAAGGAAGGAGAACGACCACCTATCATATGCTTCAAGTGTGGAGGAGAGGGACACATCAGTCCAAACTGTGTGATGCCATCCAAAGCATGTTACAATGTGGAAGAGAAGGTCACCGCCCGATTTTGTCGTGGCAATCAAGACAAGTCCAATTTGGGATGGAGGCGTCAAAGGCCATCCCTAGAAAAGTCAAAGTTTGAGAAGGCAAGGAGAGCGTTTGTTGTGACTCTCCTGAAAAGCAAGGAACCCGAACGAGGTCATCACGGGTAAGCTAATCATAAACTCTAGCGAAGTTTATACTTTATTTGATACCGGTTCTACCCATTCTTTCATTTCTCCTACTTGTGCTCAACGTTTAAATTTGACTCAAGAGAAATTGGATTTTGATTTATCTGTTGAAAATCCATTGGGAGAAACCTTCATTACATCCACAGTTTATAAGTCTTGTTTGGTTCAAATCGATACCCTCGCATTACCTGTCGATCTTATTTCATTGAAAATACTTGCATTTGACGTAATTCTAGGGATTGATTGGTTAACTACTCATCATGCAAAAATTAATTATTTTTTTAAGGTTGTTAGCTTTCATATTTCTAACAAACCTATTATACGAATTCAAGCAACCAAACCATTAAAATCAATCACTGTCATCTCAAGCCATAAAGCTATTCATTTATTGAAAAACGGATGTCAAGCTTTCTTAGCTCATGTCACGGATCTAACAAAAATACGTCAGTTTTGAATGATATTTCTATTATTAATGAATTTTCTGACGTATTCCCTAAAGAACTTCCTGGCCTACCCCCAGAGCGTGAAATTGAATTTTATATCGACCTTGAACCCGGTACAAAACCCATTTCCAAAGCCCCATATCGAATGGCTCCTATTGAACTTCGTGGAGTTAAAGACCCAACTCGCAGGAATTGTTAGACATGGCTTTATTCGTCCCTAGTACTTCTCCTCGGGGTGCTCCTATTCTATTCGTGAAAAAGAAAGATGGGAGTATGCGATTTTGTATTGATTATCTGGAGTCAATCATGTCACCATCAAAAAATAGGTACCCATTGCCACGTATTGATGACTTATTTGACCAGTTGAAAGGAGCCAAATTCTTTTCAAAGATCGATCTTCGTTCCGGATATCACCAATTGAAGATTAGAACCAATGACATTCCAAAGAGACGGCTCGTAACTCCCTGCAGACGGCATTATGAATTCCTAGTAGTCATGTCTTTTTGATCGACTAATGCTCCCCGCCGCCTTCATGGATATTATGAACCGAGTATTCAAGGAATATTTGGATCACTTTGTGGTCGTCTTTATTGATGACATCCTCATATATTCCAAAACCCGTGGAAGATCATGAGCAACACTTGAGGTCGATACTCCAAAAGCTTCGTGAATATAAGCTTTATGCCAAGTTAAAGAAATGCGAAGTTCGGCTTCGAGGAAGTAGCATTTCTTGGGCACGTGGTATCAAGTCATGGAATATCCGCTGACCCAAAGAAAGATGAAGATATTCAAAGTCGGGAGAAACCTAAATCGCTGACCGAAGCGGCACGTAGCTTTCTCGGCTTAATGGGTTATTATCGGAGATTCGTGGAAGGATTTTCTAATCGCTACTCCACTAACTCAAGCCGACTCTTGAAAGATACAAAGTTCTATTGGAGCGAGGAATGTGAGAAGAGTTTTCAAGAACTCAAGAGGAGACTCATTTCAAAGACCTGCTCGACAATACCATCTCTGCTCGGAGGGATTTGTCATCTACAAATGATGCTTCTAGCAAAGGGTTAGGATGTGTTCTCATGCAATATGGGAAAGTCATAGCTTATGCCTCACGATAACTCAAAGAATATGAGAGGAATTATCCTACTCATGATCTAGAGTCAAGTATTTGTTGTTTTCGCACTAAAGATTTGGAGGCATTACTTCAGATGGGAAGAAAGTGGAGATCTTTACGGATCATAAAAGCCTCAAATATTTTTTCACTCAAAAGGAATTCAAACATGTGACAACGACGCTGGCTTGAACTATTGAAAGATTATGATCATACCATCCAATACCATCCCGAAAAGTTTAACGTGGTAGACGACGAAAGTAGTAAGATCATATGTGGGTACGAAAAGCGATATTGTCAACGCAAAGGCCCATTTTTGTGTGACTTGCAAAGAATGGAGATAGAGATAAAGACCCAGGACCCACGTGATGATGATGGCGAATATACGAGTAGAACCGACTTTAATTGATAAAGTTAAAGTCGCTCAAATCTACGCACTGGAGTTGATGCGTATGAGGAAGAAAAGTGCAAGAAGGTGCTACGCGAAAGCAAGAATCGGCGATGAAGGAATACTTTGAGTCAACTCTGCACTTTGTGTTCCTAACGACCTCGATTTAAAGTATAAAATCATGATGGAGGCGCATAAACACACCGCTTTGTAATCCATCTCGGGAGTACCAAAATGTATCGTGATCTTCGCCATACATTTTGGTGGAGCAATATGAAGAGAGAAATAATGCTATTTATCTCAAGGTGTCTAACTTGTCAACGAGTCAATGCGAGCATCAAGTACCAAAAGGTCCATCAGAACCACTTGAAATTCCGAATGGAAATGGGAGCACATTACCATGGATTTCAACATGGTCTTCCCAAGGTTTCTCAAGGCATTGATGCAATTTGGGTCATTGTTGATAGATCGACCAAGTCTCCGCTCACTTCTTACCAATACGAGAAACTTATACACTTGAACGCTCTTGCTCGCATGTACATAAACAAGATTGTAAGATCGCATGGTATGCCAAGATCCATAGTTTCGATCGTGACCCAAGATTCACTTCACGATTTTGGGTTAGTTTACAAAAAGCTATGAGCACGGATTTACGATTTAGTTTCGCATATCATCCTCGCATTTGGACGGACAATCGAGAGAGGACTATTCAAACTCGAAGATTTATTAAGACTCTATGTCCTTGATTTCAAGGGAAGTTGGGACAAGTTCTTACCATTGGTGGAGTTTTCCTACAACAACAGCTTATCAAACAAGCATCGGCATGGCTCCATTCGAGGCGCTATGGAAGAAAGTGTCGCTCTCCAAAGATGTTGGGATGAGGTGGGTGAAGCAACGTTGTTGGACCGGAGTTGGTACGTATGACTACTTTAAAAGATTCAAACGATCCGACAACGATAAAAACCTCACAAGATCGACAAAAGAGTTATGTTGATCTTCATCGAAAGGACGTGGAATTCGATATAGGAGATCATGTTGTTACGTGTTGCTCCATGGAAAGGAGTTACGAGATTTGGAAAGAGAGGAAAGCTCAATCCTAGATTCATTGGCCCATTTTTAATCCTCCTCGATCGAGTAGGGACGTAGTTATATGACTTGCTTTTACCACCAAGTATGTCTCTCGTGTTCATAACGCGTTTTTCACATATCCATGTTACGTAAATATGTGGAAGACCCAACCACATTATTGAGTTGGAACCGGACGAAATAGCGGAAGATTTAACGTATGAAGAGGTTCTGCTCAAATCTTGATAAGAAGGAACATATTCTACGCTCCAAGGTTATACCTCAAGTCAAAGTTTTGTGGAGAAACCATGATGTCGAGGAAATGACCGGGAGTTAGAATCAAATGAAGTCAAGGTATCCTTACCTCTTCGATATACCAGTACGCACCCTAATTTCGAGGGCTTAAATTTCTTAAGAAGTGGAGGTTGTAAGACCCCAACTTTTTGAATAAAAATGAATTTTCTATAATTATTATTTTTGAATATTATGATATAATATTATAGTTGTGGGTAATAATTATAAATTTTGCAAAGTATGCAAGTTGTTATATAATATTCGATTGGTCGGGGAATATTCATTTTAAACAGGAAATATTCGTACGATGGCACAATCATTGGTGGACCCCACAACAGAATTATTATCGGATTGAGAAAACGACAAAAATTTTTTATTGAAATAACTACGGAAGTTTTACCATTGACATCGTGTTGAACTACTCAGTAGTAAAAGTACACAAGAATACGCTGCGTAGTTGCAGATAAGAAACACAAGATTAATTATCGATGCTTACGGAGAAGTCACTCGCTTTTTGTTCATTTTATAAACACCCATTTACCCATTTTTCAAAATAGTCGGTAGAAGATTATACAAATATATATATTATACGTGTGTGTGTGACGTGTGACGTGTAAAATGTGAATGTGTATGGGTAAAGAAGAAAAAAAGAAGATGGTGGGTGAATTATTATACTAGGATGATATATATATAATTAGTAAAGTTGACAAAATTGGATGATGGCTTAACTTGGTGGGAGGGAGGTTATTATTATATATATATATATATATATATATATATATATATATATATATATATATATATATGATGGAGTATGCAAGTGGGAATATAAGGGGAGATTTTGAGCAAAATGGAAGCGCAGAGGAGAGTTGTGCATTATTGTTATATATATATATATATATATATATATATATATTACAAATAAAATATATTATATTTTATTTAAAAGATTTTGCTTTAAATATGGACCGCCGATTAAAGTAAATCAATCTGGACCATTCATGGATTAGTTACTATGCATTCCATTTTCTATAAATAAATAAGCTCATTCTTCATTATTTTTTTAATTAATTCACCGAACTCTAGAGAGAGAAACTATAGAGAGAGACTATAGAGATAGAAGAAAAGTTTTCTACTACTTCACTACTCTTATATCAAGTATTATTTTACCAGTAAGGGATATTATTCTTTTGTATTCAAGAAGAGAACTTATGTTATTCCATTTCTTTATTATTCTGTTGGAATAACTTGTATACGCGGAATACCCTATACTTGGTGACATTCTTCTATTATTATGTCTTTATTATTCTCGTTGGAACATCCTATCAGGCTTTATTATTGGACTCGGGTTCCGCCTTTTTATTATTTCATTTTTATTATTCCGTTTGAACATCCTGTCTTTGTGTTTTACGCAAGACGGGTTAAAATCTTTATTATTCTCATCTTTATTATTCTCATTGGAATATCCCGTCTCGTGTGTTTTACACCATACACCGGTTCCGGCTTTTTATTATTCTCGTATTTATTATTCTATTGTTATAACTCGTCTCATGCTGAAGTACCACATGCATGGTGATTTTTCGTTGTTATCCCATTCTTTATTATTCTCTTGGAACATCCGCTTGCAGTGTGAATTTCACCGACCGTTTCGTTATTATTATTATTCTATTGAATAACCCGCCTATGGCAAGTACCGCATGCATGGTGATTTCGTTGTTATTCCATTCCTTATTATTCTCAATTGGTTAAAATTTTGACTTCTATACTCCATGAAATTAGTGAAATATCCTCGATATTTCAAGGCTTCATCCAAAGATTTTCATGGAATTATTCTTCTAAGCATTCTTGAATTTTACTCTACAAAGCAAAGATCATTTTGACAATTTGGACGTTATTAGTTCCCTAA
The DNA here is from genome assembly GCA_020205615.1 of Panax quinquefolius. NCBI lineage: Eukaryota > Viridiplantae > Streptophyta > Magnoliopsida > Apiales > Araliaceae > Panax > Panax quinquefolius. The sequence goes on from CM035155.1 coordinate 58,416,198, forward strand.
CAACTTAATTCTTGAACTTGTTTTATTGAATTCTTATATCATTGTCATCATCCTCATGTTTATATTTTTGAAAGTCATCTCGTATTCTGTAGAGCATGGATGGACTTGGTATGATTATGACTGTGGATTATTCTTGTAATCATGACCGTAATGTTACAAATGATGTGGTAAAAGTCCTCATTGGCCCGTAGTGCATTGATGGATGATTGTTGGCATGATCATGACCATCGATGAATACACAAATATCCTTGGCCCGTAGTATGGAATTTGTGGTCGTGACCCTAATGAATATCCTGGTCGAAGCAAGGATGATGTGAATTATTTATTGTCGAGTCTCAATGATAAAAGTGATGAAAACTTTTTAAATCATAAAAGATAGTAGATTTTATTCTCTACTTGACTCTTTTAATGGATTGCTTGATCCACCGCAGCTTAAACTTGATGTCTATTGTATTTTATCGCTTTAACATTGTTGGAGACTAATGATAATTTATTTCGCATTATCTTAGTCATAATATTTCTTCATTGGGCTAGTTGAGCTCACCCTTTTCTTTCACCGTTCTCAGAAATGAGAACGAATTGGGACTAGTCGGGGAATGGAGTGATGGTCCGAGATGGTGTCTTAGTAGTCCTCACTATTCTGTAAAATAGTGTGATAATAAATGTAACGAGGACTCTATTTGAGAATGGATATTGTCTAGAAGACAATATTTGTATTTAAACTCACAACATATGTTTTGTCATATTTTACACGACTGCTGTATTATTAGTTTGTATTTAAATTTTGTACCATGTATTTGGCGACTCAAGATGGGTGATGTATACCTATTTTGGGGGCGTCACAGTTCGAGCTGATTGAAGGTGAAAACCTTTGAAGGGCTCCTCGACCAGAACATAGTGGGCGTTCCTTGGGAAGAGCTCGTCTCGGTGTTCAGTCGAGAAGTGGGCGTGGAGGTCAGAGGTAGGTCGACTCCCATGATCTGCATGTCGGGACCTTCAGTCAAACGCGATTTCTTTGATTGAGGTTCGAGAGGAACCTCTTTGGTTTCCTTCGAATCTTTGATCCCCGCAACTGGTGTAGGGGGTGGAGGAGTTTGTTTCTGCAGGGCTGAAGAAGAGGCCTTGGGGGGAGCTTTGGTCGAAGTGTTGGTGGAAGGCCTCTTCGTTTTCTTCAACAAGGCCATCTTTTCAGCCCGGTTCATCTTCAATATGTTTTTATTGGCAGGTTTGGCGGTAGTAGTCGGAGGAGCTGGACCCGAAAGAAGAATCGGTTGCGAGTTCTGCAATTGGGATGGTTTCCTCTTCGGCCGCTTCGTCAATGATAGGAAGGTGGGTCAGTTCGGTTGTGATTGGTATTGGCACCAGGGGGGCATCAACCCCCTCGGGTTTGAAGATTGTCACTATATAAAGGGAAATAAGTCAGAACAAAGGTTATGGGAACAAGCTGAAAGAAAATTAAAGGAGTTATGGAGAGGTTCGGGATAAGGTACTTACACCCGTGTTTGTACAACCAGGTTTTGTTGGACAAAACTCCCAGATTCCATTCGGTCTTGTTCAACTTTTTGTAGAACTCTTTGAAAGTACCGGCTCGATCCTTTGCAAACTTGGACACCTTGGCGATGGGATCATGGGGATGGACCCAGTTCGGGAGAAGTTGGAGGTCGGTCCCCTTAACATAAATCCACTGTGCGTGCCACCCTTGTTGCTCGAGGGAGTCTTGATAAGGACGGGTCGGTTGGGTTGTTTATTTAACTGCAGAAGGCCAGGTTCTTTGGACCTACCAACGGTGAATAAGGCAAAGAAGAAGTCGAGGCCGGGAGTGATCCCGACTTCTTGGCACAAGGCGATAAAGGAAATTAAGTGGATATACGAGTTTGTCATAAGTTGTGCGAACCTGATCCCCACAAAGCATAGAAAAGAAGAGATGAATTCATAAAGAAGAAATCGAACACCATACTTCAGGGTCCAGATGGGAATGGCAATCCAATCGCCTTCGGGACGCCAGGACATTCGCTCTTGAGATTCGGGTAACCGAAGCTTGTACTCCTTCGGGATATTGAAGAGAGTTCGGATGTCAGAAAGTTGGGATGGAGTGATGGAAGACTTGGTATTGATGTGAGAGAAGTCAGTTTCGGAAGTATAAACGCTTCGAATCTTGGATTCAGCGTTATCTATGGTGGTATCAATAGGAACTCTAGGAAGATCGAATTTAATTAGATCGCCGGTAAGCATCGTGGGGGAACTGGCTTAGTGGTGGGAGGAATGCTAGAATCATCCATTTAAAGTAAGATTGAAAGGAATGAGGCATGAATATGAGGTTTAGAAAGAAAAAACAAGATGAAAAGCTGAAATCAGAGAAGATTAGGGAAGTAAGGTTCTCCCCGAAAATCACCTTCGCCAGAAAATTCAAAAGGAAAATTTGAAATGATGAAGACTGGGAAAAGTAACAGAGTTAGATTGATGGGGGTTTTATAGAGTGACTGCACGAATCCCCAGGGAGGCTATTTATGATATGTGGGGTCCAGTTCTGGGAAGAAGTGTAGCATTTCAAAAATCAAGGAAAAACTGTTTAGGTTCCCCAGACTACTCATCATTTGTTGTTATGACCCTTCAAGTTCATGGCTTTTCAAGTCTCTAATTATAAATATATTATAACAAGAGACTGGGGGCAATGTTCGGGAGCGTTTTATCGACCTCCATGTGGGGTAAAGGCCTGACACCAGAAGAGGACGTTAAGTCCATTGGGCCAAAGCCCTTGGGAATGTTGAAGGTGATCGGGTTCGGGCATCCGAGTCCTCTAGGCCGGAGTCCTGTTCTAGCTTATGGTGATCGGGTTCGAGCATCTGAGTCCTCTAGGCCGGAGTCCTATTTGAGCTCATGATGATTGGGGTCAGGCCTCCGAGTCCTTTGGGTCGGAGCCCAGACCAATCTCTGTGGGATCATTTGGGTTAGGCCTATACATCGGGTTAGCCCACATATGGAGTCTGGAGTTATATGGGGTTTAAGTGGTTAAGGATTCTAATCCTAATCACCCTTGTATAAGATAACTCCAAAGGTAGTGTTTTGGTTGGATTCCACTTTTACCTTTTAAGGAGATTGTGTTGGACCCAAATAATGGTAACTACCATATTTAGGAGTCCTAAACCGACTCGGGGATGGATTCTAAGGTAGTGAGAATGATTATAAATACAAGACTTGAGTTTCAATTAACAGGTAATACACTTTTGAGCACTAAACACTAAAGCCTCCATTATTAAACCTTGTGAACGGCCTGTACTTATTCTCACACCAGAGTTATCCCCCGGCGGCACAAGTCATCAAGCTTCGCGTGTGATCTATTATTGTGCAGGATTCAGTGTGTGGATTTGGTGATTGGACACGCCTGCAAAACTTGGCGTTAACATTATCTATTATGCATGTTTGAGAAAAACTTGGGAATGAGTTTTTCCAAGCTGAATGGGATCCGAAGGTGATGCTTGTGTTTTGATCTTGGAAAACATCAAACTGTATATGTTCTAAATCCCTCTGGTAAAATCATGAAAGTGGTAGTTTGTCTTTAATAAAGTTGTTCTTGTGCAGGACCCTTCGGAGTCCCTTGTAGTTGTTGGACGTTACATAAGTGAAAATTACAATGGACCTGCTTTGCATCCCATTGATTTTATAGATATTGGCACAGGAAAACTGATTGCTGAGGTTATAGACCCAAACATAACGACTATAATTTTTGTGAACAAGCTACATCCACAATATGATGTTTTGGCATCTAGTAGTTCAAGGTATAGCCTGCCATGCACTTAATAGTCTCATTTCTCTATGGTGATTGATATTTTTGAGAAATGTTATTTATATCACATACCTTATGATCACCATTTCAGACTTTTTTTTAAATATTAAATAATTTTCTTCTGACCGGCTCATGGCTTCTTGCTTCTGCTTGATGGTTTCTTACAGAATGCCTTCATGATATCGTATAAGATAAATATTGTGACTGTATTTTTTTTAATGCAATTCCCAAGATTAAAAATGCTGGTACAATTAGCTTGGTTAAGAATTTGATGGGTAGAATTTAGTGGTATATTTCCTTATTTATTTCATACTTGGCGATTAACTTTTCTTACTATTAGTAGCTTTTCATACTGTATTAGCCTAATGTTTGACAATGTTTTTGCTGGATGTGAAATCGAATTTATTTCTTGTTGGGTAGAGTTGAGCTTTAAATTTTTTCCTCAATTGACTTGGATGAATCTCTTACTCTTTGCTCTCATTTACTCTTCCAATAAAAAATATATATTTAATTTCTTAAAATAGACTGAAGATGGTAATCTATATAATTATATATATAGGGGAAAATGTATATATACGGTATGTATTACATACGAAGAAGCTATCTTATGCCGACGGTTTTTGGGCTATATGATTTGTTTCACCCGTCGTCATAGCTATTTTGGCTATATGATAGCCATCATCATTATAGCCCAAAAACTTGTCGTCATAGCTCTCTATGTAATACATACTGTATATATACATATATATATATATATATATATATATATATATATATATATATATATATATGTTAACGCCAAGATCTTTATACGCGCCTCAATCACTGAAAAGCACATCTAATCCTGCACAGAAAACGAATCAGCATCGAAAGCTTGACGGCTTGGGCCGCTGGGGGATAACTCCGGTGTGAGAATTACAACAAAAACAACACAAATCTATTATACAGAACCAGAGATATGAAAGCCACAAAACTGTTGACCAACCATGACCACTGCTCAGGTTACCCGAAACCCAAAACACGACTCTAATAAAGAACTTTGAGCCTCTATAACAGCTTCTTGTTATATGTAGGTTATAGCACGAAATTTGTCTGATGTTGTACTACTGTATGAGTACTATAACCTCCATACTTGTCCAAACCCAGAATCATTAAAAGTAGAAAGATAGATCGTGGTCAAAATGGTCCCTCAACCATAACTGGCTGAAACCCAGAAGCTCGAGAACACCTATAGCGACACTTCATGTCACTATAGGGCTTTACGACAGACAGTAATTATTATTTTTAAAATTAATTAATAAAAATTTGAAATAATTAATAAATAAATATAAAAATAGTTTTAAAAATTATAATAAATGATTATAATTAACTTTTGATATTTTAACATAAATTCAATAAATATTTTATTTTATTCAAATATTATTTATAATTAATTTAATAATAAAGTAATTAGAATAATTACTTATAAATAATAAATAATTATTAAAAAATAATATTAATAATTTAAAAATCATAATAAATGGTTATAAATTATTTAAAAATAATAAACAAAGTTTTTATAAAATTCAAAGTAAATATTAATTATTTAAAAATAGAAATAAATGATTTAAAAATTATTTAAAGGATAAATAAATACTTAAAAATTATTATAAGTTTCTAGAAATTATTATAATGGATATTTAAATTATCTAAAATATAATAAATCTTATAAATAGAATTGGACTATTTATCATATTAGTTAATATTAGGTAAAGTCTTTGAACACTAAAAACCATATCAAACTTAACTCGAACATATGTTGATCTTGTATTTAAGTATTATTATCAATACTAATGTGTTAGATTTATATGTATGAACATCTTAGATGTTTATTAACAAATCCAGTAGCACTATTTGATTGATCTCCTCTCAGGCAAGTTTCCTATACCCTAATTACTTTCATAAGTTTACTAAACCCAACCCTGTTTATTCATTGAACAAGATTTTTATCTTGAAATGATGTTGATATGATATTCTACACCTGCACTTGAATTACCTCTTATTGTAAGGTTATTGCTATAGCTTCAGCATAACTTAGAAATGAATTGTTTATTCATATGATATTGTTTATTGAGCATAAATTATTGTGTCAAACCAAATTTTTTTGGTAAGACATCATATTCTAAAGTTGGGTATCCCGTAAGGGATCGAGGTTTGGTCAATAATATATTGACATTAATTTGGGTGCATTTGAGCACTGGTAGGATGACATGCATACTCCTAGGATATTGAATAGGCTAATCCCCTATCTCATATCTAAACAAAATTTCTAAGTCTTTGTGACTGACAGAAATAAAAAGTCCAGAAATGGTTGAAAAAAAATTCCAGAAATGGTAACAACTATCAGTCGAATTTTGAATTGTTATACTTCTTCAAATCATATATTATTTTAAATATAAAACCTGCTGAGCATGTCATAGTTCACCCTTGCAAATTATTCCCTTTACAGTATTAGATGGTAACCTTGGAACATCTAGAGTAGATAAAGGGAAACGTCCCTGCTTAGATTAGCTTATATTTTTATCTAGTTGAATGTAATACTTTGTAATAAGAAATTCTTTATGAAGAATCATGTAAAAGAACCTTAATATTATGATATATATAACATCGTTTATTTCCGCAACCGTGTTTTCTTACATATATAGATGTAATTAGAATTTTCAATCTGGTTTGAGATCCTTGGGAACTATTTATCTGAGTGAGGGTATTGATAACATGGACTGTTCATGTTGTTGTTAATACTCTGGATTTCGGATAAATAGTTACTATCGATATGATAGTGTAATTCGCATGACATAGACTATACATCTGGGTGAGGGTATTAGTAATATGGATTGTTCATGTTATTACTAATACTCTGAATTGCGGATAGATAGATACTATTCACAGATACAGTTCATATATCTAAGTGAGGGTATCCAAACACAGTAATGGTTCTCTTGAGAATTGTCATCTGTTATGGGATACTGTGAATCTTGGATTTATGGGAATTATATCTGATTTTAAATTGTATAGTCACTCAATTAGATATAAGCATATAATCAGATACCATGGGTGTATAGATTTAAATGCGTATATATATATATATATATATATATATATACATATATATATATATATATTGATCCTTAGTAAGCACCATATCCGATACCGTGGGAGTATAGATATGGGGGCGTTACAAAAATAACCCCCCCTTTCTGCCGAAGAACTCAGAGTACCCTCTACCGAAGCCAATCAACCTCCTGTCATACCAGTTAAAATCAACGAACCCGAAGAAGAACACGAAGAACATGCTGAGCCAATTATCCCCTTATCCGAAAAAGAAAACACACTTCAGACAACCAACCAACCAGAACAACTGAACCTTCAACAACCTACACCCCACCTCCACCCGAACAAACCATACCATCTCCACAACGTCCATCTTCTTCCACCATACCTAAAGTCGTACATTCACCCACCTTATGGCCATACCTTAATGAAAACTTCCCTTTACACCTTTACAATGCCTTCGTACTCGACAATGCTGACCATCACTTCGAAAACAACTCCATTTCTGACTTAATAAAAGCTGGCATGACTCACCAAGCCAGAGTAAGTTGACTATTACTTAATTATTTTTATTAACAAATATCTTCTTGAAACTTTTTGCTTAGCTCTGAACAATTGTAGGCAAATGGAATCTTTGGGCGACTCCACCAAAGGTATAAAGAAATTGAAGCCAAAGAGGATGCTGCCCGAAAAGAAAACACCATTCTGAAATCTGCTCTGGCAAGGGAGAGAGGTCTATGTTAGTTCCCTAAGGCACAATAGTTATCTAGAAGGGGGGGTTGAATAGATATTTGAAAAATCCTTAAATACTTTGTTAATTTTGTTATTAATTCAAACACAGCGGAATTAAGATTTGTTTGAACTCCCTCTTAGATATGGTGAGTTAATGAGAGTGAGGTAGTTATAACAGTTATAGTAGTTATGGAAAGCATGCAATAGACACAATAATTTTAAGTGGTTTAGAGCACTTAAAGCTCCTAATCCACTCTTCTACTCCTTGAGTAGGAAATCCACTAAGGATATTTTTTACACTTTTTGAATCTCACAGATTCCTTCTGTAAGACCCCAGCTTTTATAAATAAAGATGAATTTTCTATAAATATTATTTTTGAATATTATGGAATAATTTGATATAATGTTATAGTTGTGGGTAATATTTATAAATTTTGCAAAGTATGCAAGTGGTTATATTATATTCAATTGGTGGGGAATATTGGTTTTAGCAGGGGAATATTCGTATAACGGCTCAATCATTGGTGGACCCCACAATGTAATTATCATTTGATCGAGAAAACGACAAAAATATTTTATTGAAATAACTATGGAAGTTTTACCGTTGATATTGTTGAACTACTCGGTAGTAAAAGTACAATGAATACGTGTGGTTGCATAGTACTTACACCAGATTGATTATTGATGCTTATGTGAGAAGTCACTCGGTTTGATTCCATTATTGTCGATTAATAATATGAATTATTATATAATAATGACGTTTTGTTTTATTCAGTATTATTAACGTAATAAAAGCGAAACATCTTTTTATATAAAATGTAATACTTTATTAAAGTTATTTTATAAATAAAATATATTATATTTTATTATGCATAGTGTTGCATAGTATTTTGCATAGTATTTTGCATAATGTTGCATAGTGTTTGCATAGTAAAATGTTTTTATATAAATAGAATATATTATATTTTATTTAAAAGATTTTGCTTTAAATATGGACCGTCCGATTAAAGTAAATCAATCTGGACCGTTTCATGGATTAATTACTATGCATTCTATTTTCCTATAAATAGAAGCTCATTCCTTCATTATTTTCTTATGAATTCAATTGAAACTCTAGAGAGAGAAACTATAGAGAGAAAGAAGAAAAGTATTCGCTACTTCACTTTGCCAATATTAGGTTCTTCTAAGGTAGGGAATATTATTTGTTGTGCAATTCGTAAGGGTGTTATTCTTTTCTTATTCATGAGAGAGAACTTCGTTATTCCATTCATTATTATTCATTGAATAACTCGTAAAAGTGGCATACCCTATACATAACTCAGATCACGCCAGATACCCTATACTTGGTGAAATCCTTATGTTATTCCATTGCTTATTATTATTTCGTTGGAATAACTCGTATATGCTGGTTTACCCTATACTTTGTGACATTCTTCTATTATTCATTGGAACATCCTCGTCGTGTGTTTTACACAGGACCGGTTAAAATCTTTATTATTACATTGGAACATCCTCGCTCGTGTGTTTTACACCGGACTGGTTCAAATCTTTATCATTCTCTGTTGAATATCCTATCTCGTGTGTTTTACACCGGATCTGGTTCCATCTTTATTATTCTCGTTGGAACATCCCGCTTGATTGTGAATTTCACCGACCGGTTCCGTTATTATTATTCTCGTTGAATAACTCTGTCATGCAAGTACCGCATGCATGGTGATTTCTTTTGTTATTCCATTCTTTATTATACCCTAGTTGGTTAAAACTTTGACTTCTATACTCCATGAAATTAGTAGAATATCCTTGATATTTGCGTTTCATCCAAAGATTTTTCATGGAAATATTCTTCCGATCATTCTTGAATTTTACTCTACAAAACAAAGATCATGTTGATAACTTGGACGTTAATAATTCCGGATAAAATAATTCTTGAACTTGTTTTATTGAATTCTTATATCATTGTCATCATCCTCATGTTTATATATTTTTTTAAAGTCATCTCGTATTCTGTAGAGCATGGATGGACTTGGTATGATTATGACCGTGGATTATTCGATTGTAATCATGACCGTAATGTTACAAATGATGTGGTAAAAATCCTCAAAGGGTCAGTAGTGCATCGATGGATGATTGTTGGCATGATCATGACCATTAATGAATACACAACTATTCTTGGCCCGTAGTGCATGAATAATTGTGGTCGTGATACTAAAGAATATCCTTGGTCAGAAAAAGTAAGGGGTGATTCGATGATGTGGATTATTTATTAAAGTCGAGTCTCAAACTTTTAACAATGATGAAAAACCTTTTAAATCATAAAAGATAGTAGATTTTATTTTCTACTTGACTCTTTTAATGGATTGCTTGTTTCACTGCAGATTAAACTTGATGTTTATTATATTTTATCGTTTAACATTGTTGAAGGCTATTGATAATTTATTCTCGCATTATCTTAGTCATAATATTTTTCTATTGGGCTAGTTGAGCTCACCCTTTCTTTCACCGTTCTCTTGTGAAATGAGAACACATATTTGGGACGAGTCTGGGAACGGAGTAATGGTCGAGAGGATAGCATTAGTAGTCCTCACTATTCTCGTGAAATAAGTGTGATAATAATTGTAATGAGGACTCCTTTTGAGTTTTGTATAATATCTAGTAGACAATATTTGTATTCAAACTCACGTTTTATGTCAGATATTATATTTACGCTTATATTAGTAAGTTGTATTTAAATTTTGTACCATGTATCCGACTACCCAAGATGGGTGATGTATACCTAATTTTGGGGCGCCACAGTTGTTGGTATCGAGCTTAGGATATGATCCCGGCTAAGATGTGAGAAAAGTACTAGGAGGGGAGAGACGGGAATACCTTCGCTAGTATGACCTACCTAAGTTTATGTGCTATTTTATTGGTGGTCGTAATATAAAGATAATTTGTTATATGTCAATTAACCTTTTGTTTTGTGGCAAGATTCGAAAATGACATCCGAGAATGTTGAGAATAAGAATGGAGCACAAAGCGATCGTTGATTCACCACATATCAATAATCGAGGATAATGTGCATCAGAAGCGCGATAATCCTCATGCAAACAACAACACCGACCAAATGATGAATGATCAAATGTTCAGAGGCTTTTATGCAATTTATGCAACAAAGAAAGTAGAGCGACTCTCATCCAAAACGTAGGTGGAAACACGGAAAACTCTCGGCGGTCACCGCTAAACAATTCAAGGAGTGGGACCACCGGAGTTTAAGGAGAGCCAAAACCACTTCGCTTAAACATGGATAAAGCAGATTACCAAGATATTTGATGTCTTGGGATGCTCCGAGGAGCAAAAGGTTCCTTTCACGCTTTATGTCATGCGCGGAGAGGCAGACATCTTGGTGGGAATCAAGAAACGTACTCAACTCTTTGTCAGATCAAGATATCTTGGGAGAAGTTCCAAGAGTCGTTCAACGACAAATACTTTCCCGAAAGTATTCGCCACATGAAGGAGGTGGAGTTTATCAAGTTGGAACAAAACAATATGGCCGACCGTGTCGCAATACGAGGCAAAATTTATGAGTTATCACGGTTTGCGCCCCACTTGGTGGATAATGAAGAGAGAATGGCGCGAATGTTTTTAAGAGGTTTGAAGTCGGAGATACGCCAACATCTTATTTCTCATAAACCGTGGTTTGTATTCGGATGTTGTAAATAGGGCTCGATTAGTGGAGCGCGATAACGAGTCAACGAACTATAAGAGAGCAAATGGAAAAGTTATAATACCAAAGAGTAGTCATCAAGTGGTGACAACAAGCGTGGAGGGAATCAACGGGCGGATATGGTAACCACTTGGTGGTAATCGTGCCAAAATAATAAGAATGGACATTTCAAGAAACGGAGATTCAACAATGATGGAAAGACGTCAAGACCAAAGACCAAGTTGTTAAGGAAGGAGAAAGACCACCTATCATATGCTTCAAATGCGGAGAAGAGGGACACATCGGTCGAATCGTGTCATGTCATTCCAAAGCATGTTATAATTGTGGAAGAGAAGGTCACTTAGATCGATTTTATCGCCATCAAGACAAATTCAACTAGGATGGAGGCACCAAAGGTCAGTCCGTAAAAGTCAAAACCTAGTGCAAGGGAGAGCGTTTGTTGTGACCTCCCAGAGAGCAAGGAACCCGAATGAGGTCATCACGGGTAAGCTTATCATAAACTCTAATGAAGTCTACACTTTATTTGATACCGGTTCTACCCATTCTTTTATTTCTCCTACTTGCGCTCATCGATTAAATTTGACTCCGAAGAAATTAGACTTTGACTTATCTGTGGAAACTCCATTGGGAGAAACCTTCATTACATCCAATCGTTTATAAGTCTTGTTTGGTTCAAATCGGTACCCCTCATTACTCGTCGATCTTATTTCATTAAAATACTTGCATTTGATGTGATTCTAGGGATTGATTGGTTAACTACTTATCATGCAAAATTGATTGTTTTCGTAAGGTTGTTAGCTTTCATATTCCTAATCAACCTATTATGCTTAATTCAAACGACCAAACCATTAAAATCAATCACGGTCATCTCAAGCCATAAAGCTATTCGTTTATTGAAAAATGGATGTCAAGTTTTCTTAGCTCATGTCACGATTTAAACAAAAATACGCCGGTTTTGAGCGATATTTCTATTGTTAATAAATTTCCGACGTATTCCCGAAGAACTTCCCGCCTACCCCAGAGCGTGAAATTGAATTTTGTATCTACCTTGAACCCGGTACAAAACCTATTTCCAAAGCCCCCATATCGAATGGCTCCTATTGAACTTCGGGAGTTAAAAACCCAACCGCAGAATTGTTAGACATTGGCTTTATTCGTCCTAGTACTTCTCCTTGGGGTGCTCCTATTCTATTCGTGAAGAAGAAAGATGGGAGTATGCGACTTTTTGTATTGATTATCTGGAGTTGAATCATGTCACCATCAAAAATAGGTATCCATTGCCACGTATTGATGATGACTGTTTGACCGTACCGCAAGGAGCCAAATTCTTTTCAAAGATTGATCTTCGTTAGGATATCACCAATTGAAGATTAGAATCACCGACATTCCAAAGACGGCTTTCAAACTCGCAGACGGGCATTATGAATTCCTAGTCATGTCCTTTGGATTGACTAATGCTCCCGCCGCCTTCATGGATATGATGAACCGAGTATTCAAGGAATATTTAGATCACTTTGTGGTCGTCTTTATTGATGACATCCTTATTTATTCCAAAAGCCGTGAAGATCATGAGCAACACTTGAGGTCGACACTCCAAAAGCTTCGTGAATATAAGCTTTATGCCAAGTTGAAGAAATGCAAAATTCGGCTTGAAGAAGTAGCATTCCTTGGGCACGTGGTATCAAGTCATGGAATATCTGTTGATCCAAAGAAAGATTGAAGCTATTCAAAGTCGGGAACAACCTAAATCAAATGATCAAGCACGTAGCTTTCTCGGTTTATTTGGTTATTATCGGAGATTCGTGGAAGGATTTTCTCGAATCGCTACTCCATCGATTTCAATTGACTCGAAAAAGATACAAAGTTCGGTTGGAGCGAAGAATGTGAGAAGAGTTTTCAAGAACTCAAGAGGAGACTTATTTCAAAGACTGTTCGACAATACCATCCGCTCGGAGGATTTGTCATCTCTGAGTGATGCTTCGAGCAAAGGGTTGGGATGTGTTCTTATGCAACATGGAAAAGTTATAGTTTATGCCTTGCGACAACTCAAAGAATATGAGAGGAATTATCCTACTCATGATCCGGAGTTGGCAAATTGTTGTCTTTGCACTTAAAATTTGGAGGCATTACTTGTATGGGGAGAAAGTGGAGATCTTTACGGATCATAAAAGCCTCAAATATTTCTTCACCCAAAAGGAACTCAATACGCGACAACGACGTTGGCTTGAACTATTGAAAGATTATGATCATACCATCCAATACCATCGTGGAAAAGCGAACGTGGTAACCCGACGCGATTGAGTAAGTAAGATCGTATGCAAGTCACGAGTAAGCGTTATTGTCAACACAAAGGCCCATTTTGTGTGACTTGCAAAGGATGGAGATAGAGTTAAAGAGACTGTGGACGCATGTGATGATAGCGAATATACGAGTAGAACCGACTTTTAATCGATAAAGTTAAAGCTCGCCAAGCTACGGACACTGGAGCCGATGCGTATGAGAAGAAAAGTGCAAGAGAGTGCTACGCCGGAAGCAAGAATCGATGAAGAAGGAATACTTGAGTCAACTCCGGACTTTGTGTTCCTAACGACCTCGATTTAAAGTATAATATCATGATGGAGGCGCACAAACACCATTTACAATCCATCTGGGAGTACCAAAATGTATCATGATATTCGTCATACATTTTGGTGGAGCAATATGAAGAGAGAGATAGCGCTGCTTATCTCAAGGTGTCTAACTTGTCAACGAGTTAAAGCGGAGCATCAAGTACCAAAAGGTCCATTGCAACCACTTGAAATTCCAGAATGGAAGTGGGAGCACATTACCATGGATTTCGTTCGGTCTTCCTAAGGTTTCTCAAGGCATTGATGCGATTTGGGTCATTGTTGATAGATTGACCAAGTCTGCTCATTTCTTACCGATACGAGAAACTTATACACTTGAACGCCTTCTTGCTCGTATGTACATAAACGAGATTGTAAGATCGCATGGTATGCTTGCAGTATCCATAGTTTTCGATCGAGACCCAAGATTCACTTCACGATTTTGGGTTAGTTTGCAAAAAGCTATGGGCACAGATTTACGATTTAGTTTCTAAGATATCATCCTCGCACAGACGAGACAAATCGGAGAGGACTATTCAAACTCTTGAAGATCTATTAAGACTGTGTCCTTGATTTCAAGGGAGTTGGGACAAGTTCTTACCATTGGTGGAGTTTTCCTACAACAACAGTTATCAAGCAAGTATTGGCATGGCTCCATTCGAACCGTTGTTGGAAGAAAGTGTCATTCTCCCGTAATGTTGGGATGAGGTGGGTGAAGCAACGTTGTTGGGACCGGAGTTGGTACGTATGACTACGGAAAAGATTCAAACGATCCGACAACGTATAAAAACCTCACAAAATCGACAAAAGAGTTATGCTGATCTTCATCGAAAGGACGTGGAATTTGATATAGGAGATCGTGTGTTGTTAAGAGTTGCTCCATGGAAAGGAGTTACAAGATTTGGAAAGAGAGGAAAACTTAATCCTCGATTCATCGGTCCATTTTAATCCTCGATCGAGTAGGAATCGTAGCCTATAGACTCGCTTTTACCGCCAAATATGTCTCGTGTTCATAACGTTTTCACATATCCATGTTACATAAATATGTGAAAGACCCGAACCATATTATTGAGTTAGAACCGACGAAATAGCGGAAGATTTGGACGTATGAAGAGGTTCTGTTCAAATTTTGATAAGAAGGAACATATTCTACGCTCCAAGGTTATACCTCAAGTCAAAGTTTTGTGGAGGAACCACGATGTTGAGGAAATGACTTGGGAGTTAGAATCTGAAATGAAATCAAGGTATCCTTACCTCTTCGACATACCAGTGCATACGCACTCTAATTTTGAGGGCGAAATTTCATAAGAAGGGAGGTTGTAAGACCCCAAACTTTTATAAATAAAGATGAATTTTCTATAAATATTATTTTTGAATATTATGGAATAAATTTGATATAATGTTATAGTTGTGGCTAATATTTATAAATTTTGCAAAGTATGCAAGTTGTTATAAAATATTCGATTTGGTCGGGAATATTCTTTTGTTAGGGAATATTCGTACAACTACCAATAATTGGTGGACCCCCATAACGTAATTATTATCGTTTGATTGAGAAAACGACAAAAAATATTTTATTGAAATAACGGCGGAAGTTTTACCTGGTTGATATTGTTGAACTACTCGGTAGTAAAAATACAAAGAATACGTGTGGTTGCATAGTAGCACACCGGTATTGATTATTGATGCTTATGTGAGAAGTCACTCGGTTTGATTCCATTATTGTCGATTAATAATATGAATTATTATAGCAGATAATGACGTTTTGTTTTATTCAGTATTATTAACATAATAAAATGCGAAACATCTTTTATATAAAATGTAGAATACTTTATTAAAGTTATTTTATAAATAAAATATATTATATTTTATTATACATAGTGTTGCGTAGTGTTTTTTATAGTGTTTTGCATAGTGTTGCATTTGTTTGCATAGTAAAATGTTTTTATATAAATAGAATATATTATATTTTATTTAAAAGATTTTGCTTTAAATATGGACCGTCCGATTAAAGTAAATCAACTGGACCGTTCATGGATTAATTACTATGCATTCTATTTTCCTATAAATAGAAGCTCATTCCTTCATTATTTTCTTATTTAATTCTTTGAAACTCAGAGAGAGAAACTATAGAGAGAAAGAAGAAAAGTATTTCGCTACTTCACTTTGCCAATATTCGGTTCTTCTAAGGTAGGGAATATTATTTGTTGTACCCGTAAGGGGTGTTATTCTTTCTTATTCATGAAGAGAACTTCTGTTATTCCATTCATTATTATTCATTGGAATAACTCGTAAAAGTGGCATACCCTATACTTGGTGATCTGGCATACCCTATACTTGGTGAAATCCTTATGTTATTCCATTGCTTATTATTTTGTTGGAATAACCTGTATACGCGGTTTACCCTATACTTTGTGAAATTCTTCTATTATTCTGTTGGAACATCCACATGCGTGTTTTACACAGGACTGGTTTAAATCTTTTTATTATTCTCATTGGAACATCCATGCGTGTGTTTTACACAGGACCGGTTCCGCTCTTTATCATTTCATTTGAATATCCTATCTCATGTGTTTTACACCGGATCCGGTTCCATCTTTATTATTCTGTTGGAACATCCTGTCGATTGTGAATTTCACCCGACCGTTCCGTTATTATTATTCATTGGAATAACCCGCATCGCGGCATGCATGCATGGTGATTTCTTTTGTTATTCCATTCTTTATTATACCCAAATTGGTTAAAACTTTGACTTCTATACTCCATGAAATTAGTAGAATATCCTTGATATTTGCGTTTCATCCAAAGATTTTTTCATGGAAATATTCTTCCGATCATTCTTGAATTTTACTCTACAAAACAAAGATCATGTTGACAATTTGGACGTTAATAATTCTGGATAAAATAATTCTTGAACTTGTTTTATTGAATTCTTATATCATTGTCATCATCCTCATGTTTATATATTTTTTTAAAGTCATCGTGGCACTGTAGAGCATGGATGGACTTGGTATGATTATGACTGAGGGATTATTGATTGTAATCATAACCGTAATGTTACAAATGATGTGGTAAAAATCCTCGATTGGTGGTCGTAGTGCATTGATGGACGAGTTGTTGGCATGATCATGACCATTAATGAATACACAACTATTCTTGGCCCGTAGTGCATGAATAATTGTGGTCGTGATACTAAAGAATATCCTTGGCCGTAGTGCAGGGGTGATTCGATGATGTGGATTATTTATTAAAGTCGAGTCTCAAACTTTATGATGATGAAAAACTTTTAAATCATAAAAGATAGTAGATTTTATTTTCTACTTGACTATTTTAATGGATTGCTTTTTCGTTTGTAGTTAAACTTGATGTTTATTATATTTTATCGGTTTAACACTTTGTTGAAGGCTATTGATAATTTATTACGCATTATCTTAGTCATAATATTTCTTCTTTGGGCTAGTTGAGCTCACCCTTTCTTTTCTTCGTTTCTCGTGAAATGAGAACATAGCTGGGACGAGTCGGGGAACGGAGTAATGGTCCAGAGGATAGCATTAGTAGTCCTCACTATTTTGTGAAATAGTGTGATAATAATTGTAATGAGGACTCCTTTTGAGTTTGTATAATATCTAGTAGACAATATTTGTATTCAAACTCACAGTTTATGTCGTATTGTACACGACAGTTATATTAGTAAGTTGTATTTAAATTCTGTACCATGTATCTGACTACCCAAGATGGGTGATGTATACCTAATTTTGGGGGCGTCAGACCTTCTAGACCAACAGTCTAGGCACTTCTTAATTCACTTTTGAACTCTTCAAGTCCAGCAGACTTGGTTCTTCACAGTTCACTTTGAACTCTTCAAGTCCTTCTAACTTGGAACTTCTTACTTCACTTGATTGGCAGTTGATGAGTTCTTGATTGGTGCTACTCAGTTGTCGTTAAGCTCTTGTTCGAAAGAACTAAGTAGCTGAGCAAGCTTTCTCTTTTTCAGATCGTAGAGTTGAGAGTTTTGCGTTGAGTGTTCTTCAGCATTTTGTTCAATGTTTGATCCTTCTTTCATCTGCAAATGTTTTGCATATATGTGATCCTTGAAATGTAACCGTTGAAGATATCCGTTGAAGCATTAAATGTGTTTGACATTTTTGAACTTTGATAGAGACCTTTCTGCATATCTTTTGATTAGTATTCTGGCCCACTGACACAGCAGACTGCCATCTCACCTAACACCTGAAAAGATGTTTTACTCTGTCCTATGGTACTTTCCTTAGCTTCTTCAATACATTTTTTTATGTATACTAAGGATATCTTCTGTGTCATTGGGACTGGAGAAGACTTCAACGTTTATAACCTATTCCACATTTGTTGGGATTTATCTTTAAATAAATGTGCAAGGCTCGATGCTTCTGATATAGACATATGATGCTCTACGATTCTGATCGTGATGTCTTACCACCTTGATGCTTGATCCGATACTTAAGAGCACTACAATTTCTCTTAAGGACTTAGCACACTACGATCTTCACTTCCTTGTCTTGCAGATTCTATGTTTTCGAGAGTACACTACGATCTCTGAGTTGGCTCGGCAAACGTTTGGACCACTCTACAATTTTTGGAGAGGCCCTTCAAGGCAGACAGGCTACTATCCTCGATGCTCTACGATTCTGCCTTGGTTTCTGCAAACTCTCGATCAGCTCAATAGACTATAATTTTGTTGAAGCCTATCTATTACATCTCAAGACATAGATCAACCTAACATCTTTGATCTCCTCATAAATACATTCATTTACAGAATGATAAACATTAAAAGCTTAGATCAACTTAACAGATTTGATCTATCACTAAGTCCTTGTACATATATTACTTGAAGGACTTTATATAAAATTATGAGCATTTACTTTAAAACATCAAATCAAACTATGTAGTTTCCCATCAATCTCCCCCTATTTGATGTTGACATAACCAAGGAGATTTGTGCCATGATTATCAATTTCTAGATGCAATTGCTAAAAAGTAAATATGACTTAATATTTTAGTGAGCAACTAAAATTTCTAGAGAATAAGCATGATTTTATTGATGTTTGAAGATAGATATAACATTTAAGTTCAATTACATCAAATAGGAATTTAAATTTCAACTTATCTCTATTTCTTCGGCCTTTGGCTTCGTTGAGGATTGGCATACTCCTTAGCTCTTCTTTTCCTACTTGCTTCATCTCTCCTTACTATTTCTTCCAGCTCATTTTGACTTAGTCTTTCATTGTGATCATGCCTATTCATGAATGCAGGATCTCCAATTGGCATTCTTAGGCCTATAATGGTCACTTCTTGTGAGCTGGGAGTAGGCTCTTGACTCCTTAATGGTTGAGCCATGATAATTTGTTGCTGATCAGATCATTAAGTTTAATGGTCAGATCGTGGAGTCTGATGGTGAGACTTCCTTGGAGGAGGACTCCTTGATGATTGAGCTAAGAATGTGCCTCTGCCTCCACCTTTGCCTTGATCTCCTTTCCCTTTATTCTCCCCCTTTATTCAGCATTAAGGGTTCAAATGTCTTTAGAGAAGCGAGTCATGCCTTGAACAAGCTCATTGAGCTGACTTTGAGATTGAGCAATGTCTTCACGGTTCTCTTGAATGAGAGCATCAGGTCGAGCTTCCCTTTGTTGGAGGATGGCCAGAATATTATCGGTCTGCTTTATTTGGCCCATGGAGAAGGCTTAAAATTCTTTCAATATAGTTTGTAGATTTGTGATGTTGTCCATCATAAGGTTGTTCTGAGATTCCTGAGTCTTTTGTAAGATCAGAACAGTATCCCTATGTCTCTTAGTAGCTTGAAAGTGAATCTGATCCCGGTCATTTATGCTCTGAAGCATCTCTGTTATGATTTCCCTAAGTCTCTTTAGGAGCTCAGAACTTAGGGTGCCTAGGAGAGCATTGGAAGCATTGATCATATTAGTCAATCTCATTTGAACAAATTCAGTATGATCTTCAAGACTGTCTTCTATGTCCTTAGTCACTTTCTTGGTTGATGTTGATAACTCAGTTTTGGTGGGCAGATCTGAAATGAGTTCAATGAGCTGCGGACTATTTGGAGGAGGGGTCCTTGTGTATTGATCTTGTAGGTTGTAGAGAGTAAGATCAAGGTTGAAATATTCATTTGAGGACGGGGAAGGAATATCTGATGGAAGGGCTGGTGTTTGGGCTTCATGAGGAGGTGACTCTACGATTTGAGTGTGTGACTCTACGATTGAGCTTTATTCAGTAATCGTAGAAATGATAGGAGATTCGATCAAAGTAAAGTTGGGCAAATTTGGTTCATCAGTTACAAAATGTTGGGATTTTGTAACTGGGAATTGATTAAGTGGATGTAAAATTACTTCCAACCATCTTGGCAGTTCATAGAATTGGTTGAAGAATGATGGTAGACAGTGATTACTTCTGAAAGAGATTGGGATAGATTGTACCTCATGCCCATTCTGTGAGGAGGGGCCATTTGTGATCAGCCTTCTAGCAAAGTTAAGGTTTCCAGGAAATCCATGAGCTAGCACTACAAAAAAATGGGCCTTTAACAACGATTTTTTGGGCAACGACTTTATAAGTCGTTGCTAAAAGTATATGTTTAGCAACGAAATTTGTCCTTCATTGCAGATTGTGTCAGGCTTTCACTTTTTGCAATGAAATTCATAAGTCGTTGCAAAATTTCGTTGCTAATTCATTGGCGGGAAAAAATTTCGTTAGAAATTCGTTGCAAAATTTTCGGCCACTTGCTTTCCCGTCATCGTGGGCAACAAAAGTTTTTGTGTTACAAAAAATGGAGCTTTAGCAACGATTTTCAGGTAACGACTTTATAAGTCGTTACTAAAAGTGTATGTTTAGCAACGAAACTTGTCCTTCGTTGCAGATTGTGTTAGGCTTTCACTTTTTACAACGAAATTCATAAGTAGTTGTAAAATTTGGAAACAAAATTCGTTAGAAATTCATTGCAAAATTTCTAACCACTTGATTTCTCCTCATTGTGGGCAATGAA
The DNA here is from genome assembly GCA_020205615.1 of Panax quinquefolius. Taxonomy (NCBI): domain Eukaryota; kingdom Viridiplantae; phylum Streptophyta; class Magnoliopsida; order Apiales; family Araliaceae; genus Panax; species Panax quinquefolius. The sequence continues at coordinate 58,437,143 of CM035155.1, forward strand.
AGTTTTTTTGTTCCTATATTTTGTTGCCTAATATGGACCACATTCATTGGCAACAATTTTTATTTTCGTTGCATATTTTATACAACTTTTTGCAACGACTATTAAAATGTTGCCTTAAATTAAGATGATGATAATAATAATACTAATAATAATAATAATAATAATAATAATAATAATAATAATAATAATAATAAATAATAATAATAATAATAATAATAGTAGTAGTAGTAGTAGTACTACTACTACTACTACTAATAATAATAATCATAATAATCATAATATTAATAATAATACCAATAACAATAATAATAGTACTAATAATAATAATAATAATAAATAATAGTAATAATAATAATAATAGTAATAATAATAACAATAATAACAGTAATAACAGTAATAATAATAGTAGTACTCTAACACCCCCAAATCCAGGTACTCCATTCCCACAAAATTTGGTGTTCACTATCCAAAACCATTACATCTAACTACCCATCATAAAGGATAAAGACATAATTTAAATAACTTAAACAATAGTCTTTCCCATTAAAGGGTTACATCATCTCAAAACAATCCCAGGTAATCTAACCTTAAATTTATTACATCAGTTTGCGGAATACAACATATATTAAAACAAGTCTTTAACATAATTGATTAAAATAAAAAATTTCATAAGTCTTCAACACTTGGACATCTTGTCCTTTCCTTTGCTAGTAGATGGCTCATAGACTTTCTCTACTTTAGCTGCAGTGTTAAATGCAAGAGTGAGCAAACAATTGCTCACTGATATATGAAGTAGCAATAATAACCACATGAAAATGAACAACAAATGCTGAAAATAATGAACTTGTTCTACGAATCAAAGTAGAAAACAAGTTCGAGTTTAATATCTGAAGGTCTTAAGACTACGAACTATGTCTCCGGTATTTAGGTATTATTACCTCAACCTTAACAGTCATTTAGACTATACAGACCCTTCTTAACGTACTTAGGGGGATCAACCCTTCGTACCATGTATTGTGCACAAACATCTAAACGTTACACATACAAAATCCCCTATGCTAGGGTTGTTCGTCTGAACTTAAATTTAGAATTTCCACTCTAAAGAAAGTTTAGCTCGGAAGTAACTTATCAGTGTTTCTAGAATTTTAGAGCACTATTCAATTATAGATTAATTCAACCAATAAAGGTCCGCTTATTACTTGAAGGTTTAATACAACAATAAAGCTTTGAACAAGGTTATCAAAGTCAAAGATCGAATAACAACAATATACAATAGAGTAACCATGATAAACATGCAAAGTGCTATATTCAAAAGAGTTAGAATAATCTCCTTTCAATCAATGTATTAGAACAATATATGCTTTGAATAGTAATATCAAGGTGTAGAAAAGTAAAACTCGCTCAAGGTAACGAATTATGTTACAAGAGCTTGCACAATCATATACGAGATAGAATCAATAGGCTTGCTTAACTTCAATGTAAAATTTAGGAATAGATAGATTGCTTGACTTAAAGATAACATAGCTATGAAACTTGCTCAATGATAACAAGGTAGAGTTAGGAAATTTGCCCCAAGCGTACGCTACACTATTAAAACTCACGTTCACCTACACATTTTAGTGGAATCACAATATTTATTAGACATGTTAACATCCACTTACAAAATAACACCCAATTCTAGCTAAACTTGTAAATTTTAGAACAAGTCTTATCTTACCATACATATTTCAGAATCACCAATGTACATTTTGTAACACTTATTCAGTGACCAATGAGTTACTTAAATCATACATATCATTTTCACAACTTACTAACTTTACATTTTAGGGTGACTAACCACATGATACGTTTCTATTTTAACCTTGTTATTACACATTTGATACATTAACATAATCATTAAGCCATGTTATAATGAATGACCAAAGTCTGCAGAAGTAGTAGACTTCACATTCATGGATTGACCCATTGGTAATAAATTGCTGAATGCTAGCTTTTACGATGGATAACAATGGCAAGCATGAGATATACAGCCATTGCATGGATGAATGTGTACATTGACAACAATCAATTCCCATTTCGCCCGCGATTGAACTATGCCGCTTTCGATTCTTAACATATTAACATAATCCAATAACAAATTATAGACTACAACACATATAGAGCATGAAATTTTGTACTTTCTAAGCCATATTATAAGAACATAAACACTGATATTTCAATTTCTCTCCTACAAAGCCAATTCCACGAATTTGACAAACAAGTATCAAGTATACATGATGATTAACAGATTTTGCAAACCATATGCACACACCTCTACCACCATTCACATGATTTCCAAATCATTTCAAAAAAATATATATATATATATATATACATATACTACCAAAACTAAAAATAAAAATAGAAATACTTTATACCTTGAATCTTTGATGGTATGATAGCCAAATTAAGAGAAATCCTTTCCCCAAAACCCTTCTTCTCTAACCCTCCAATATCACTATGTTCTCTTCTTCCAAGCTCTATCTCCAAACTTTGCTATTTGGCCTTAGAAAAGAAAAAAAAAACAAAACACGATGAAATACTGACTCCCACTTCCCCACTAATGTCAGGTAAAAACCCAACAGGTAGCGTCAGTTAGAATAAGCCAAAGGCCACAAGGCCTTGTTTGGCTACCACAACTAAATTATTTTTTTATATTTTTTATATTATTTATATTATATGATTTCATGTGTCACACTCTAGTTAACCAAATAACTTTAGCTTAATTAATTTAAATAACTTATAATGGTAATTAAAATAATTTCTATTATAATTATATTTACGAATAATAAATAATTATATATCTAATTTAATTAACAAATTAGACACATCACTTTATTTAATTTATTTAACAATTCATTTAGTTTAATTATTTTCTTAAATATTAAGCAATTGATTTAATTTAATTATTTCCTTAAATTAAATCCTTTAGATAAAATTATCATTACTCAATTTAATTAATATTAACCCATTTAGTTACTAAATTAATTCACCACAATTCCTCAATTATTTATTTTCCTCAATGAATAAATTATTTAAAATATTTATTTAATTCAATAAATATTTAAATTAAATTACAAATTTCTCGATCGTTACATCCTTCCCTCCTTAAAAGGATTCTGTCCCCAGAATCACAACTCGAAAAAATTTATTCGTTACATTCTTCCCTCCTTAACAAGAATCTGTCCTCAGAATCGCTATACAAGATCAAGCAAATAACTGAAGATAATTTCTCATCATAACACTTTCAAGTTCCCACGTAGCTTCCTCAACATTGTGATTCCTCTAAATTACCTTAACAGAAGGTATCACATTATTCCTCAATACTTGCTCTTTTTTGTCAATAATTTGAACAAAGACTTCTTCATATGACAAATCTTTCTCAAATTGTAAGGGCTCATATTCTATAACATGTTTATAATCAAGCTTATATGGCCTCAACATTGAGATATGAAAAATATTATGAATATGCTCCAACTCTAGAGGTAAAGCTACCTCATACGCCACTTCACCAATTCGTCGAAGCACTTCAAAAGGTCCTATAAATATAGGGCTTAATTTTCCTTTCTTGCCAAATCGAATTTTCCCCTTCCAAGGAGACACTTTCAAGAAAACATAACTACCGACATCAAATTCTCGATTTTGTCGATGTTGATCGGCATATTTCTTCGTTTCATCTTGTGCGTGATCAATCTCGCTCAATAACCTTGATGATCTCAACGATACATTGTACCAATTACGGACCCAATAGGCGGCGTTCACCTACCTCGTCCCAACATAACGGAGTTCTGCACTTCCTGCCGTATAACACTTCGTAAGGCGGCATGCCAATACTCGCGTGATAACTATTATTATAGGAAAATTCCACCAATGGTAGATGGTCATCCCAATTTCCCTTGAAATCCATGATACATGCTCTGAGCATATCTTCTAGTGCTTGGATGGTTCTCTCACTCTGTCAGTCGGTTTTAGGATGGTACGCTGTGCTCATTCTCAGCTGTGTCCCCAAGCACTCTTGTAGTCGTTTCCAGAAATTAGATGTGAAACATGGATCTCTATTTGATACAATGGACACAGGTACACCGTGTCTTGAAATGATTTCCTTCACATACAGTTTTGCTAACCGATCTAGGGTAAATCGAAGCTTGATTGGCAAAAAGTGTGCCGACTTCGTCAGTCAATCGACAATCACCCAAATGGCATCGTAACCTTGTTGGGTTGTTGGAAGACCTACCACAAAATCCATTGTGATATGCTCCCATTTCCATTCTGGTATCTCTAACGGTTGTAATAATCCGCTTGGCCTTTGATGTTCAGCTTTAACTTTCTGACACGTTAAGCATTTCACCACGCACTCAGCCACTTCCTTTTTCATATTCGGCCAACAAAAATGATGTCTAAGATCTTGGTACATCTTTGTAACTCCCAGGGTGAATCGAATATCTTGAGTTATGAGCTTCACTCAAAATTTCCTCCTTAACTTCTGGTACTTGCGGAACCCAAATTCTCCCTTCGAATCGAAGTAACCCTTCCGAATTAATTTTCAATTTGTTTTCCTCACTTTCAGATATCTTCTGTTTTATCTTTTCGCAGTCTCCATCCTGAAGTTGTGCATTTTTCACCTTTTCCACCAACGTTGAACTGTTACCTATCTAGAACAACTTTTCATCGGATTCTGTCGGATATTTAATTTCCAACTGCATCTTATCCATTTCCTACACTAGCTTCTTCTGAGCAGTTACAATCATTAACTTCTCCCGTCCCTTCCTACTTAGAGCATCAGTAACAACATTCGCCTTTCTGGGATGATAGAAAATCTTGCAGTCATAATCTTTGATCAGCTCCAACCATCTTCTTTGTCTCATATTCAAATCTTTTTGTGTAAAGATATACTTCAGACTTTTATGGTTGGTATATATCTCACACCTCTCTCTATAAAGATAATGTCTCCAAATCTTCAGGGAAAACACCACCGCTTTAAACTCTAAATCATGAGTCGGATACCCCTTCTCGAAATCTTTCAACTGACGTGATGCATACGCAATAACTCTATCGTTTTGTATAAGTACACAACCTAGTCCTTTATACGATGCGTCACTATATACCACAAAATTCCCTGTATCATCAGGCAATGACAACACAGGTGTAGAGCTCAGCCTCTTCTTTAACTCTCAAAAACTTTCTTCACACTTTTCTGTCCAAACAAACTTAATCGCCTTCCTAGTTAAGTTCATCAATGGAGTCGCGATCTTGGAAAAGTCTTGAATAAAACGCCTGTAATAACCCACCAATCCTAAGAAACTCCTTACCTCTGATGGTGTCTTTAGCTGATCCCAATTTATTACAGCTTCAACCTTTGATGGATCTACCGAAATTCCTTCCTTATCAATAACGTGCCCGAGAAACTGTACACGTTCCAACCAAAATTTACATTTTGAGAAATTAGCGTACAACTTCTCTTTTCTCAACGTCTCCAACGTCAATCTCAAGTGTTCCACATGTTCCTCTTTGTTTTTGGAATATACCAATAAATCATCAATAAACACCACCACAAATTTGTCTAAGAATAGTTTAAACACCCTGTTCATCAATTCCATGAATGTTGCAGGTGCGTTGGTTAAACCAAAAGACATAACCAGAAACTCGTAATGACCATACCGAGTTCTGAACGCTGTTTTTGGTACATCCTCGGGTCTCACCTTCAACTGATGATAACCACTTCTCAAGTCTATCTTCGAGAAATATCTCGTTCCTTCAACTGATCGAACAGGTCATCAATTCTAGGTAATGGATACTTATTTTTAATCGTGACCTTATTCAATTCTCGGTAATCAATACAAAGCTGCATCGATCCGTCTTTCTTCTTAACAAACAAAACCGGTGTTCCCCATGGTGACACACTCGACTGAATATACTTTTTGTCTAGCAACTCTTGTAATTGCACCATCAACTCCTTCATCTCTACTGGGGCCATTCTATATGGTGCCTTAGATATCGGGGCTGTTCCTGGTAGTAGGTCAATCATGAACTTAATTTGTCGGTCCGACGGAAGACCCGGCAAATCATCTGGAAATACGTCTGCAAAATATCTTATAATCGATATCTCTTCTAACTTTGCACTCTTCTTCTGTGTATCGACTATGTAGGCTAAGTATCCTACACAACCTTGTCTCAATAACTTCCTAGCTTGTATCAGCGTCAGACAACTTGCTTGTCGAGGTGACTTGCTGCCAAAGAACACAACCTTTGACGGAGTCATAAAGTTAACACACTTCATTTGGCAATCAATTACTGCTCCGTAATTGAATAACCAATCCATTCCCAGTATAACATCAAATTCACCAAGTCTAATTGGTATCAAGTCTACCATCAACTCGTAACCTTTTATAATCACTCTACAATTCCTATATATGTATCTGACAGGAATCACTTCCCTATTATTAATCTCTATACTTAAGGGAAATTCTAATTCTTCCTGAGGCAAATCTATGTTCTGAGCAAATTCATCGGATATAAATGAACAAGTAGCACCCGAATCAAATAGTACATAAGCATTAATACCATTAATTGGAATGATACCTGACACCACATCCTTAGACTGTACAGCATCTTGCACGGTCATATTGAAAGTTCTCATGATAGAGGTCAACTTGATTGTCTTTGGTCCAAATGATAGTCAATGCACCACCACTATTGTTGTTTCCTTTTCCACCACTTGCACTTCCCGTTAGCTTCTTAGGGCAATCACGAGCCATGTGATCCTTTGAATTATAGGTAAAGCATGCTCCTTTCTTTGGACTAAAACAGTTCAGTGCAATGTGTCCCTCCTTACCACAGTTGAAACACACCCTCTTTCCCTTCAAACATACCCCAGTATGGTTCTTCCCGCACGTTGCGCAAGCTTCAAACTTTTTCTTCTACTGATTTCCCTGTTGTCCTCCCGCAGTCGAATTCTTGTTCCACTTCCTCTTCTAACTGTTACTTCCAATGTTACTTCCACCAGCCTTATTCTCATTCTCATTCTTCCTCTTCTTCTGTTCTTGATTGTACTTGGTCAAGGCATCACTTCCACCTTCCGCAATAATTGCCTTCTCCAAAGATCAACCAATAAATGTATTTAATTTGGAACATTGAAACCTTGCTATCTGAGCTGTGGTTTCAATCCTTGTTCAAACCTTCTCTCTTTATGCTCGTCAGTATTAACTTGGTAAGTGGCAAACCTTTCCAATTCGTTAAACTTCGCACCATATTCTAGCACCGTCATAGTTCCTTGCTTCAACTCCAGAAATTGCACTTCCAACTAATTCTGACAACTCGCTGGAAAGTACATTTCAAATAATATCTCCTTAAATCTATCCCACGCTATCACTCCTTGTCCCCCATGAACCTTATTTGCCTTCAGACTTCAGGATGAACGTTGTGAATGCAGTCTTCTGATCTTCGTTAACTCTAGCAACGTCGAATACCTTCTCCATTTCCATGATCCAGGTTTGGGCTTCCACTGGATTCATAGACCCTTGAAACTCTGGCGGTCCAACCACTTTGAATTCCTTGAAGGTCGTGACTTGAGCTTGCGGTTGATTAGCAAGTGCACCCATTAACAGAGCTACCAACTGCTAAACCGGATTAGCGTTGGTCTCGTTGTTATTATTAGTAGACCCCTCAGGAGGTGCTTGTTGACGTGGTTGTCTTCTTCTAGGAGGCATTTTCTATTAAAATATACGCTTATTAGTTCATTACTCAACTTCTTGGGTATTTGAAGTTTAACTTAAACATTCCAAGATTAAAGCCATAACACATAAAATTTCAAATAAACTTTGATATTTTATTCATTCATAATGTCTTAAAACATGATAAAGATAGCATAACCGCTATTAACATTCACTTTTCTGAACTAGACAAGTTTCAGGATTACATACTCATACTATCCCTTTATTCGTCTCAAAATAAGGGATTCGCAGCTTATTTATTCACACAGTTAACCACATATTATTATCACTCTTATTCTATCTATGCATATTAAGTCATCGTAAGGCTTCTCGACGCTCTTCCTCCATGATACAATAAGCCATTCTACGATCCATCACGAACCACGGCGAATTCTCAAACTGAGGTGGATAATAAAAGACTCGATCCTGGGCCCTATCAATCGCCGAATTAAAAGCGTAATCCATCTCGTTCATCTTGGCCTTCTTCACTTGGACTTTAGCCTCAGCACGGTCTGCACGTTGAGTCGCCTTCATCCAAGCATCCTCTACTCTTGCACGCTTAGTTGATTCCTCCTTGAAATCATCTTTCAATTTCTCCTTGTCAGTCTTCATCTTCTCGTTTACTGCCAACAGGTCTTCATGCTGACCCTTGGTATGAACTAGGTCCCACTCCGTGTTTCCAAGGCGTGAGTCGAGTTCCTGAATCTCCGCATCCTTCTCCTCCATCGAAGCATGATGCATTTCGACCATCTCCTTCAACTCCTCAACCTTGTCATGTAGTTCTAGGTTACGGTCGTACAGAGCATCATACATCTCAGCTAATATGGAGTTTGGTGGAAACTCCTCAGGATCCTCTTCCTCATCATCCTCTTCTATCTCCTCAGAACTATCCTCCTAGGGATCGGTTACAGGCTCATTCTCCTGAATCAACTACTCCCGTACTACGTGAATATCCCGGGGTTCGTCGTCTCTAGGTACCTGAGGTATCACTTCCCTAGCTGGACTGGATCCTCCTTCGTTAGACATCCTGACAACAAAATATTTTAAGTTTACTTAATATTTTCGATACTCTCAAGCACATAAGTTATTAACACATAGCACATAATGTCTTTTATTATTTAGCTTCAATGGATACCTTAATACATTCCTTAAACTCAATAAGAGTTAGACACGTCTATATTTTCTGTCTCCTTAAAGGTTACTTCCTAAGGTTTCCCCACCTAAGGTTCATAACCTAAGGCTTTGATACCAACCTGTGACACCCCCAAATCTAGGTACTCCATTCCCACAGAATTTGGGGTTCACTATCCAAAACCATTATATCTAACTACCCATCATAAAGGATAAAGACATAATTTAAATAACTTAAACAATAGTCTTTCCCATTAAAGGGTTACATCATCTCAAAACAATCTCAAGTAATCTAACCTTAAATTTATTACATCAGTTTGCAGAATACATCATATATTAAAACAAGTCTTTAACATAATTGATTAAAATACAAAATTTCATAAGTCTTCAACACTTGGACATCTTGCCCTTTCCTTTGCTAATAGATGGCTCATCGGCTTTCTCTACTTTAGCTGCAGTGTTAAATGCAAGAGTGAGCAAACAATTGCTCACTGATATAGGAAGTAGCAATAATAACCACATGAGAATGAACAACGAATGCTGAACAATAATGAACTTGTTCTACGAATCAAAATAGAAAACAAGTTTGAGTTTAATATCTGAGGGTCTTAAGACCACGAACTATGTCTCCGGTATTTAGGTATTATTACCTCAACCTTAACAGTCATTTAGACTATACAGACCCTTCTTAACGTACTTAGGGGGATCAGCCCTTCGTACCATGTATTGTGCACAAACATCTAAATGTTACACGTACAAAATCCCCTATGCTAGGGTTGTTCGTCTCAGCTTGAATTTAGAATCTCCGCTCTAAAGAAAGTTTAGCTCGGAAGTAACTTATCAGTGTTTCTAGAATTTTAGAGCACTATTCAATTATAGATTAATTTAACCAATAAATTTCCGCTTATTACTTGAAGGTTTAATACAACAATAAAGCTTTGAACAAGGTTATCAAAGTCAAAGATCGAATAACAACAATATACAATAGAGTAACCATGATAAACATGCAAAGTGCTATATTCAAAAGAGTTAGAACAATCTCCTTTCAATCAATGTATTAGAACAATATATGCTTTGAATAGTAATATAAAGGTGTAGAAAAGTAAAACTCGCTCAAGGTAACGAATTATGTTACAAGAGCTTGCACAATCATATACTGAGATAGAATCAATAGGCTTGCTTACTTCTTGTAAATGTAGGAAATTTAGGAATAAATAGATAGATTGCTTGACTTAAAAGATAACATAGATATGAAACTTGTTCTTGCTCGATAACAAGGTAGAGTTAGGAAATTTTCCCCAAGCGTAAGCTACACTATTAAAACTCACGTTCACCTACACATTTTAGTGGAATCACAATATTTATTAAACATGTTAACATCCACTTAAAAAATAACACCCAATTCTAGCTAAACTTGTAAATTTTAGAACAAGTCTTATCTTACCATACATATTTCAGAATCACCAATGTACATTTCGTAACACTTATTCAGTGGCCAATGAGTTTCTTAAATCATACATATCATTTTCACAACTTACTAACTTTACATTTTAGGGTGACTAACCACATGATACGTTTCTGTTTTAACCTTGTTATTACACATTTGATACATTAACATAATCATTAAGTCATGTTATAATGAATGACCAAAGTCTACAGAAGTAGTAGACTTCACTGTCTATGATTGACCCTTTGGCTTAGCGCCAGCCAGCTTTTACGATGGATAACGGTACCTTGCTGGCAAAAGCAATAGCAACAGCAGCAACACGCAGCCTTGCATGCAATAGCTGCCGCGCAAGCTTAATCAATCATCGATTTCAATTTTTTGTAAGCGAACTTAGACTCTGTTATAGGCCAAAAATACCAATTCTACAGAATTTCACCACACTTCAACGTCTAGAACTTTGGAATATCCTAGTTAAGCATGCTATACACCATTTTATATATAAAAAAATCACATATGCATCATTTTGAGGAATCAAAACCATAGTTTTCCAATTTTTTCATTTTTTTCACTTTTAACGAATTCGATCACCACGAATTCGTTTCTTAATCATTTGACACGATTCAAACTACGCCGCTTTCGATTCTTAACATATTAACATAATCCAATAACAAACTATAGACTACAACACATATAGAGCATGAAATTTTGTACTTTCTCAGCCATATTATAAGAACATAAACACTGATATTTCAATTTTTCTCCTACAAAGCCAATTCCACGAATTTGACAAACAAGTATCAAGTATACATGACGATTACTATATTTTGCAAACCATATGCATACACCTCTACCACCATTCACATGATTTCCAAATCATTTCAAAATATATATATATATATATATATATATACATATACTACCAAAACTAAAAATAAAAATAGGAATAGTTTATATCTTGAATCTTTGATGGTATGATAGCCAAATTAAGAGAAATCCTTTCCCCAAAACCCTTCTTCTCTAACCCTCCAATATCACTATGTTCTCTTCTTCCAAGCTCTATCTCCAAACTTTGCTATTTGGCCTTAGAAAAGAAAAAAAATGCGATGAAATACTGACTCCCACTTCCCCACTAACGTCAGGTAAAACCCCAACAGGTAGCGTCAGTTAGAATAAGCCAAAGGCCACAAGGCCTTGTTTGGCTACCACAACTAAATTATTTTTTTATATTATTTATATTATATGATTTCATGTGTCACACTCTAGTTAACCAAATAACTTTAGCTTAATTAATTTAAATAACTTGTAATGGTAATTAAAATAATTTCTATTATAATTATATTTATGAATAATAAATAATTATATATCTAATTTAATTAATAAATTAGACACATCACTTTATTTAATTTATTTAACAATTCATATAGTTTAATTATTTTCTTAAATATTAAGCAATTGATTTAATTTAATTATTTTATTAAATTAAATCCTTGAGATAAAATTATCATTAATCAATTTAATTAATATTAACCCATTTAGTTACTAAATTAATTCATCGCAATTCATCAATTATTTATTTTTCTCAATAAATAAATTATTTAAAATATTTATTTAATTTAATAAATATTTAAATTAAATTATAAATTTCTCGATCGTTACAAGTACTAATAATAATAGTACTACTACTACTACTACTACTACTAATAATAATAATAATAATAATAATAATAATAATAATAATAATAATAATAATAATAATAATAATAATAATAATAAAATGATAAAACTAAGTGATAAAACTAAGATTGCTGTAAGCTGAGACGAGACCGAGCAAGTATCATATCTTTGCATTTACTTTATGCAATGGACATGTGTAAGCAAATATCGAAACTATTCTTTTTCATTTTTCAAATATCTTAACCTTTGTAAGCGTTGTACTCCGTGTTAAAGATCGAAGATGGGATTGGGAAGCACGCGTTTGTGGGTTTAGGTTTTACGAAGCAAAATGAAGCGTTCGATTTCAACGTGGCATTATCCGATCACGAGAAACATGTGAAGAGAGAGGACGGGGAGTCTGGCAAAATGAGCGGGGACAATTTTAACAATATTCATCCAATGATAAATCGTAGTGAAGGTAAAAATTTATTTTTTAGTAGTTATGAAAATATCAAATTTGAATTTTGATTTGGAGCTAAAAGTTATTGATATGTTATACTTTATGCCATGTTCGGAGTTAGAAATCCTTTCATGTATAACTGATTATTGTCTATTAGACTATAAGTATTAATAATGTAACACACATATAAACTTGTAATTTATGAAAAATATACAGAAAGTAATGAGAAATGAAAAGTTAAAATAGATTGAGACATGCGAATAATTAACTGAGAAGAGCTTTTCTTACTTGTACTCTGAGTTTGAGCTTAAGAAAATTATTAATTTAACTAGAATTCATTTTATGGAAATGATATGTACCATGGTCATTCCCAAGAATCCCAACTGGCCATTATGTTATATTGTAGACATTAAATTTGGGTTATTGGAAAATAATAATAATAAAATTGGGTTCTTGGAAAGCATTTATAAGTCTATATCAGTAATGCATTTGAATATATAATCAGTGTAAGTTTAGCTCGAAGGGTCAATAACAATGATTTAATTGAATTTATAATTATGGATTATGAATGTAAAGAGGTTATTAGTAATGTTTTGATTATTTGGAGTTTAGTTGAGAATGTTTGATGAGGACATGAGATTAAGTTTCACCCTAATTTATAGCTGATCAAGTAGTAATTTCTTTTGATAGATAATCATCGACCCAAGGGGGATGACTATCTTTCACAATGTTGGTCCTTGTAGCACTTTTTCTTGAACAATAACTGTTGGGGTTTGCTTGTCTTTATTCTTTTTTAAATTATTAATTTTGAGTATTATTGTCTTTATTCTCGTTTCTTTGAGGAATTTACTTTTGATAGGTTGGATTGTAGGAAGGTGAAACCATCCGGATAAATGTAAAAAACAAAGCTTCTAGTGGGACTGGCATGCTTTCAGCTGCAGGGTTGTCTGGGGGATTTTTTGCAACTGGAAAGTCTAAAACTCTTGGCCTTGTCCCTCCACTAACTTGTGTCCAAAAAATTAGGACTCCTCTCCCACCTCCGCCTAACGACCCTGTCGTTGTTCGTATGACATCTGGCAGTCATGTTATTACTCTCAAGGGGCCCAAGGAAAATACACGGCATTCTACAGATCCTTTCACAGATCTCTCTCAACTCGAGGTATCCCATTATTATCTTCTCTCAGTTCTCTGTACTTGTTATTTGACTAGGTGGTTAGTTTTGCACACCTTAAAATTTAAATTCAAATTTCTTCAAGCTTTCTGAACCTCGGCTTTTGGTTCTCTACTTTTATGTTTGTTCTGTGTGATTGCTATGTAGGTTGCAGAATTTGATTTGAGATATGTCCTGGCATTGTAGTTGTAATGATCTTATTGACCAATTACAGTTATATGATTGGATTGTAGATCAGATAGGGAGAGATTGATAGAAACAGATAAGTAGAGAGAGAGGACCTTTTGGTATTAAAAACAACTCTTTGTGATAACTGAAGAACCACTCTTTTTCCTGTCCAATGATAAGGCTTCTTTTGTGTTTTCACCATGAGAATTATATGTACATGAAGAAATGTCCATAGACTTCTTAGTTGTTACTTCCTAAGCATATCTTTTTTACTTTGAACACTAACTTTTCAAGAATCAAAAACGTACTTTTAGGTAGGACTTAACTGAATATATGTAAGAGTTAGTTCAATAAGTGGAGTCCGGCACAGAAACACTATTTCAATATTCAGCTCATTTGAACTACAATAGCTTGCAGCTTATAATTTAGAAATAGAATAATATCTGAAAGATAATTATAGCCGACGTTCTAGTGATAATGGGAAAGTAGAGTGGTAATAAGTAATAATTCATTAAGTCTTAATAGTTAAATGTATTAACCATTAAAAATTTCCAAAATTCATTAAGTTCATCATGTATGCCCACCTGCTCCCTTTCACCTCATAGAATCCTAGTGAAGTATACCAGTCCATGCTCTAAAGAACCTAGAACTCTGTTTTTACCCTGAAATAGAGAAGCTCTTGCACTCACTTATACATACACCTATTGACCATTGTGCTATACTCAAGATTAAGTCGCATTGCATTATGAAAACCCACCAAGTTAAATCTCTAAACTAGATACTATCCAAAGTGATGGTGAAGTCCACATACAAGTTGGCTTATTAAAATTTTCTAACAAAAGTTTGCAAATTAAACTACAAGGTACAGTAACTGAGAAGTAAATAGATAGCAGAAGAACAGAACTGAAGCTCACCGGGGTCATGAAGCTCATTCGGATCAGCCAAAGAGTGACCTCTGAATCAGTAGGTCTCATATTCAATTAAAGTAGGGCCTTCTCCTCTCCTAGCCCTCTCAACAGCCTCCTTTGCCACCTCCCTCACCTTCAACACATCCATCCCATCAACATGAACTCCAGGCATCCCAAATGCAGGCCCTTCTTCCAAATCTGTGGATCAGAAGTTGCCCTTAAATGAGACATCCCAATTGCCCATAAATTATTCTCTACAACAAAAATAATAGGCAATTTCCACAATGCTGCCATGTTCAAACACTCAAAGAATTGACCATTGTTACAGGTACCATCTCCAAAAAAAGCCATTGTCACATGATCACAATCAGCCATTATCATATGATCACATTGTCACATGATCACAATCATCTTTCCTTCCTCAAAATTTTTTATTGTCAAAATTCACTAAATTAATTTCTGAACTGCTTATCAGCCCATATCTTGATAACCCTCTGTCAGGACACTTGAACTATGTTTGTTTGCAATGATTAAAATTTTAATTGCATTTGCAGACGACTTGATAATATCACATTCCTCATTCAATTGAGTGGTATTTCTCTATAATTTATACAGGATGGTATTCGTGGAGAGGTGCAGACGATGAGCTTGATTAATCATCCAAATTTATTAAGGGTACATTGGTGTAGTGGCTGATGTTGTTTTAATATTGACAGAATACCTAGAGCATGAACCATGGTTGAAACTCTTATGTAAGCTTAATATTGTTTCCTATTATAAACATTTATTTCTTGATTTTTTTTCATATATGGCACTAATGTTAACCTCTTGATGGCAGATAGTGTCAACTAAGACGGGCTTTATAGTTTTCAGCCGTACGAAGTTTGATTGTAAAGATGATGAATGATCATGTATCAGATGATTTTATTTAATTAATAATATTTTAGTTCTTTTGTATTTCTATCATAATTTATTATGGGGTTATTGAGATATATTTTTTTTGTTTATAAAATAATTTTGAACAAGTTTTAATATAGCAATAATTTTTTATACATTTAGCAACAAATTTTCGTTGCTAATGGGATTAAAAATATAATATTTGGCAACGAAAAATTAACCTAATAACAATGGAGAGGATATTGTTGCTAATACTAACATAAAAGGTAACATTTTTTATCGTTGCAAATCATATGAATTTTCGTTGCACATATATAAAAAACAGCAACATATAATATCGTTGTTAATCGACGACTTTCGTTGCTATTGAAAAATAACTAGCAACAAACATTTTCGTTGCTTATTCAGCATAATGTCGTTGCCAAATAATATAATCAGCAATGAAAATTCTTGCTAAAAAGTTTACATTCCGCAACAAAAGCAAGCTTAGGCAACAATTTTCATAATTTCATTTATAACGAAAATGTCATTGCAAAATGGTGTCAATCGATTAACGAAAATGCGCACGGTCATTGCAAAAAAAAGAGTTCATTTTGTTGCCATTTAGCAGGCTTTTGCAACGAAATGGGGTTTTTAGCAATGAAATTTTAATTATTCTGCAACAATACATTTTGTTGCTAAAGGATCGATGTCTCTGTACGAAATCCAAATTTTATTGCAAAATGTATTACTTTTGGCAACGAAAAAAAAACGTTCGTTGCGGAACAATTAGCAACGCTCATTACGCAACGAAAGACGCAATGACAGTAAACTCGTTGCCAAAACCCTTTTACAACGAAATTTGGCACCTTTAGCAACAAAAATCGATTGTTGCTGAAGCCCCATTTTTTTGTAGTGTAGCACTGAGATTGCTGGATATGCTTTGAAGCTCCAGAACATGTGATCCCAGGAGTTTTGAATTTGAGCTCTATGGAAGGGCGTCATGGGTAGATAGGAGAACAGCTGATTATAGTTGGCTCTCCTATACCCATCACAGCCCACAGCTATAATTTCTATCTCATCTTCTTCTTCTTCTTTACTGTCTTCTTTGGAGGTTTCCACTACACCAATTACCTCTTTTTGACTTTCTTACTCTGGTGCTCTCTCATTTTCTTCAAGAGTAGCTTCTTCTGTCATAGGGATATCATAAGGCTCCCCTCAACATGATCATCCATTTGCATTTTGAATGGCTCCCCCTCAGCTGGAGCACTCTCTAAAGTGAGAATTTCAGTTAGCTCCCCCTCAGCTGGAGCTATGTCCTCTTGTCTTGCCTCAGATAGCCCCTTCTCAGTGACTACCTTTTTCTCTTCTTCTTTAAGTACTTCTTTATTAACAAGAATGTACTTTTTGACCAATTTCTTTCTTGGTTTCCTGGGTTGATCCACAGCCTTAAGACTTTCTCCAACTTTAACTCTTATTGGTCGATCGGACTGAGAGTCTGTTATAGCAACTTCTTTGGGAGAGTTGTCCTGCCTGGTCTCTACGATCGGTAGGGAATCTACGATCGAAGAGATAGAGGGCCTCTTGGATTTATGACTGTGTTTACTCTTCTTCAACAGCTGAGAGATGGTAGCTCTGTCTTCATCTACCTCAGCCTGCTGTTCTTTCTTTCTCAAGATCCTCAGAGCTTCAATGTCAGAATATTCTTAAGGTACATTAGTGGTTAACCCCTGAGGTTCCTCTTTCATTTGAGCCTTAAGCTTTCTTTTGCCCTTGCTTTTTCTAACTAAAGCAGTGGATTCTTCTTTGTTAATCTCTTCATCTTCTTCTTCAGTTTCCTTGACAACAGACATGTGTTGATCGATTTCGCAATCAATGAATACGTGCAAGTATACACGGTCAACAAGTAATAAAGTGAAAGTAGAGTATCGTTCCCACGAGGAATTATTTAATAAAAATTATCAAATACTAACTGTTAACCAAATCAATTTTATTTAAATAACTGTAAATTGTGATTTTTCTAATTAAGAAAACTAAATTAACAATTAAAAGAAATTATTCTAAAATAAATCAAATAAACAAAACTAAGATTTGAATGAATTCAGATAAATAAGGATTAAGACTTCAATATCCCCAATTATGAACTCTAAATCAATTATCCAATTATCCCAATTATTATGCCTACTGAATTGTTAACAAGAATTCTCAAATGCCAAAAGTCTTTTTCCAAGTGATCAATTGCCTTCTATTTAATCCAGATTAATCTTGCTATATTCCTATGCAAAAAAATTGAATTAAACTCTTTTCAATCCCAATTCCTTATGTGTTACATGCATGTGACGAGATATTTCCATTCTATTCATAAACCTAATTATTCACTTTGCAAATAACTAAGTCACATGATATCATGCCCGATTCTAACCCTAGAATTCCTCTTTCAATTCCTTTACAGAGTAACAAGGTAATTCTTGATCGGATAATTAATCAATAAGCATAAGGCAAGATAAACAACTCACTTTGATACAAATAATTGGAATAAATCAAATAACTAATTTATAGCCATAAAAGGTTCAATTGAAATCTTAATAAAAGAGTTAGTTCATAATTATGTCTATCCCAACAACTATCATCATGATTGGGGGTATCACCCGGATTTTTCATAGAGTAATAATCAAGCTCAAGCTTAAGCGCCGAGATAACAAAACACATCCGGATTTCAAAATCAGACTCAACAACCAGAGAGGAAATCAAGTTTGGAAGAAGCCTTGGAAAAATTTATTAGAGCGTCTGACAAAAAGAACGAGGAAAAAGACAAAAAATTTAATCAAATAGAGCTAAATATGCAAAGCCTAGGTGCGTCGATCAAGAATCTGGAAAATCAATTGGGGCAGATAGCATATGCATTGAACAACCGTCCTCAATACACTTGGCTCTATGACATGGATGCCGAGACTGATGGTGAGCTCGAACCAAATCTGCAACCGAATGTGTCAAATGATATAGATGTTGAAAGAGAGGAAAGACTTGGGGACCAAGAAAAGGAGATCGGCGAAGATCTAACTTTGAGTACTAACAAAGATGAGCCAATTTCATTAGTATCCTATGTGCCTCCTCCACCAAATTTCAAGAATCCGGGCAGTTTTGCAAAACCATGCCCAATCGGCAGTCATGTCGTAGGCAAAGCTCATTGTGACATAAGAGCTAGTACAACTGTGGAGTCATGGTGGGTTGAAAAGGAGAAGATAGAGGAAGAGCCCATTGTGTTTAACAAGCTTCCATGCCATAATTTGATCACAAACACAATGGGGAAAGCACCTAGTGGTTTGCCGTTCTTAATGGGGATCCTATCTACAAAGAGCATGCTAGGTGACTTTAATTCAAGGGTTTTTGCTAATGGGAACCTCCCAAAATAGACATTGCTACTGATGGATGGAGGATTCCTTAATTTTTAAAGGGGAATTGGATAGAGAATTGAAGAAGTCAGGCTGAGACTATAAAACAAGCGCTTATTGGGAGGCATACTAACATTGGCTCTGAAGTGACTGCTGTGTAAATGGCAAGCCAAAAATGCGAATCTAGCCACCCCGAACGTCGATCCAAGTAACTTTTGTCCCAATTCCTACAAAACAACATAAAACATGCATGAATAGACACAAACACATAAAATCAACCAAAAGATTAAGCTCAAACGCACTCAATTATGAGTATAAAACTCACTCATCAAATACTCCCAAACTTAAACATTTGCTTGTCCTCAAGCAAAAACAAAAAAGAACTAAAAATAAACAACCTAACTCAACTACATGAATGCATATGCATGGTCTACTTCCTAATATACCTAAGAACCCAGTAATAAATCAGTATGATATATAGCAACAGGCCTCAAAGATACCATTGGTACTCAAACAATGTATCCAATCAAGTCAAAATCCATAACTCTAACCAATTAGTCAATCCAAACCTGTTATCACCCATGTTGTGTGTGTGTGCTTGTTAACCATTCTAACCGACCACAATTCAAGATAATCACATAACAAACTTCTTAAAAGGAAAATTTCAGTTCCAATTCAATTACTTTTGTGAACATGACAACTCCGGTTAAAACTAAGCAATTACCAAGTCTTAAGGTAAATACAGGATTTATTTATACTCTTATTCAATCACAAGGGCATTTTTGCTCTTTCTCGTGTTTTATTCATTTTTTTCTCATGGTCATCGTAAATGTCTTATTCCCTTAGGCTTTTCAAGATTACCTTAATAAGCTTTCAACCAACGATTCCCAAGCCATTAAGACCTTAGGGTGCTAGGTGTAAACACAATCCCCTCGGGCTTACTTACTCAAGTAACAAAGGCCACAAAACTAGACAAGCATGCCACGGTGTTTATTCTTTTTTTTTCTTTTTCTAGATTTTTTTTCTCTTTTTTTTTCTTTTCATCATTCCTTTTTTTCTTTTTTTTTCTTTTTGTAATATATATATCCCATAAATTCCCCTAAACTCAAGCTTTTACGTCATTCCAACCTTTACCGTCAGTTCATTAATTTCCTTAAATTTTAATAAAGATTTTCCCTCAGAAACAAATTATGAAACCCTTGAACCAAGTGGATTAAAACAGTTAAACTTCAAGTGCTAACCGGTTACATAAGTTTCAGACAGGCTCAAATTATCATCATGATTAAAATTAGAACTCATCATCAATTATCAACATTGTTCAAGTTAACATTTAATACCAATTTTATCATAGGCTGAGCTAAGACCACACCAACCGATCACACAGATTCATGCAAAAATAAAAAAATGCAATTATACTACATGAACACATACTAATGCAGCACATATATAAATATGCAAATAACTACCATGTATTATATGCAACCTAAAAAACAATGCTAACACATTAAAAAATGAACTATTATGCAGATAACTAACTATATGCAATACGACACTAAAATGCCCCCAAACTTAAACTAGACATTGTCCACAATGGATGAAATATAAAAAAGTAAAGCAGAGGACTTCCCTGAAAATATAGCAATCTTCCTCCTTGTCCACTAAGTTTGGAGAATAAATTTAAGCACATGGAACAAATTGGGCACCACACTTGAATTTGACTTGAATAACTCAAAACCATGATAGAAGCAATTTTATTAAATCCTAAATAAATGCAAATTCAAAACTACTAATATAAAACTTAATAAAACTAAAAATAAAAATTAAACTTGGGTTTGCCTCCCAATAAGCGCTTGTTTTATAGTCTCAGCCTGACTTCTTCAATTCTCTATCCAATTCCCCTTCAAAAATTAAGGAATCCTCCATCCATCAGTAGCAATGTCTCTTTTGGGAGGTTCCCATTAGCAAAAACCCTTGAATTAAAGTCACCTAGCATGCTCTTTGTAGATAGGATCCCCATTAAGAACGGCAAACCACTAGGTGCTTTCCCCATTATGTTTGTGATCAAAGTATGGCATGGAAGCTTGTCAAACACAATGGGCTCTTCCTCTATCTTCTCCTTTTCAACCCACCATGACTCCACAGTTGTACTAGCTCTTATGTCACAAAGAGCTTTGCCTACGACATGACTGCCGATTGGGCATGGTTTTGCAAAACTGCCCGGATTCTTGAACTTTGGTGGAGGAGGCACATGGGATACTAATGAAATTGGCTCATCTTCGTTGGTACTCAAAGTTAGATCTTGACGATCTCCTTTTCTTGGTTCCCAAGTCTTTCCTCTCTTCAACATCTATATCATTTGGCACATCCAGGTTCTTGATTTAGTTCGAGCTCACCATCGGTCTAAGCATCCATGTCATAGAGCCAAGTGTATTGAGGGACGGTTGTTCAACGTGTGCTTCTCTGCCCCAATTGATTTTCCAGATTCTTGATCGACGCACCTAGGCTTTGCATAGTCAGCTCTATTTGATTAATTTTTTTGTCTTTTTCCTCGTTCTTTTTGTCAGACGCTCTAATAAATTTTTCCAAGGCTTCTTCCAAACTTGATTTCCTCTCTGGTTGTTGAGTCTAATTTTGAAATCCGGATGTGTTTTGTTGTCTCGACGCTTGAGCTTGAGCTTGATTGTTACTCCATGAAAAATCCAGGTGATACCCCCAATCATGATGATAGTTGTTGGGATAGACATAATTATGAACTAACTCTTTTATTAAGATTTCAATTGAACCTTTTATGGCTATAAATTAGTTATTTGATTTATTCCAATTATTTGTGTCAAAGTGAGTTGTTTATCTTGCCTTATGCTTATTGATTAATTATCCGATCGAAGAATTACCTTGTTACTCTGAAGGAATTGAAAGAGGAATTCTAGGGTTAGAACTGGGCATGATATCATGTGACTTAGTTATTTGCAAAGTGAATAATTAGGTTTGTGAATAGAATGGAAATATCTGTTTGCCGCATGTAACACATAAGGAATTGGGATTGAAAAGAGTTTAATTCTTGTTTTGCATAGGAATATAGCAAGATTAATCTGGATTAAATAGAAGGCAATTGGTCACTTGGAAAAGGAAGCATTTGAGAATTCTTGTTAACAATTCAGTAGGCATAAATATTGGGATAATTGGATAATTGATTTAGAGTTCATAATTGGGGATATTGAAGTCTTAATCCTTATTTATCTGAATTTATTCAACTCTTAGTTTTGTTTATTTGATTTATTTTAGAATAATTTCTTTTAATTGTTAATTTAGTTTTCTTAATTAGAAAAATCATAATTTACACTTGTTTAAATAAAATTGATTTGGTTAAGAGTTAGTAATTGGTAATTTTTATTAAATAATTCCTCGTGGGAACGATACTTTTCTTATCACTTTATTACTTGTTGACCGTGTATACTTGCACGTATTCACTGATTGTGAAATCGATCAACAAGTTTTTGGCGCACAAACTAGACAAAGCATGCAAGTATAAAACAAACCCGTCCAATTTGGAGTCAAAAAGGTGTCAAAATTCACCCAAAAACGCGTCCAGGCCCAACCAACCTCTTCTCCAGCACCCCAGCGCTGGGCACGGTGCTGCGAAGCTGCTCCCCAGAGCCCCGGCGCTACCACTATTTTGGAAATTTTCTACTCCGACGTCCTTTGGGAAAATAGCCATAACGTCTTCGTTCGAACTCCGATTTCGATGATTAAAGATGATACGGAAAGAGGAGACGTAGATCTACAACTTTCATTCTTTGAGGTTTTCAAAATAAGGTCCGGAGAAATACTCAAATTGGCTCTGAAGTGATAGCTGTGTAAATGGCAAGCCAAAAACGCGAATCTAGCCACCCTGAACGTCGATCCAAGTAACTTTTGTCCCAATTCCTACAAAACAACATAAAACATGCATGAATAGACACAAACACTTAAAATCAACCAAAAGATTAAGCTCAAACTCAAACGCACTCAATTATGAGTATAAAACTCACTCATCAACATGTTTCCTGGAATCTCTGATTCCTTTGCATCACCAGTCCTTCCACTAGACTCTGACATCATTCTTACATTCTATGATGGATTCCTTTCCCAGTTCTCGAACAGCTGCTGAGTCATTCTTCTGTTTGGATTTATAGATTAGCCTTCATCATCCCCTATTTTATCTCCCAAAGCAGACTGTAGGATGATGCTAATGAATCGCGCGTAAAGCATCTTTCTAGAGTTTTTTGATTTCTTCGAGCTTAGGATCCATTTCCCAATCCAGTCAAGTAGTAGAGCTCCATAGTTGAGTTGAATGCCACAGCTTATGGCTGTCATGAGCTTGAGTTGTACTTCATTTACAGAATCATGGCGAGCTTTTAAGCGTATGCATTTCCAACAATATCCGCGAGAATTCATACCTCACGAGGGAACTCTTTCTTCTTGTATCCTTTGACAGTGGGGAACTTCTTGTAGTGCATTCTCTTAAGTCCTTCATGGAAATCGATGCCATCTATGAACGGAAACCCTTTCGATTTGAAACCTAGGGCTAGATTTATGTCCTCAGCCTTGAGCCTGATTTCCACGTCCCTGACCCTCATAGTGATGATGTCATTTTTGAATGCACCATTTCTGTAGAATTCCTTTATCAGCTTAGGGTAGATCCATGTGCTCGTACCCAGAGCCTCTTCAAGACCAGCTTTATTTATCAGAGACAGAGTTTTGAGAAATTTAGGATCGGCTGTCTTGAACTCATCAAAACAGAGTCTGTAACTAGAGATGACATTTGAGGCTGCCATTGATTTCTTTGCACTGAATATGGTTGTTTGAGTTTTTCGGAAAGTTAGGGTTTCTGCTTGTAGAGAGAGAGAAAGAGAGATGAGTTGTTTGAACTTCTGATTTCAAAAAGATGTTTTCAAACTGTACTTATAACTTCCCTCTCTCTATTTGCTTACTGGAGCATGTGTCAAATTCTGCTTAGCCCTACGAATTTGAATAATGAGGAATGTACTAATTTTCCCTTAGCTCCTTTTGAGCTAATGTATCCTTTGGGAGGATTACGATCGTTGAGGTAGTCCTTATGATCGTCAAGTATGCACTGCGATTGTCGAGTCTGTTCTATAATCGTCGAGTCTGCTCTGCATTCGTTGAGTCTGCTCTACATTCATCGAGTTTGCTCTGCATTTTTTGAGTCTGCTCTGCATTTGTTGAGTCTGCTCTGCATTCGTCGAATTTGCTCTGCATTTGTCGAGTCTGCTCTGCATTCGTCAAGTCTGTACTGCGATCATTGAATTTTCTCGTGTCCTTGTGATGAACTTTTGACTTAGCATTCTTCTTGATTTAAAGTAGCTCAAGAAAGTCCAACCTCATGGATTGAATCAAGAGTTAGGTTTGTTTCTGAGGCACTTATCAGAGAGATTGCTTTGTTTTGTTGAACTTTGTCATCACTGGATGCTCCTTTGTTTTGTTGATGGAGCTCTGCCATCATTGAGTCGACACTACGATCGTTGAGTTTCATTTCACTGCAGCTTTATGATTGTGGACTTCCTTTGGTCATGTCTACGATTTCAAGCATAGCCTTTATATCTGCATGATTAGCACATACTAGAGCATAGATTTTATGGTTGTAAATTAAGCATGCCTAGCTCACTTATTAATTTGTTAAACCTGGATTCATCTAGAGGCTTTGTAAAGACATCAGCAAGTTGATTTTCAGTAGGGATATATTGTAAAGATATGGTTCCATTTTTCACATGATCCCTAATGAAATGATACCTTATTTCTATATGTTTAGTCCTAGAATGCATTACAGGATTATGTGTTATTGTTATGGCACTTGTGTTATCACAGTGAACAGGTATAGATTTGAATTCAAACCCATAGTCTGCTAGCTGATTTTTCATCTAGAGGATTTGAGCACAGCAGCTGCCAGCAGCAATATATTCAGTTTCTGCAATTGAAGTAGATACTGAATTTTGCTTCTTGCTAAACCAGGGCACAAGTTTGTTTCCTAGCAGCTGACCGGTGCCACTGGTACTTTTTCTGTCTATTTTGCAACCTGCAAAGTCAGCATCTATATATCCTGTTAGTTCAAATGAGGACTCCTTGGGATACCAAAGCCCCAAGTGAGGTGTGCCCTTAAGGTACCTGAAAATCCTTTTTACAGCAGTTAAGTGTGATTTCTTAGGATTAGCTTAAAATCTAGCACATATGCATGTTGCAAACATTATATACGCTTTCTTTGGCGATCGAGATATAGAAGAGAGCCTATCATACCTTTGTATTGAGTTATGTCAATACTTTTACCTTTTTCATCTTTGTCAAGCTTGGTTGCTAGAGCAATTGGAGTTTTCATGGGAGAGGCTGATTCCATGCCATACTTTTTAAGTAAGTCTTTAATGTATTTGGCTTGGTTTATGAAGATTCCTTCATCGACCGCTTTACTTGCGATTCAAGGAAGACGCGTTAAACTCACCCATCACGCTCATTTCAAACTTGCTCTGCATAAGCTTAGAAAATCTCTTGCATAACTTTTCATTAGTAGATCCAAAAATAATGTCATCAACATATATTTGAACTAATAAGACTTTGTCTTTATGCTTTCTAAGAAATAATGTGGTATCTACTCTACCTCTAGTGAACCCATTTTCAATAAAAAAAAAAGTTAGTTAATGTTTCATACCATGCTTTAGGTGCTTGTTTAAGACCATATAAGGCTTTGCCTAATCTATAGACGTAATTTGAAAGAGATGGATTGATGAAACCTGGAGGTTGCTCTACATATACTTCTTCTTGAAGTTCACCATTTAGGAATGCACTTTTGACATCCATCTGAAAGACTTTGAACTTCATCTGAGCAGCAAAGGCCAAGAATATTCTGATGGCTTCTAGTCTGGCAACAGGTGCAAATGTCTCATCGTAGTCAATGCCTTCCTCCTGAGAGTAACCCTTGGCCACTAGTCTTGCTTTATTCCTGGTTATTACTCCATCTTCATCCATCTTGTTTCTAAAGACCCACTTAGTTCCAATGACAGGATGACTTTTTGGTCTTGGAACCAATCTCCATACTTTGTTTTTTTCAAACTGATTAAGTTCTTCCTGCATGGCTTCTATCCAGCTGGAGTCTTCCATAGCATCCTCAATCTTCTTAGGTTCCATTTGTGACAGGAAGCTTAGATAGAAACATTCATTTTGAGTGGCAACTCTTATTTTGACTCTTGCACTAGGATCTCCAATGATTAAGTCTTGAGTGTGATCTCTTGCCCATCTATTTCCTGTTGGGACATCTGTCCTGATGCCTTCTTGTCTGAGATTTTCAAGATCAATTTCTGCTTCTTGATGTGGAGGTTCGTTGTCTTGCATAGGCCTCTCCACGATCTCATTTCCTTGCTCAATGATTCCACTATCTGGAACTATAATCGTAGTGTTTAGCTCGACGTCCTTGTTCGTAGTGTCTGAACTATCGTTCGTAGAGTCTTGAGGCACTGTTTTGTCCAAGTCTGTTTCATCGAAGATGATGTGGATTGAGATTTCAACGCTCAGTGTCTTTTGTTGAACACTCTGTAGGCCTTACTATCTGCAGCATACCCAAGAAAGATTCCTTCGTCTGACTTGGGTTGGAACTTTGTCAAATATTGCTTTCCATTATTGAGAATATAGCATGCACTGTGACGCCCCCAAATTCTCTACATTCATTGTAGCCAATTTAGTGCTCACGTAAATATTCTATAAGATAATAATTCTTATAAATTCAAGGTTCACAGTACTCATAGTGTAAGACCCCAACTTATTATTAATGAAATTGAATTTCCTATATTTATTATTTTAAAATAGTAAGGGTTGATTTGATTAATGAGGTTAGTTATGGGTAAAATGCGCAAATATTTTAAATAAGCAAGTGGTTGTAAAATATTCATTGTTATCGGGGAATATTCGTTTGGTCGTGGAATATTCTTGCTGTCGGGGAATATTCGCATCGACGTGTGACAGCTATGTGTGGGCCCCATGCGGAAAGCGATTAGATGAAAAAACAACAAGTATAAGTTGTTTATAAATAACGGCGTAGTTATTTACAGATTAATTATCTTGTTGAAATACTAAATTGGTTAAAACATAGGAGCTGCAGTATTGCACCAATTATTAATTCTTACGTGAAGAAGGCACTACTCAATAATTATTACGATAATTCTTTGCTCAATATTTTATTTTATTAATTCAATAATTGCTATGTTGATATTTTATATTATTGTTGTTTCAATAATTGTCACCGCATGATATTTTCCTTTATCAAATTAATAATTCATATTATTTGAATAATATTATTAGATAGCATTATTGGCAATGTCTAGAAAGTTCATCTCAAGGAGAGGTTTGGTCACCTAATCAAGGCTACCAAGAAGGAGAAATCCTTATTGAAAAGCCCCCTCTTTCGGGAACCGCACTGGTTGTCGATATTATGATTACGTAATATTATTTGTGAATAATTAATTATTGATTTATATGATGAGGAAAATATTCATTTTATGTGGATATAGATGGAGAAAATTTTTAATGTGACAATTGTTGAAAATAAATATTTTATCTTTTTCTGATAAAATAATTCATTTAAATATATTATTATATTATAAATATAATAATGGTGATATCTTTACAATGAATATGGGATATATGAATAAATGAGGAGGAAGAGTATTTTTGTTACAATAAATGTTAAAAACATGTTAAACATGTCGGTGGACCCCATTTCTTGACTGAAATTTGATTATAGCCTGCAAAATCGTCCGTATGTGGATTTCGGTCAATTTCTGTTTGGAATTCTGAAAAACTTTCTTCTGCAAAGTTGTAGAGAATTAAATTTTCTATGGAATGGACATAAGATTTGAATTTTTCTAATAAAAGAGTTATTTATTATGAATTATTGAAGTTCCAAAGTTCCGGAATAATTGTTTTTTAAAGTTTTAAATTCTTTTTAAAAGAAAAATGTTTTTACACTTGGGTGGGCCCCACATGAGTGGTAAACATGTTGAATTCATTTTTCTTGGTGCGCATAGGAAATTTATATAATTATATTAATATTTTATTAAATTTTCTACTTTAGTGTTCTAAGCAATTTCCTATAAATAAGGTGCTTAGGTTAGAATTAAAAATTACACCAGAACCTGAAATCTTCTCTCTCTATATTATCGAGCGTATTCTTGTGAGTATTTTGATACTTTGAGTGTTGTTATACGGTGCAAGTTCCTTTCAGCACTATATCCAATATTCCAGTCAGAAGTACTGTCTTTTTGAGGTAAGGAATGTTATTTTTTCTTATAAATTATATTATTTCTTCTAATATCATTATGCCGGAATATTGGTAAGATTTTTGTTGTGAAATTATTGTCTTTTAGTGTCAGGGTTACTATTCACGAATACGGCACTATTCACGAATACGGCTCTATTCACAGAAAAATTAAATTTTTGTTTTTTGTCTAAAATATCTATTATGGATACTAGCTTTGATTGTATCCATGTTTTGATCATTCTTGAATTTTACTCCACTATGGTTATTTATGAACTATTTTTGAACTTGGACTATTTAAAGTACGAATCCTTAATATTTTTTCATTATCCTCAGTCCTAAATGATGATATTACTGAATATCTTTGGCCTGTAGTGCAAAGATGGTTGAATTTCTTATGAATATCTTTGGCCCGTAGTGCAAAGATGTACAGGTGTTGAGATAAACATGACCAACTGTTGAATATCTTTGGCCTGTAGTGCAAAGATGAATATTTGATTCAAGATGTTTATTGATTGATGTTACAGGGATAAAATATTGATGATGGACTTTTAAATTCATAGATAATAGTAGATTTCATTCTCTACGTAACTCTTCTATGAATTATTATTTTCGCTGCGAATATTGATCTGAAACTTGTTGTCTATTATATTCTCTCAGATTTTTCCCTGTTGAAGACTAACGATAATTTATTCTATATTATCTTAGTCATAATATTCTTTACTGGGCTAGTTGAGCTCACCCTTTTCCTTTTTGTTCCATTTTTATTCTCAGGAGACGAGAATGTAGCGAGTACTAGTCGGGGTATGGAATAAAGGTTCTAGAATGTCGTTTTAGTAGTCCTCACTATTTTGTAAAATAGTGTATCAATAATTGTAATGAGAACTTATTTGAGTGTTGATATTGTCTAGAAGACAATATTTGTTTTTAAACTCACAGTTTATGTGTTGTCGTATTTTGCTCGACAATTGTATTAATAAAGTTGTAGTTGTTTCTGTAACATGTATTTGGCGACTTAGAATGGTTGTTGTATACCTATTTTGGGGGCGTCACAGTTGGTATCAGAGCTTAGGGATATGATCTCTGGCGGAGATCGGGTAATAGAACTTGGAGGGGAGAGACGAGTAAATCCTTCGCTAGTGTGTCCTACCTAAGCTTATTTGTTGGTTGGTCAAAATATAGGGATATTATGTGATATGTTGATTTCTTTAATTAACCCTTGTTTTATGGTAGTATTTGAGAATGTCAACCGAGAATGTTATCAGTGGAGTAACTGAAACCGTGGAGACACCTTTACTCATCAATGAGGAGAACGTGCAACAAGCCGGCGATGTTCCTCCTATAAACAACACCATTGATCAGACGATGAACGACAGAATGTTTAGAAGCTTTTTGCAGTTCATGTAAAATCAGACGAGGGAGACTCATGTACAAAATACAGGTAGAAATGATAGCAACGCGCTGTTTGTCACAGCCAAACACTTCAAAGAGTTGGGACCACCAAAATTATGGGGAAAGCCAGATCTGATTAAGGCGAAGACGTGGGTCAAGCAAATTACCAAGATATTCGATGTCTTGGGATGCACAGAGGAACAGAAGGTTCCATTCGCTACATTTATGTTCCGTAATGAGGCAGATTACTGGTGGGAATCTGTGAAGCGTACCCATCCAGCCGCACTCAGCATGTCTTGGGAGACATTTTAGAAACTGTTTAATGACAAGTACTTTCCTGAAAGTATTCGTTATATGAAGGAGGTGGAGTTTATTAGATTGGAATGAAATAACATGACGGTGTCCCAATACGAGTACGTTCAGCCGAGGGGCCACAACCAGGGTCATACCGGTGATAGCAGTCATTAGAACAACGATAACCAGCGGAGAAAGAAAAATACGGACAAAAGCGGCAACCACTGTGGTGGTAGTCATGGCCATGAAAATAGAAGAAGCGAGTCGGGGGGAGATTTTAAAAATAGGAGATTCAACAATGACAATGTGAAGATGTCAGCACCTACAGTAACTGGTTCTAAGGGAGGAGAACGACCACCGGTCATATGCTATAAATGCGGGAAAGAGGGACATATCAGCCCAAATTGCCCACAACAGTTCAAGGTATGCTATAATTGTGGAAAGGAAGGACATATCGCTTGAGAATGTACGGTAGCGAAACCAAGTCTAGTGGGGATGGTGACTCAAAAGGTTATCCCAGAAAAGTCAAAGTCAAAGTTAACGGTTCCTGGAAGAGCGTTTGTCGTGACTGGTCAAAATGCGAGGAACCCAAACGAGGTGATCACGGGTAAGCTAATCATAAATTCTTGCGAAGTTTATACATTACTAGATACCGATGCTACCCATTCATTTATCTCTCCTGCTTGTGCTCAACGTTTAAACTTAACTTCGGAGAAATTAGACTTTGACATATCTGTTGAGACTCCATTAGGAGACACTTTTTTTACATCCACTGTTTATAAATCTTTTTTGATCCAAGTTGGCACCATCACATTACCTGTTGACCTTATCTCTTTAAAGATACTTGCTTTTGATGTGATTTTAGGGATTGATTGGTTAACTACTCATCATGCCAAAATTGATTATTTTCGTAAGGTTGTTAGTTTTTATATTCCTAACCACTTTGTTATATTTAATTCAAGCAACTAAATCACTGAAATCAATCACTGTCATATCAAGTCATAAAGCTATTCATTTATTGGAAAATGGATGTCAAGCTTTCTTAGCCCATGTTATGGATTTGAATAAAGACACGTCAGATTTGAATAATATTTCTATTGTTAGTAAATTTCCTGACGTGTTTCCTGAAGAACTTCCTGGTCTACCCCCAGAACGTGAAGTTGAATTCTTTATTGACCTTGAACCTGGTACAAAGCCCATTTCGAAACCCCATATCAAATGGCTCCTATTGAACTTCAGAGTTAAAGGTCCAACTACACAGGAGTTGTTGGACATCGGTTTCATCGCCCCTAGTACATCTCCTTGGGGTGCTCCTGTTTTATTCGTAAAGAAGAAAAGCGGGGAGTATGCGACTTTTGTATTGACTAATGGGGAATTGAACCATGTCACCATCAAGAATAGGTATCCGCTACCTCGCATTGATGACATGTTTGACCAGTTACTAGGAGCACAATTCTTTTCAAAGATCGATCTTCATTTTGGATATCATCAGCTGAAGATTAGAACTGAGGATATTCCAAAAGCGCCTTGAGAACTTCGGTATGGGCATTATGAATTCTTAGTCATGTCTTTTGGATTGACTAATGCTCATGCGGCTTCCATGGATATAATGAACCGAGTATTCAGGGAATATTTGGATCAGTTCATTGTTGTCTTTATTGATGACATCCTCATATATTCCAAAAGTCGTGAAGATCATGAGCACCATTTGAAGCTGGTACTCCAAAGGCTTCGTGAAAACAAGATGTATGCCAAGTTAAAGAAATGTGAGTTCTGGCTTAAGGAAGTAGCATTCCTTGGGCACGTAGTGTCAAAACATGGAGTATCTGTTGACCCGACGAAGATTGAAGCAATACAAAGTTGGGAGCAACCAAAGTCGGTGACCGAAGTACGTAGCTTTCTGGGCTTAGCTGGTTATTATCGAAGATTCGTGGAAGGATTTTCTCGAATCTCTACTCCGTTAACTTAGTTAACTCGGAAGGATACAAAATTCGTATGGAGCGAGAAATGCGGGAAGAGTTTTCAAGAGCTCAAGAGGAGACTTATTTCGGCACCTGTTCGACAATACCATCTAGTTCGAATGGATTTGTTATCTACAGCGATGCTTCGGACAAAGGGTTAGGATGTGTTCTCATGCAACGTGGGAAAGTCATGGCCTATGCCTCGCGACAACTTAAAGAATATAAGAGGAATTATCTTACTCATGATCTAGAGTTGGCAGCAGTCATTTTCGCGCTAAAGATCTGGAGGCACTATCTATATGGGGAGAAAGTGGAGATATATCCATATCATAAAAGCCTCAAATATTTCTTCACCCAAAAGGAACTCAACATGCGGCAACGACGTTGGCTCTAGCTGTTGAAAGATTACGACCACACTATTCAATACCATCCTAGAAAAGAAAACGTGGTAGCTGACGCGTTGAGTAGAAGATCATATGCGGGAACGAGTGCGATGTTGTTAACACAAAGGCCCATTTTGTGTGATTTACAAAAGATGAAGATAGAATTCAAGACTCCGGGGACCCATGCAATGATGTCAAGTATACGCATAGAACGAACTTTAATCGATAAAGTTAAAGTTGCTCAAGCCACAGACCCGGAGCTGATGCGTATGAAGAAGAAAGTACAAGAAGGTGCTATTCCAGAAGCAAGAATCGATGAAGAATGAATACTTTGAGTCCACTCTAGACTTTGTGTTCCTAACGATTCTGATTTGAAGTACAAGATCATGATGGAGGCACACAATACACCGTTTGCAATCCATCCTGGAAGTACCAAAATGTATCGTGATCTTCGACATACATTTTGGTGGAATAATATGAAGAGAGAGATTGCAAAGTTTATCTCGAGGTGTTTAACTTGTCAACGTGTAAAGGCGGAGCATCAAATACCAAAGGGTCCATTACAACCACTTAAGATTCCGAAATGGAAGTGGGAACACATTACCATGGATTTCGTTACGGGTCTTCCCACGGTTTCTCAAGGCATAAATGTTATTTGGGTTATTGTTGATAGATTAACCAAGTCTGCTCATTTCTTGCCAATACGGGAGACTTATTCCCTTGAACGTCTTGCTCGTATGTAAGTAAATGAGATTGCATGGCATGCCAGTATCCATAGTTTCGGATTGTGACCCAAGATTCACTTCACGATTTTGGGTTAGCTTGCAAAAAGCTATGGGCACAGATTTACGATTCAGTTCGGCATACCATCCTCAAACGGACGGACAATCAGAGAGGACTATTCAGACTCTTGAAGATCTATTAAGACTATGTGTCCTAGACTTCAAAGGGAGTTGGGATAAGTATTTACCAATGGTGGAATTCTCCTACAACAATAGTTATTAGGCAAGTATAGGTGTGGCTCCATTTGAAGCACTATATGGACGAAAGTGTCGCTCTCCAGTATGTTAGAACGAGGTGGGTGAAGCAACATTGTTGGGACCAGAGTTGGTAAATATGACTACAGAAAAGATCCAAATAATTCGACAATGTATACAAATAGCACAGGATCGACAAAAGAGTTATGCGGATCTTCATCGAAAGGACGTGGAATTTAGTATTGGGGATCATGTATTGTTGCGTGTTGCTCCATGGAAGGGAGTTACAAGATTTGGGAGAAGAGGAAATCTCAATCCACGATTTATTGGTCCATTTCAGATTCTTGACCGAGTAGGAAATGTGGTCTATAGACTCGCGTTACCTCCAAGCATGTCTCGTGTTCATAATGTTTTTCACATATCTGTGCTTTGTAAATATGTGAAAGACCTTAACCACGT
Source organism: Panax quinquefolius (assembly GCA_020205615.1). Taxonomy (NCBI): domain Eukaryota; kingdom Viridiplantae; phylum Streptophyta; class Magnoliopsida; order Apiales; family Araliaceae; genus Panax; species Panax quinquefolius. The sequence goes on from CM035155.1 coordinate 58,470,858, forward strand.
TATTGAGTTAGAACCAAAAGAGATAGCCGAAGACTTAACGTACGAGGAGGTACCTGTCAAGATCTTGGATAGGAAGGAGCGTGTCTTACGTACAAAGGTCATACCACAAGTCAAAGTTTTGTGGAGGAACCATGTTATAGAGGAAATGACTTGGGAGTTGGAAACGAAAATGAAAGCGAGGTATCCTCACCTTTTTGAAACACCAGGTACGTACGTCAATTTCGAGGACGAAATTTCATAAGGAGGGGAGGTTGTAAGATCCCAACTTATTATTAATGAAATTGAATTTCCTCTATTTATTATTTTGAAATAGTAAGGGTTGATTTGATTAATGTGGTTAGTTATGGTTAAAATGCGCAAATATTTTAAATAAGCAAGTGGTTGTAAAATATTCATTGTTGTCGGGGAATATTCATTTGGTCGTGGAATATTCTTGTTGTCGAGGAATATTAAATATAGTATGATTTTGTGTGGGCCCATAATGAAAAGCAATTGGATGAAAAAATGACAAGTATAAGTTGTTTATAAATAACTGGCGTAGTTGTTATAGTTAATCTTGTTGAAATACTCGGTGGTTAAAACACGAAGATTAGCACGATATTGCACCAATTATTGATTCTTACGTAAGAAGGCACTACTCAATAATTGTTACGATAAGAATTTATTCAATATTTTATTTTATTGATTCAATAATTGCTATGTTGATATTTTATATTATTGTTGTTTCAATAATTGTCCTTTATACGATATTTTCCTTTATCAAATTAATAATTCATATTATTTGAATAATATTATTAGATAGCATTATTGGCAATGTCTAGAAAGTTTACATCTAAAGAGAGGTTTGGTCACCTAATTGTGCTTGCCAAGAAGGAGAAATCCTTATTGAAAAGCCCCTCTTTCTCAGGAGGCTGCACAGGTTGTCATTATTATGATTCTGTAATATTATTTGTGAATAATTAATTATTGATTTATATGATGAGGAAAATATTCATTTTATGTGGATATAGATGGAGAAAAATTTTAATGTGACAATTGTTGAAAATAAATATTTTATCTTTTTACGATAAAATAATTCATTTAAATATATTATTATATTATAATAATATATAATAATGGTGATATCTTTACAATGAATATGGGATATATGAATAAATGAGGAGAAAGAGTATTTTTGTTACAATAAATGTTAAAAACATGTTAAACATGCTCGGAGACCCCATTTCTCGATTTGAAATTTGATTATACTGCAAAATCGCCTGGTATGTGGATTTGGGCCAATTTACATTTGGAATTACGAAAAACTTTCTTACGCAAAGTTGTAAAAAATTAAATTTCCTATGGAATGGACATAAGATTTGAATTTTTCAAATAAAAGAGCTATTTATTATGAATTATTGAAGTTCCGAAGTTCCGAAATAATTGTTTTTTAAAGTTTTAAATTCTTTTTAAAAGAAAAATGTTTTTACACTTGGGTGGGCCCCACATGAGTGGTAAACATGTTGAATTCATTTTTCTTGGTGTGCATAGGAAATTTATATAATTATATTAATATTTTATTAAATTTTCTACTTTAGTGTTCTAAGCAATTTCCTATAAATAGGGTGCTTACGTTAGAATTGAAAATCACACCAGAAACTGAAATCTTCTCTCTCTATATTATCGAGCGTATTCTTGTGAGTATTTTGATACTTTGAGTGTTGTTATACGGTGCAAGTTCCCTTCAGCACTATATCCAGTATTCTAGTCAGAAATACTGTCATTTCGAGGTAAGGGATGTTATTTTTTTTTATAAATGATATTATTTCTTCTAATATCATTATGCCGGAATATTGGTAAGATTTTTCTTGTGAAATTCTTGTCTTTTAGTGTCGAGGTTACTATTCACGTATACGGCACTATTCACAAATATGGCACTATTCACAAAAAAATTAAATTTTTGTTTTTTGTCCAAAATATCTATTATGGATACTAGCTTTGATTGTATCCATGTTTTGATCATTCTTGAATTTTACTCCATTATGGTTATTTATGAAGTATTTTTCAACTTGGACTGTTTAAAGTATGAATCCTTAATATTTGTTCTTTTGTTTCACTCGATTCGTTTTCTTTAAAATATTTTTCATTATCCTCAGTCCTAAATGATGATATTACTGAATATCTTTGGCCTGTAGTGCAAATATGGTTGAATTTCTTATGAATATCTTTGGCGTAGTAAAAGATGTACAGTGTTGAGATGAACATGACCAATTGTTGAATATCTTTGGCCTGTATGTAAAGATGAATATTTGATTCAAGATGTTTATTGATTGATGTTACAGGGATAAAATATTGATGATGGACTTTTAAATTCATAGATAATAGTAGATTTCATTCTCTACGTAACTCTTCTATGAATTATTATTTCCGCTACGAATATTGATCTGAAACTTATTGTCTATTATATTCTCTCAGATTTTTCCCTGTTGAAGACTAACGATAATTTATTCTATATTATCTTAGTCATAATATTCTTTTGGGCTAGTTGAGCTCTCACCTTTTCCTTTTTGTTCCATTTTTCTTCTCGAGGAGGCGAGAATGTAATGAGTACTAGTAAGGGGTATAGAATGAAGGTTCTAGAATGTCGTTTTAGTAGTCATCACTATTTTGTAAAATAGTGTATCAATAATTGTAATGAGGACTTATTTGAGTGTTGATATTGTCTAGAAGATAATATTTGTTTTTAAACTCAAAGTTTATGTGTTGCCGTATTTTGCTCGACAATTGTATTAATAAAGTTGTAGTTGTTTCTATACCATATATTTTGGCGACTCAGAATGGGTGTTGTATACCTATTTTGGGGGCGTCACACATAGTAAATAGTAGTTCTCGTCAGAACAATCATTGTATTTGAGTACCCTCACTTGAATGTACAGGTTTAGTATCTTATAGATATTTCTTCCATATCTATAATTCTTATATATATCTGACTTCCACAATATTAATGTTAGAGGTCTTGGAACTGAGTGAAGCGCTACCTCAGTGCATCAGAAACCAATGTCTGTTAATGCTATCATTCAGATATATATAATCCATATAGACACTGTACTCTTTTCTAATTCCATTAGAATGACAACTAAATACTGTAAAATAATATTACATTAAACAAATAATATACCGTTACTATTACATTATAGTTTTTAACAAATATCCATGTCTTAAGCCTTTTATCCACAATACCGGAACTTCTGGAATATATTCTTTCTATCTGTAAATGAAAAAAAATATTTGCAGGGATGAGCTACAGAAAGCTCAGCAAGTTTTGATCAATAAACGAATGTTATACATATATCAATTCTAAAATAAATGAACATAAAGTTCAGAGTTTTTCCACACACACCAAAACTGGATTATATGAACATAAAGTTCAGAGTAGTGCCATAAATATATACCAAGGTTTATCTGCCAAACCCTGCACATTACGAGTTACTGTCAGTCCTATAGACTTAGTAACCCAGGTTAATTCGCTCAACCAAACAAAACTAGGAGTATGCATATCATCCTCTATGTACTGTCTAATCATTACTATAAATTTTGGATACAGTTTACATCCGATCATTGCTATAAATGTCGGATACAGTTTACTTCCGATCATTGCTATAAATGTCGGAGACAGCTCCTCACTGTCAAGGACAACCATAATTGTCCACCGACAGCTCCTCACTGCCGGTTCTAATAGTGTCAGTATATATATCGGCACCAAACAAAATTTATTTTTCACAAACTGTGCTTTTATACATTATACCAAACAAAATTGGTTTTTCACAAACTATACTTTGATATCAAATCATATGACTTGGTATGTATGAACAAGAAATCATAACCTTTGAATAACAGAATTCATAAACACTATGTATCACCAGATCATAACTGATAAATATCAAACTTTCATTTAATAAAGTAATTTAAATGAAACTAGCATTTGAAATATGAGGTTTGCACAAGTGCAGAAAAACTTGCCTGTATCGTCGACTATTGCTACACAGTCTATTTAACTTCATCTAAAGACCTAATATTAATAATATTGATCTCCAAGTTAGAATAATATCATCACAATGTATTACTGTGAATTACTGTTATAAAATAACCTAAACACATTATCACATAATCCTATCGGTCTATAAGACACATAAGACCTAACCTCAAGTCAAACTATTACAGTCTGAGTTGAGTTTAGAACTATTTTGATAGCCAATTGCCTAATCGGATAATTATCGAGCTTAATCCCAATAAGATTCTGCCTAAATACTTCACAACTATATTAAATAATTTAATCATCAGTTAAAACTATTTTTCCCTAGCTCATAACAAATTATAAATAATTATTACTATTTTTCACAATTTTTCAATCATTAATATCATATTTATATGATTTAAATACCACATAATTCCTTTATCATTAATATTTAATTATAATATCTCAAAGTATTTTTAATACCCTAAAATCATATTTAAATAATTTTAAACATTTAAATTCATTATCAATTAAGCGCCATTAATATTAAATATTAATGTATTTCATGACAAAATATTAAAAGTTATATTTTATAACTTAGAATATTTTATAACCATAAATCATTTTTATATGATTTTTAAATCATTAAAACTAACTTTCCACAATTTATTTAATACATTTATTAAAATTATCATTAATATTAATGTATTAATGAAATTCATCACAAAATATTAAAAGTCATTAAAGAATAACTTCAAATATTTTCTAACACTTTAATATAATTTCAAATGATTTTTAAAGTATTAAAATTATTTTAAATGATTACCATTAATATTAAAATATTAATATTATTCATATCAAAATATTAAAATATATTTATTATAACTTAAAATAATATTTTTTTTATAATAAAAATAACTTTATTATGAATTTCTAATATTTATTTTCTATTTATTCCATAATTTTCGTCTAAAGTTGGGGTCCTTCACGGAAACGTTTGTAGACGAAGATCTACAAGTCCGATTTGGGCGTACTTAGTATCGTTAGAACCGTGACTTCCCGAGATACGTTTTAGGCTCAAGAAACAGTCCATTTGGCCCAGTATAGAATCCTGAAAACAGGCCATTACCGACTGACCATTACATGCCTTGTAAATATTTTTAGTTTTGGAGTCTTTTATAGAAACACTTGTATTATGAGATCCACAACTCCGATTGAGAACCAATCGGACTCGTTGGATTCATATCTTCTTGAAATACAGTTTTCATTTATCAAACACCAAATTCTAATCTGTCTAGGTTCCGGAAATCAGGCCCAAAGTGACTGGTCAGTAAATTTTTGTTTTCAACAGTTGGTTTATTTTTCAGATTTGGGGTCCTTAACGGAAACGCTTATAAAATGAAATCTACAAATCGAATTTAGGTCCAATAGGTATCGTTGGATTCGTAATTTCCCGAAATACAGTTTTCATATATCAAACATCCATTTTGGTTCTGTTTTGGTCTCGGAAAAATGGACAGAAGTGATTGATCCGTAGCTTGTGTTCAACAGTTAGGGTAGTTTGGGATTTAATTCATAACTTGTTCATTTCTTAACATATTTGAGTGATTCCAAAGGGGTTTTTCCCTTAACTCATGTATCTAGCATGCTACTATGTTTTAAACCATTTCCCACAGGAACCCAAAGAATCTAACATAAAAATATTTATAGCATACAAAGAAAAGCTTTTTCTTAACCTTTTGGTACAAAACTTGATTTTCTCACTTTGGATCTAACTTTTGTTTTCATAAATACTTTGATACACATATAAAATACCAATACTCATGTAAATCATGAGTTTTTAAAGATCAAAAACAAAAGTTTCTTGGTTCATAAAGATCTAACAAAAGAGAACACAAAAATTGAAAATTTTCAATTTCTTACCTTTTTTTTCTTGCAAGTCTTCTTCATCCTTCAAAGTAGCTTATGAGTTTAAGTTGTATGAAGATCCAAGACCCCTCCTAGACTCCCTATAACTACCGAAATCTGCAGCCCCCTTTCTCTCTCTATTGTTTTGTTTTGTTTTTCTTTTCTTAGCAACTTAGAAAGAGAGAGGAAATGAGAGAGAAAAGTGAAGAATTTGATTTTTATTTAGTGTAATAATGCAAGGAATGTATCTACCCATTAGTTTACTTGCTAGCCTTGGATTACTTGCACATGTGAATAACCAAGTGATGAGTCACCAAAGATTTGGCAAATCTTTTACTTAAAAAGTAAGTAAAAGGGTATTTTTGTCATTTCGCACCCATTAAGGGTACTTTTATAATTTCCCATTCAAATTTGATGTTAATTTAGTCATTTATGTTATGGATTTATACACATGGAAAATCTTGGTGATGAGTCACTAAGATTTGTATTTATCTTTTGTTAAAAGATAAGCTCGAGGGTATTTTGGTCTTTTTACCCCTACTAAGGGTATTTTAGTAATTTCCATATTATCCATAGGGTTATTTTAGTCATTTCAAATACTTTCCATATTTTTTTACTCCTTAAGTTTTGACAATAAGTATTAGGGTTCCCTAATTAGATTTTAGGGTTTCAAAATTAAAATTAGGGTTTACCGATTAGGGATTGATAATCCGGGTTAGGGTTTCTTAATCCTCATTAAAATTCTCTGATAGAATTTTATAATGTATCCTACATCCACATACCTATTATAATATTCAGTATCACAACTTCTTATTGATAACCCTGATTAGAGTTAGGATTTGTTTATCAGGGTTTAGGTTTCCTGAATTGAAAATTAGGATTTTTCGGCATTCAAGTAAGGTTTCTAATTCCTTATTAGGGTTTACTAAGTTTATACCCTATCTGATCAATCATTGATCATCGATTCTATATCGTACAAATACATATTTATCAATACAATTGTTGTAACTGTATTTTCTATCGAATCCCTATCTGGACTTAGGATTAGGGTTTCTATACTCTGTTAAGCACAACTCCACGCATATTTCTTAGTCAATACAAAAATTATATCCCAGATACTTAACACAATATTGATAATCAATATAAATATTAATCAAAAAAAAAATTATTCGTAAAATTTCGGATCCTCACATGCACAGCCAAATGCATGGAAGTAGCTGACATTTGGCCTTCTTCCTTTCCACAGTTCGTAGGGAGTCTTCTTAATCGTAGAGTGTATCAGTGATCTGTTCTGAGTGTAGCATGCAATGTTGACAACTTCTGCCCAAAAGTACTCAGGCAGATGGGCTGCTGCTAATAGATTTCTTCCAGCCTCTATTAACATTCTGTTCTTTCTTTCAGCTACTCTATTTTGTTGAGGAGTTCGTGGAGCTAAGAAGTTGTGACTGATGCCATTGTCTGTGCAGAACTTGTCCATTTCAGAGAAGTCGAATTCTCTGTCATGATCACTTCTTATAGCCTTAATTTTCTCCCCTTTCTCGTTCATTATTAGTCTGAACATCTTGATCAGTTGGGAGCTTATTTCATCTTTTGAGGTTAGAAAGAACACCCATGTGAATCTGGTATAGTCGTCCACTACGACTAGTGAGTATTGATAAGTAGGTTTTATACCTACTTATCCGGTATCTTTTACTTGAATTAGTTGTTTATATTCATGTGTCTTAGTTACTTTTCATGCATTTTGTTTTCATTTTGTAGGTTATACGTTTGGAAGCGGTGTGAGCGACTATTGGTAAGGAAAAGCACGGAAAATGCAAAGAAAAGCAATTCGGACATCATTTGGGCTTTCATGTTCTTGGCTTGGAACTTAGACTATATTGTAGAGCTTCTTCTTATCTTTTCGGAACATCTTGAATCATTCCAATCGGAGTTCGGATAAAAGAGTTATGACATTTCTACCAACGGACATCGTTGAACTTCATTGTTTTGGGTGGCCATTTGCATAGCAGTCACTTCCAATCCAATTTTGACCTTCATCTATTCGTTATTTCTCAAAACTCAAAGAATAAAAGTTGTAGATCTCGTCGATAGTTTCGATTTAATAGGTGGCAGGCCCCGAACTCCTCCCAGATCAAAAGTTATGGCCGTTGTACCAGAGGAGGTTCCAGCAGAAAAATAATTGGCAGATTGGGGGCAAGCCGGGGCTTGCTCTTTTGTGTTTTAGGATCAGTAGAAATTTTGGGGATCTGGCGGAATAAAGAGCCACTAGCAAGCTGGGGCTTGCTATTTACAAGGGAAAAGGAAAGGCGGGGATTGCCTATGCGCAGAATGAGTAGTTTTTGTTCGAATTTAAGTCCGAAAAGGATTGCTTTGAGTTGTTTGATTCAAGGATTTCCAAGAGGACTTAAATATATATAAAGAGACATATAAAAGGAGGAGAATTATAAGGATTAGAGTAAGTTAGAGGAAGAATTCCATAATATTATATTAGAGTATATTGGGAAAAACCCTAGTTATTATGAGCTTTGGAGATTGAAGCAACTTGGAGACCATTGAAGATTCAAAGTAGGAGCAAGGAGGGAGCGTCAAATCTACAGACAATAGATTCTATCTTCTTATCTTCTTCTATCTTTATCTTTTAATGTGTATTCAATTGTGGATTCTTAGTTTTAATTCAATGAGCTAATTCTTTGTTTGAGATTACAATGAATCTTATTGTGTAGTTTATTTTAATATGCTTCATTAGCAATTATTGTGTTCTATTGTGAGGATTGTCTATTGTGATTTGGACTTAATTGTTTAATTGATTGGCCATCAATTACCGTGATAATCTATATGAACTCGAGAGATGAAGTATTGATTTAGATCTAATCATGATAGCATGTGTTCATGATTTTGTGAATAGCTTAATCTTGATGAATGTTAAGGTAGAGATATGCTTGACATCGCATGTAATCGGATAGAGAACTTATTCTTAAACCTTCTTCAATTGTAATTCACATAGAGATATAGTGGGTTAGTTGATTAAGGTGTTTAACGGATTTCTATCTTAATTGTGGATTGACGTTAATACGGTTTTAGTGCATCGAGAGGTGGTTAATACTACTTTAGTGTTCTTGATTAACAATTTGGGATAGAGAATAATTGATGAGAAATGTGTTAACTTAAATAAAGCAATAAGTGAAGTTCTGATCTTAAATATCCATAGTCTTAATTTAATTAGTGGAATTTAAAAGTAGTTTAATTTATATAATTTGAAATTCATTCGTTTAAATAAGATTGAGTTGGTTATGGGTTAGTACTTGGTGATTTTTATTAAATAATTCTCTGTGGGAACGATAATCAACTTATCACTTTATTACTTGTTGACCACGTATACTTACGTGTTGTGCGTAATTAGATTTTACACAACAAGTATCTCTTCCCTCCAAGGCTCGCTATTGGAATTAGCCCAAATAGATCCATGTGAAGCAACTACAGGGGTTTGTCAATTGAGTTTGCAGTTTTACTCTTAAATGAGCTTCTAGTCTGCTTTCCAAGCTGACAGGCATTACAAGGCCTTTCTTTGACGAAGCTGAACTTGGGCAAGCCTGCAACTAGATCTTTTGAGGCCAGTTTAGACATGCTCTTGAAGTTGAGACGAGATAGTCTTCTATGCCATAGCCAGCTCATTTCTTCAGATGCTTTCTCCAGAAAGCATATTGTCTCGTCTGAGCTTAGTTTACCAAGATTTACTGTGTAGACATTTCCTTCTCTTGTTCCGATCAGCTTTATGGTGGATGTCTTCAAATCTCTGACTTGACATTGATTGTTGAGGAATGTTACTTGATGACCCTTATCGCAGAGTTAGCTTATGCTCAGAAGATTGTGTTAGAGTCCTTCCACATAGGCCACTTTGCTGAAGGATGATGAGTGTGTTTTATATACACAAATTAGGTACTTTTGAGTTTGATAATTTGTAAATCCTAAGCTAGTTTGTTTGGTTTTTATGTGTTTTCATTGTATGGTTGTGTAATATAGTTTTATATTGCTTTTATGTATTTTTGTATTAGTTTTATGTGTTTTCACTTTGTTTTGTAGGAATTGGATGGAATGTCATTTGGGTCGATGGTTGGAATCGCCAAATTTGCATTTTCGGTTTCCCTTTGACATAGCAGTCCCGTAAAGCCCAATGTTTGCCATTATCTGTCCAAACTCCAAGAAAGAAAGTTGTAGATCAACATCTCCTCTTTTCGGATCATCTTGAATCGCCTCAATCGGAGTTCGGATACAAGAGTTATGGCCATTTTCCCAACTGGTGTCAAATCTGGAAACTACCAACTGCTATTTGCATAGCAGTCACTTCAAGGCCAATTTTAGCATTGATCTAACCATTATTTCGAAGAACTCAAAGAATGAAATTTGTAGATCTACTTCTCCTCTTTCCGGATCATCTTGAATTGCCTCAATCGGAGTTCGTATGAAGAAGTTATGGCCATTTTCCCAACAGATGTCCAAGCAGAAAATGGCCCAGCGCCGCAGCGCGACTTGCTAGTGTATTGGCGGCGCCGCAGCGCCACGTAGCAGTACCCCAGCCCCTTTTCCTGTGCTGCAGCGCCCCGTTCAAGCCAAATCATGGCGCCGCAGCGCCAGACACGAATTTTGGACAGATTTCAGCTATTAAATGCTCAACCTAATGACCCAAAACCACATTCCTTCACTTCCTTTCATTTTATCTTCATTTTTGCTATCAAAGGGAAGAGGGAGGCGGCTAGACATCAAAGAGGGAGGCCATGGCCTTTGGCCATGGTTCTTCAAGAGCTTCAATGGAGGTGCTCCAATGGAGTTTTATCTACCAAAATGGGAAAGCCACTCCTTTATCTTTTCTTTGATTTTCCTTTATGTATTTATTAGTTTGGGATCCTTGAATGTAATTGAACCCTTTGCTTAGCTTGTATTGAATAACTTTCTCTTTGATTGGCACCATATGAATTGGTTCTCTATATTTTGTGTTTAATGTTTAATTACTAAGGAATTAGTAATTAATTTGGTAGTCTATATGAAATTGAAAAATGGATTGTAGATGTTGACCATGAATATATTGACATGTGATTATGCTTGTTCTACATGTGTTAGAATATATAATTTGTGTGTAGGATAGGAATATACCTATATGCCATGTCTAGCCAATTTGAGAATCTAAGCTTGAATTCCTTGTCTAATGTTAATTCACATAGGAATATGATGGGTTATGTAGCTAGGATGTTCCTTTTCATTCTATTCCCTTTTGGGTAGATCTAGAGAGGATATGTTTATATGAACCTTGAAAGAGGCATATGAATACTGATGAATTCTCGGTTGACAATTCGTCGTGACCATTATGATCAATTGGAGAGTTAGGAGATGTAAATTAAGCATTGCACGCCCAAGTGTTTGACAAAATGCTTGTGTGGGGATATTGTGTTCTTATGCTCCTCTCTTAAATAAATGTTTGTAAATATAGTTAGCTTAGATTAGGGAGAAGTTTTGGTATTTCTTTGGAGCATCAAGAGCAATGAACTACACGGATTGGAGAGCTTGATTTGAGCAGAATGCTTAGAGATTGAAGGGCCTTGACAGAGTTTCTTCTTATCTATTTATTTTCTCTGATTTTATAATTCATAAATGTTGTCTTTATTGCTACTTGTATTTTGTTCAATAGCTATGAATTGAATATTTGCTCTAAGGTTATAATGGAACCCTTTGTTATTTAAATTGACTGTCTTATCTCTTTGGTTGGCACCATATGATTTGGTTCGATATATTTGTGCTTAATGATTCTCACTAAGACATTAGTGATGATTTTGATGTCTGCATGATATCGATGTAAGAATTATAGATTTACACTGAATATATTGACATGTGATTGTGGGTTTCGACTTCATAAGTTATGCGTAGAATAGACATATATATCCATGTACACACGTATGCGGCCTAATAATAGAGTTTAAGCTTAAATCCTTGTCTGATCAATTCGCATAGACATATGTAGGATTGTATCTAGCTTGGGCGTTCTTTTCTATTCTATTCCTTATCGAGTGGATCTGGAAAGGATATGTTCGTACATACCTCGACAGAGGCGTATGAGCAGTTGTGTGTTCTCGGTCGATAAATTGTCGTGACCATTAAGACTAGAGAGAGAAGGGTAGCTAGTTTGATGAAACATAGCACGCCAGGTGTTCGATAGAATGCTCGAGTGGGGTGAAGTTGTAACATTAGCTTGTTATTCCTTAGATTACCATTCGTTATCCTTTTACTTGCTTTGATAATTAGTTATGCTTAGATTAATCACCCTTCCACTTGTTTCTGTTCGAATAAGACTTTAGCGATATAAAGTCGGTACTTGGTAGATATTAGTGATAGTTCCTCGTGGGTACGACACTCTTCTTATCACTATATTACTTGTTAGACCGCGTATACTTGCGCGTGTTTATCGATTGCTAAATCGACCAACAAAGGACACTGCACCATTTCCTGCTGAGCCATATCCTCTTGTCTTGCCAGAGCCATTATCTCCAAAGATGACTGAAGGACCCTCCTTTTCTATCTAGTTAGACAGAAGGGCTTTGTTCCCAGTTATGTGCCTTAAGCATCCACTATCCAGATACCAGGTTGTGATAGTGGAGCTCTGTTCCTATGGTAGCATTAAACTTTCATTTTGGTACCCATACTTGCATGGGTCCTACTTTGTTAGTACCCTTGGGAACCCAAATCTACTTGATTTTGGGTTTCATATGCGTAGGATTATAATAGCATATTGCAGCCTTGTGACCAACCTTATTGCATACAAAACATCTAATATGATGCATGCTTGTGTGTGTATGAGGATTCTTCCTCCATTTGGACTTTTGTGGGTTATTAGTCATCCTTTTGTTAAAATGATTCTCCTTCTTTCATATATCTTTGTGTTTCATGATTTGAGATGAGTGTACCTTTCCTTTATTGTCCCTTCCCAGTTGGTTCATGGAGTTGATTTTACTCAACTCTACGATCCTTCGAGGTTGGAAAGTAGTGGCTGGGTTACTCTTCTCTTTTCTGAAACCTAGGCCAACATGAGATCTTTTATTCCTTGGAATATGGATTGAATCAGAGGAGCAGGGTTAGACTGGTTCTTCCTTTTGTGAGGATTTCACAAATATAATGCCTCTACTAAAACTTGAAGCATTACTAGTGCTAGTTTCCTTTACCTTTTCCACACATGGCTCTGAGATGGATTCCCCAAAGCCCAATCATGTTCTGTCAGAGACGCTTCTTGGCTAGAGATCAGGGAGTCCATGGATGAAGAGGATTTATTCCATGTAGAGACTGTCCTTTCTAGTTCCTCAATCTTAGAGGTTAGACTTGACTCTCTTTGTGCATTGAGCTCATTTGTCTGTTTTAGAAGCTTATTCTCATCTTCAAACTTGGAGAGAGAGTCGATTTAAGAAGGATTTGCTTCCAGATTCTTCTGAATTTTCTCTTTCTCCTTTTGAAGAAGTGAGTAATCTTTGGACAGAACTCTGAACCATTTCATGTATTGATGCAGATCAGATGTTATGTCATGCAGTGCAGTTCTTAAGTCATCAATGTCTACATCAGGAGAGTTAAAGTCAAATACCTCATCTATACTAACTTCATGAATGTTGGAGGTCTTTCTGTCCTTTGCATGCTTGGCCATCAGGCAAAGATTTGCCATTTGAGGATCTTCATCATCTCCAGATTCAGGAGTTGAGTCATTGTCTGAGTCACTCCACGATCCTCTAGCTACAAGACCTTTGTCTTTCTTCTGAGTCCTTTTGTTTCCTTTAAACTCCTTCTTTGGATGTGATTTCTTCTTTTAGTTCTTCTCTAAGAGCTTTGTTTCAGTTTGCAATGAAATGTCCAGGCTTCTTGAAATTGTAGCATAGATCATTTATCTGCTCCTGGCTGCTGTAGTTGTTGACTTTCTTTGGTTTGCTGATTCTGCCTTGACGCATGAACCTTCTGAGTCTTTTTACCAGCATTGCAAAGTCTTCATCATCATCTTCATCATAGTCAGAGTCATTTTCAGTGTTGACTTTGGAGATGTTGTCAGTTTCTTTGAGAGTAACTCCTTTATCCTTTTTCCTTCCTTCAGATAGAGTTTTTGCTCGTTGAGTCATCTCCAGTTCATATGTAAGAAGATTCCCATATAGTTATTGAACTGTCATTTCATGGAGATTTTTTGACTCTTTGATAGTAGTGGTTTTGGCATCCCACTTGCTAGGTAAGGCTCTCATGAACTTTATGATCAGATCTTTATTTGGATAGATCTTTCCATAGGCTCGTAGAGAGTTGAACAATACGTTGAATCTTTCGTAGGTGGAAGTGACGTTTTCTCCTTGAACATATGCAAACATCTCATATTGCTGAGTCAGGAGAGATTGCTTATTTTCTCTGACTTCTTCTGTTCCTTCATGCATGATGAGCAATGCTGCCCAAACCTCCTTTGCTATTCTACTGTTAACCACATTTTCAAACAGATCATCTTCTAAGGATTGGAACAAAATGTTCTTAGCCTTTTTGTCGAGTTGAATAACTCTCTTTTCGTTGTCTGTCCATTCTTCTTTGACCTTGATCTGTATTCTGTTTGGGTTGTCTGGAGTTGGTGCAAGCTTTGTTGGAACGTAGAGCCCATTCTTAACAGTTTCAAATAGATCTTCATTTATTGAATCCATGTATGCTTGCATCCGAACTTTCCAATTGGCGAACTTGTCTTTGTTGCACATAGGTGGCTAGCTGCCTCCTCCAGTCTTTGATTCGCTTATCAGATGTGCCATTGTATTTACTTAAGCTTTGTAGGCTATTTGATAGAACCTGCTTTGATACCAATTGTTAGTTCCCTGAGGCACAATAGTTATCTAGAAGGGGGGTTGGATAGATATTTAAAAAATCCTTCTTAAATACTTTGTTAATTTTGTTATTGATTCAAACACATCAGAATTAAGATTTGTTTGAACTCCCTCTTAGATATGGTGAGTTAATGAGAGTGAGGTAGTTATAATAGTTATAGCAGTTATGACAAGCATGTAATAGACATAACAGTTTTAAGTGGTTCAGAGCACTTAAAGCTCCTAATCCACTCTTCTACTCCTTGAGTAGGAAATCCACTAAGGATATTTTTTACCCTTTCTGAATCTCACAGATTCCTTCTAGACCAGCAGTCTAGGAACTTCTTAGTTCACTTTTGAACTCTTCAAGTCCATCAGACTTGGTTCTTCACAGTTCACTTAGAACTCTTCAAGTCCTTCTAACTTGGAACTTCTTACTTCACTTGATTGGTAGTTGATGAGTTCTTGATTGGTTCTACTCAGTTGTCCTTAAGCTCTTGTTCGAAAGAACTGAGTAGCTGATCAAGCTTTCTCTTTTTCAGATCGTAGAGTTGAGAGTTTTGCGTTGAGTGTTCTTCAGCGTTTTGTTCAATGCTTGCTCCTTCTTTCATCTGCAAATGTTTTGCATATATGTGATCCTTGAAATGTATCCGTTGAAGCATTAAATGCGTTTGACATTTTTGAACTTTGATGGAGACTTTTTTACATATCTTCTGATTAGTATTCTGGCCCACTAACACAGCAGACTGCCATCTCACCTAACACTTGAAAAGATGTTTTACTCTGTCCCATGGTACTTTCCTTAGCTTCTTCAATACGTTTTTTTTTTATGTATATTAAGGATATCTTCTGTGTCATTGGGACTGGAGAAGACTTCAACGTTTATAACCTATTCCACATTTGTTGGGATTTATCTTTAAACAAATGTGCAAGGCTCGATGCTTCTAACATAGACATATGATGCTCTACGATTCTGATCGTGATGTCTTGCCACCTTGATGCTTGATCTGATACTTAAGAGCACTACGATTTCTCTTAAGGACTTGGCACACTACGATCTTCACTTGCTTGTCTTGCAGATTCTACGTTTTCGAGAGTACACTACGATCTCTGAGTAGGCTCAGCAAACGTTTGGACCACTCTACGATTTTCGGAGAGGCCCTTCAAGGCAAACAGACTACGATCCTCGATGCTCTACGATTCTGCCTTGGTTTTAGCAAACTCTCGATCAGCTCAATAGACTACGATTTTGTTGAAGTTTATCTATTACATCTCAAGACATAGATCAACCTAACATCTTTGATCTCCTCATAAATACATTCATTTACAGAATGATAAACATTAAAAGCTTATATCAACTTAACAGATTTAATCTATCACTAAGTCCTTGTACATATATTCCTTGAAGGACTTTACATAAAATCATGAGCATTTACTTTAAAACATCAAATCAAACTATGTAGTTTCCCAACAGTCTACATGGAGACGCCCTCTTCAACTCCGAATGCCTTAGAAAAGATCTCGACAAACTAAAAGACCAACTAGCCGCAGCCGAAGCCCTCCAACAAACTATTGCCGAACAGAACCGAGAACTATAACTAAAGAACGAAGTACTGACACGAAATAACCGGGGTTTAACCAAAGAAATCAACGAAACTAAAATATCCGAAGAACGACATCTCGAAATTTGGTGTAAAGTAGAAAAAGAACTTCGCGAACTTAAAGCCCTTGGCTCCCCCACTCACCGAAGAACTCCGCAAAGAAATAAAAACTAAATATCGCAAGTTGCCCTAATTAACAAATGATATAGTTCGGATATCTGTCAAGGCTACTGAAATAGCTCAAGTAAAGCGAGGAGAAGCTTCATTTCACGCCTCTCTGAACCCATTACTCCTCGATTCTTCTGAAGACGGAGACGAGGATAATGCCGAAGACGACCCCCCTCAACCGTAGTTTTAAACTTGTAAAAATTTATCAACATTTTGTAATTCATTTTTATATTTAATGGAATATGATTAGCTTTTTCCCTTCTTACTCCTTTTAAACTTAGCTTATACTGTTAGTAAATAAGCAAGCAATCTGAACCCAACACTTCAAATAAAATCAAGTAATAATGTAAAGTAACATTTATTCATTACCAAAGTGTGAAACAGATCTTCAACAATCTACTTCACCATCTTTAGGACGAATAAATCCAACCGAACCTCCCAACAAACCTGTTCGCCATCTTGAGGACAAACATGTCCTGTTCACCATCTATAGGATGAACAGGTTCTATTCACCATCTTGAGGATGAACAGATCCAACCGAACCTTCCATCAAGTATGTTTTCCATAAACATGTCCTGTTCACCATCTATATGATGAACATATTTTGTTCACCATCTTTAGGATGAACATACCACCGAACCTCCAGAGAATCTAGTTTGCCATCTTTAGGACGAATCAGGACCCTACTCACCATCTTTAGGATGAGCAGGTTCTATTCACTATCTATAGGATGAACAGATCCAATCGAACCTCCCATTAAACCTATTCCCATCTTGAGGACGAACATGCCTTGTTCACCATCTATAGGATGAACAGGTTATGGTTTCACCATCTTGAGGATGAACAGATCACCAAACTTCCAGAAAATCCAGTTCGCCATTTATAGGACGAATTAGAACCCTGTTCACCATCTATAGGATGAACAGGCCACCAAACCCCCAAACAACTAGTAGGTAAAACATCATTGGAGAAAAAAGCATCTTTTATTGATAATTATTGGCATAATTATAGACTCTTGTACACTGACACTGGCCCTACTGAAAATATTTTTGAAGCCTTCCAGCATGCCAAGAATTCTTTATCTCAGACCCATCTAATGCTCGCAACCGATAAGTCCCTGGCTTCGGTACTTTAACAACCTCATAAGGACCTTCCCTATTTGGCATCAATTTTCCCACATTCTGAGGTGTAGAAGCTTCAACTTCCCAAAGAACAAAATATCCCACTTCAAATCTTCGAAGCTTTACCCCTTTATTGTAATGCTTAGCCACACGATGTTGATATGCTGCCAATTTTACCAAGGCTGCTTCCCTGACTTTTTTAAGCAAATCCAGGTTGACCTTAAGTCCCTTGTCGTTATACACCTCTCAAAACTGACTGACCTGAAGACTTGTAGACCCAATCTCCACTGGAACCAATGCATCTGAACCATAAGCCAGCCTAAAAGGCAAGTCCCTAGTTGTAGTCCTCGATGTAGTTCGATAAGCCCATAACACGCTAAGTAATTCCTCAGGCCATCTACCTTTTCCTTCATCAAGTCTTCTCTTAATTCCATTTAGGAGTGTTCTGTTAGTTACCTCAACTTGCCCATTCGATTGTGGATGAGCAACTGAAGTCTTTCTATGGTGAACCCCCAACTCCTTTAAAAATGCTTCAAATTTCGAGCGCACAAACTGGCGTCCATTATCCGAGACTTCCACCATAGGAATACCAAAACGAAACACCACATATTTCTTCAGAAATTTTAAACATTCTTGCTCCGCAATCGCTCTAAGTGGCTTCGCCTCCACCCACTTGGTCATATAGTCAATCTCCACTATAACAAAACTAACCTGCCCTTTTGCTTTTGGCAATGGACCCAGTATATCCACCCTCAGACAGCAAAATGTATAGGAGACAAAATCAAGTATAGCTCTTCTGGTGGCTGACGTGGGATCGAACTGTTCAATTGACACTTTTGACACTTCTTCACATAATCAG
This sequence comes from Panax quinquefolius, assembly GCA_020205615.1. Lineage (NCBI taxonomy): Eukaryota > Viridiplantae > Streptophyta > Magnoliopsida > Apiales > Araliaceae > Panax > Panax quinquefolius. The sequence goes on from CM035155.1 coordinate 58,489,355, forward strand.
TGGCATCTTTGAAAATTGTTGGCCAATAATATCCCTGTCGAAACACCTTATATGCTAATGACTTTGCAGCCATGTGATCACCACAAATACCTTCATGAACCTCC